>CP136063.1:153020860-153485357 GCA_032622095.1 Siphonodentalium dalli
TAATCCGTGCGCACGGTTTAACAAATAGCCTATATGGGTGGTTCTCGCTTATGGGGAACAATTGCAGTTCAAAAAATAAAACTGCGCTAGGGCAATTCGCAACAACATTTTTTTGTTCTGTTGGATACAAATAATAATCAAAATAATTTTCAGCAACACCATTCAGAGGGATTCTAAAATTTGGCTACTCCAATAAAGGTGACACCGATACCGAAATTTACCTCCCGATACCTACGTTACCGATTGATTGATCTTCTGTTAATAGTTATATATGGAAGATCAATGTCTTGCGACGAATGGCCCATTGGTTTCATGACATATAGGCCCTATATGTTAACACTCACAATGTGGAATATCAATTGTTATATTTCATCACCCCTCCCGAATAACAAATACATGTGGGTATTTGTGTATGGTGGTAGACACCATGTACCCATTGCGTTTGTTACAAATTACACCTCGCTGTCCTCGGTGGTAACGTAGGTATCCACATTCTGGCTTCATGGCATTAACTGATATTAATTCTGATGTGATATTTCTGACAGTTGCAACTCAAACGATTTCTAAAAGTTTGCCTCGAGTGCTGTAATCTGAGGCGATGCGAATATAGCTCAGTGGCGTATTTAGTCAATGTAAATCGTGTTGAAACACCTGAATGTAGTCTTGGCTTCAGTAACGTAGGTATCGATTCTGCATACTGAAGCTGCTCTGGTCTTTGGGGGATTAATTGACTATCGTGCAGTGATATTTTATTTTTTTGATGTCGCACACTCTACCTGAATTTCTCATATGCACTATATATGGCATGGTAACATGCACACATACACGTTATGTTAGATGGCATGGCTGCTTCATCAATTGTTCTCCATTTAGCGAGAATCACCCATATAAATACTGTGCTATAATGCCCAATGATGTGAATATGAGGGAATTTCGGTGATTATTCAAAATCTGTCCGCCATTGTGGGCGCCATTTTGGATTTGGGCGACTTTTATTTGGATATGGTACAAGGAAAGTTCTTCGCCTAAGTGAACATTCCCAACTTACAATAGTATGCAGGTGTGGAGTTGTTATGACAATAATGCTCACTGATGTTAAAATCAGCGATTTTTTATTTCTTGTTGCCATTTTGGCCGCCATCTTGGATTTGGGTAAATATTCCTCAACTCAGGTATAAGAGGAGTCCTAGCTCGAGTATCTCCTGCAAATATATATGCATGGGTGTTGTCATAATAGCAATAACATTCATTGAATCGAAACATAACATCGCGTTATTAACGGAGATTCGGCTTTGACCTATGATACCGGCATTTGGGAAAACGTGATATCGAACAAAAATATCCCGCAATGAATGCATATTATGGTTCCCATGTGTTCACCAATGACTCCTCTATATGATAAATGTATAATATGACGCACAAATTCTAACATTTTCCCACAGAGACAAACGAAAGGTCGTAACATGTCAGAAAAATAGCATATTTTCACATTTCGGTGGCCATCTTGGATTCTGGTGTCGGATTTTTGGCTAATTTGTAAGGGTTGTATATTAGCATAACGAATCGAGCGGAAAACAAGACCGCATGTGCTATCATCTTTACTATAATGGCGATCAAAGAGACCTGGTGCATTAAAATAAAATGGCCGCCATGATGGACGCCATCTTGTCTGGAGTCTCTGCGGCCACTTTTTTTTCTTGTTAACAAGTGAAAAAAATTAGAGGAGACCTTAAGGAAGAACATTAGTGGGGTGAAGTTAAGTCCTGGGGGGGGGGGGTGCAGAGGTCGACCAATATATCCTGGACTATTAGGCCTACGACTCAATCCTGGTCATTTTGACTAACACAATTGTAGTCTATAATGGCCTAATTAGTCATATTATACCAAAGTGCCGGTATACCAATCATAAATATCGCGTAAATATGATGTCATTTTCAAGTTCGAACGCTGTGGTATGTAAACAAATGCCATGCAAGTTCTGTAACATTTTTGGCTTTTGTTTACATAATTTAACAAAGCGTACGAATTTGACAATATCATACTATTTACGCGATATTTATGATTGGTATATATAAGAACAATTTTAAAGTCTGTCTGTAGATATTTTAATATTCTTTCCATTTATGGCCGTTTTAACCGATGTGACTATTTTATATACATGTAGCCTAACAACAGTACCACCGCGAAGGTCATCCGTACCTTTAAAGATCTTAATTACATCAGGACAAGTTTATTTATTTAAGTGTTACATTTCTCGAAGTTTCTTTCCGATGTGTGTCGGGAAGGAAGGTTTTCACCCCACCGTCCCATGTGCAGCATGCCATGCATAGCTTAATGTCATTTCCACTAAGGCCCACGTGAGGCCACAGTAACATAAAATATGGTGTTTTTGCAGTTATAATATGCTTTAAACTCTTACAATGTCAAGTATGACACAAAAGGTCTTCAGTAAACAATTTGCATGAGGTTGTAAAAATCCGTTGTTTTTTGCATCATCCACCCACCACGGCATACCTTCCTGAAATTGATTTATTACCCCCCCCCCCCACACACACACACACCCTTACACACCCTCCCTCGCGTAGGCCTACGCACACACCCCTGGTACCGGTACCTAGTTTCTTAATTGTATATTTAGTTTTTCTGTTTGTCACCCAAACTGAGACCCTAGCTCTAGCCACGTCCCTGAATTTAACGACTGGTGACAAGTTTAACTGGCTCATCTGCTAAAGTTCTTCCAATGTGTTTCCTCAAATATTTAGTTTCTAAAAAGTTAACGACAGTTCTTCTTTAAGAGCGAGATTGTGCAAGTTTTGACACGTTTTCGCGCGCGAATGACGTCATATGAAGTATGGGATTTTCCCTGATTGTTCCCGTGTGCTGAAGAGAGAATTATCGCCGATTTTAGCCAAACGACCTGCCTTTGTCGAACAAAACTCCGCTTACTAACGAAATCTGACATAATAATCACATTAGTAAAGGTGAACCCGCCCGCTTTTTGTTTGCTTTGAGCAGCTGATCCGATCGATTGAGCTTCTAAATATTTCGTAAGCGCGCTACTATAATTAGAAACTGAGTCAGATCTGGGAGCATGCGCTGGATCGTGTTCCCGTGTAATCAAAACAATAACATACACAACTACATGTGCGCAGTAGAGTTGTTTCGGGCGCTCGGAATAATAGATTTTAAACACTCATAATTTATTCATTTTGTCCAACAAAGTTTGTTTTGAAGTATTAATAATGCAATGCGACAATTGCTGGACAGATTTACTAACTGCATAGGTTTATATATGTAGCTATTATGTCTATTATATGCACACTGTAAAACTAAAATAGTTCAGAGGACAGAAATTCATTGTGCTTCAACTAGCTGTTTAATTATCATAGGTGTGTCTTTCAGCTGTAAGATTACTGCTTGTTCATCGGAATTGATCCAGTTTGAAGTCTGCTGTTTCCCATATACATGTATGTTGTGAAGACATTATCTTTGAATTGATGGGTGCATCTCCAAGGAAAGAAGATAATTATATTCCAAAGGTAATTAATTGATTCCTATGGTGGCATGCAACCCTGGCAAAATAGCTTTGTTATTCAGCTTTTACACTACACTGAGCGGCAACTCAGATATACAATTAAAACTTCATCAAAATCTATGTTTTTTAGCAATTTAAATAACTCTTTTCTAGCTTGTCAACATGCACTTCTAAATTTCTTTTTTTTTTGTCCATAAAATTATCCAATTGCCTTTTAATTTCCCTAGGAAATTACTCAAAAGTTCTGCACTGACCCCATGGAAAGTAACTGACAAAAATATACAAATCTGGTTATCTTTCCTTTGTGTGGATTATCAAATTTAGATTTCAAACAGCTTCTCCACCATGGACAGCTTATGCCGACCAAATGCGCCATCCACCTTAAGGCTTTATATCAACTGAGTCACCAGCCTCCCCCCCCAATTCTGGTGATGTGCATGCTAACGTAGTATTAAGATAACTGGGTCTTGATTTAATATTATGTGCTAGCTAGAGAACAGTGGTTTGAATCTTCTAATGCCTTAGAATATACATGTAGCACAGTTGACATTCCATGCTGTGGAACAACAAAGGAAACATGGCCTACCAGAATGACCAAAGAATAATATTTGACAAAATCCTTTTTCAGAGGAGATGCCAAGAACACGAACATTATCACAACGTCGAGCTTCAGCGACTACTTTATCCAAGTTGATTGTGCCACAGATGGATAGAGAAATATTTGAGAATTTTTGCCTGCAAGAACGAGCGCAAACTGAGGAAGAGGTTGTTGAAGAAGGGAAGGAATTGTTTGAGAATTTTGTTCATGAGCAAGTGAAGCATTCTCGCATCACCCCAGAAGTAGAAGCTGAAATTTTCTCAGCCATTAGGTAAGCTATTTAAATATCATTGTAAATACAACCTTGGCTAAACCTATATACAGGGACTCGTCTTGATTGGTCAGTAGCCTGTGTTCCCATCGATATATGAACGTCGATTTGTTGTTCATTTACAAACATCATGGTACAATTAATGAGAAGTCGGGGCCCCCATGTGAAGTCGGCCCCATATGAAGACGGCCCCTTGCGAAGACGTCCCCATGGAAGTTGGCCCCATTAATTAGAAGGGATTAAATCAGCTTAATTTGATTGAGAAAGTGTTTATGTTGGCTAATTGTGAAGTCGGCAACTTAATTTGATTGAGCTAGTGTTGTGTTTATGTAGGCTACATGTAACTATGATGTCGGCAATGTTTTCTTAGTTATAATAACACAATGAACTTCACTTATGGGCAGTCACTGACAGTGGCTCATGCAGTTATAAAAATAATGATATATATAGTTGCTGATTGACAATGAAAGAAAGCTGCTAAGTACTGTTGATTGCTGCTTAGCGAACGAAGCCATTAGATCATTATTATCACTTCGGATTTATAGACGTATATATTAAAGGTTACCCAGCTGTCCAATATCATACATTCCCCAATTCGGCACAATGCCTGCATGTTATCTGCAAATCTCTTGTCAGCTAGATAATGGCAAGTGTCCATAGAATGCGACAGATGTTCTCGACGCCCATGCCAGTGACGACGACGCCATTTGAATTTATTGTTAAATTGTATTATCATTTGTTATGTTATGTCATTATTATCAGTTTCATATCATAAAATAGATATAGAATGATTTTGAACAATGGTTTTGTAACGTCTTCGCTTGGGGCCATCTTCGTATGGGGTTGAATTCGCGCGGGGACAACTTCTCCTGTATTCGCTCATATTCAAACCACAGACGTATTGGTTAACATCATGTTAGACTGAAGAAAGAGACAGAATGACCACCTGCTAATATGCCGCAGAGATAAAAATTGGACTATGTTATTGCAGGTTTTGGAAACCAACAAAAATCTGCACATATGTCACTACAATTTCAATGAAAACAAACAGTGGAATTGCAAACAAAATAAATACACTGTGCATCGGCATGTATAGTAAAATTAGATCATTCGCTAAAAAATATGGCCGCCAGAAGCCATCTTGGATTTCAATTTGAATCCATCTTTACACCCTGCAGCCCGCATTTATCGGAGAAATGTTTTTAAACTTCACAGGCATGTTCAGGATCACCTCTAGATAGGAGCTATTGAATTTGAATTTTTTTTAGATAAAAAACATGGCTGCCAAACAGTACTAGACGCCAAATTCTATATGGATCTTGGGGGTGACCTAGCTCTAGATGGGAACTATAACTTTTTCCCAAAATTTGTTAAAAACATGGCTGCCAGCAGAAATCTCAGATTTTACTCTGTACATCATCATATATCATCATTATATCGGCACATCATCATGCAGCCCACATTTATTGGAGAAATTTTGTGAAAATTTTCAAGCATGTTCAGGATCACTTCTAGATGGGGACATCAAATTTGAATGAATTCCAATGAAAACACGGCTACCAGCAGCCATCGTGGATTTTACTCCTTGCATGACTAAATACTTCAGCACATCCTACGGCCAGCACTGTTCATCCAATTGATGAAAAGACCCTTTCTTTTGACAAATGGTTCCTTGGGAAATGTTCATGTAATAGACCGTTTGTTGAACTTATTATCTGAACACCCTGCAGCCCGCATTTATCGGAGAAATGATTTGAAACTTTACAGGCATTGCTCAGGATCACCTCTAGATAGGAGCTATTGAATTTGAAATTTTTTCGATAAAAAACATGGCCGCCGGAAGCCAAATTCTATATGGATCTTGGGGGTGACCTCTAGATGGGAGCCAAACTTTTTTTTCCAAAAATATGCTAACAACATGGCTGCCAGCAGAAATCTCGCATTTTACTTGGCACATCATCATATATCATCATTATATCGGCACATCATCATGAAGCCCACATTTATTGGAGAAATGTTTTGAAAATTTACAAGCATGTTCACGATCACTTCTAGATGGGGACATAAAATTTGAACGATTTCCGATGAAAAACATGGCTGCCGCAGCCATCATGGATTTTACTCCTTGGATGATTAAATACTTCAGCACATCCTACAGCCAGCACTGTTCATCCAATTGATCTCAAATTTCATATGGCTCTTCATGTTGACCTCGGCTATTGCTTAAACTTTTAAACTTTCCGCATTCCTTATTGCTCCATTGACTGTAATAATATAAATGTATGACATTATCCCTTCTCCAAGTTGAGCTGCAGTGTCATTGACACTTTCATTAAATGTTCTTTTTGATGATACATGTAGTTGTTATATGTACAGACTTTTATAAAAAAAAATCTTATTTCACATGGGTCTCTTTAAACAAAGCTCCTAGGAGAATTTTCACTTTACCTTGTTACAGTGTGATTTGTATTAACTCTTCTATAACTGGAGCTTCCTGAAATATTGCGAACCCTGTGCCAATGCATTCTCTTACATGTATATATAAGAGTCTCCCATAGGGAGATTCGCATATATAAGGGAATGCATTGGCCTAAAAATATTTACCTTGACCTTCTAAGCCAGTGCATTCTCTTATATATGCAAGGCTCCCTATAGAAGACTCACATATATAAGATAATGCACTGGCACAGGATCTTTAATGCTGCACCATCACAGCCTCCATGTAAGAAAGGGTTAAAAACCCTTTCTTTTGGTAACTGGTTCCTTGGGAAATGTTCATATAATAGACCATTTGTTGAACTTATTATCTAAACATATCCCAACAATGAATAGGACTCCTGCATTTATATTATCTGTCATCTCTTCATAAATCTCATAAACACCTCACCCACGTGAATGATAAACCATTCCAATGTATACTTTCATAACTGATGGGAAAAGGCTGTTGGTAATCTCGTGGGGGACACAAGCCATTTAGTAAAGAAAAGGCTGTTGGTAATCTCGTGAGGGACACAAGCCATTTAGTAAAGAAAAGGCTGTTGGTAATCTCGTGGGGGACACAAGCCATTTAGTAAAGAAAAGGATGTTGGTAATCTCGTGGGGGACCCAAGCCATTTAGTAAAGAAAAGGCTGTTGGTAATCTCATGGGGGACACAAGCCATTTAGTAAAGAAAAGGCTGTTGGTAATCTCGTGGGGGACACAAGCCATTTAGTAAAGAAAAGGCTGTTGGTAATCTCGTGGGGGACACAAGCCATTTAGTAAAGAAAAGGCTGTTGGTAATCTCGTGGGGGACACAAGCCATTTAGTAAAGAAAAGGCTGTTGGTAATCACATGGGGGACACAAGCCATTTAGTAAAGAAAAGGCTGTTGGTAATCTTGTGGGAGACACAAGCCATTTAGTAAAGAAAAGGCTGTTGGTAATCTCGTGGGGGACACAAGCCATTTGGTAAAGAAAAGGCTGTTGGTAATCTCGTGGGGGACACAAGCCATTTAGTAAAGAAAAGGCTGTTGGTAATCTCGTGGGGGACACAAGCCATTTAGTAAAGAAAAGGCTGTTGGTAATCTCGTGGGGGACACAAGCCATTTAGTAAAGAAAAGGCTGTTGGTAATCTCGTGGGGGACTCAAGCCATTTGGTAAAGAAAATGCTGTTGGTAATCTCGTGGGGGACGCAAGCCATTTAGTAAAGAAAAGGCCGTTGGTAATCTCGTGGGGGACACAAGCCATTTGGTAAAGAAAGGATTATTGGTAATCTCGTGGCCGTGGGAGACACAATCCATTTAATATAAAGAAAAGGTTATTGGTAATCTCGTGGGAAACACTAGCTCTTCATCAGGATGGTGCCTTGTGCTGATCAGTCATCACATTATATTTTGTACGTTGGTGCTTTCAGCACTCCTAGTGGATACCAGAACCCAGTCTGGGCAAAAGCAGGGAGAGAACTCCGTATGATGGCTGACAAGTTTGCGGAGACCAATGAGAGGCAATCAGTTCGTCAACGAGCCGATGAGGTAAAGCACAACCTATCATTACTGAGAATCTATATAACCAAAGCCTTATAATATTATACAGTAATGCCCTAAATAATCGACTCCTTAACCACAGCAGAATTATGGGTAATTTTTCAGGTTTACTTGGAAATATGGCTTGTTGCCATTCATCGGAAAGCTCTCACTGAGAGCTTTACGATGAATGGCAACAAGTCATATATTTGACTAACTCCTGAAAAATTACCCATAATTCTGCTGTAGTTAAGGAGTCGATTATTTAGGGCATTACTGTATGGTCCCTATTAATTTCTTTTGATACCACATTAACTTAAAAGGTCTATGCCATTTATGTTTAAAGATGGTTTAAACATAATTTGTTAAAACCCAATTTCAAGACTATCTATAGCTTCTTTGTCAATAAAATACAGGTTAAACTGAAGATTGGGTATATTTATTTGTCTATAAAGGCTTAATACAAAAAATGTTTTATTTCTGAAGCAGCTGAGTGTAATTAATGTTTTGCGATATTTATTCTAAAATAGCCGCTTTTACTGTCCCAGGAATGTTATAAGATATTCTAAATAAGATTCATAAATTGATATTAATTTATCTTTTCCGGACAGGGTTCCTCAATTCATATCTATTATTATATACCCCGGAATCTATATAAACTTGCCAGGAAGAGATACACTATCTTTAGCAAGCAGCCAACAATTTTTGTTGTACTTTGATATATGTCATCAATGTCGTTTTTCGATTGATGTGCTGGAAGATGTAAACATCCATTTTGCAAGAATTGATATAAAATTATAAACCTTTGGGCTGAGGTGAGTTTTAGGCCCACTTTTAGGTCATATGTCCATAACCAAATTCCCAGCTTGCCAGCTATCTCTAACACTGTGGCCTACTGTTGATTGCTCCCAGCTTGATTGGACTGACCTACATACCATCATTGGGCTAGTTCCTTGATGTAACAGTTCATGGTAATGGCTAAGACGCTTCTCACATTTTTCTAGTACACACCAAACATAATGTTGAGAAAATTGCCATTCAAGCCTTTTACTAGTTCAAATCATGTACTTTTTATGGCAATTATTCATTTCCACTCAATTTGTATACTTGCTGAGAAAGCTCTCCCCAAAGTTTCCCTTCTAAAACTATGATTAAAGTCATCTTTTTGACATTTTTATTGTTATACATGTATAATATGCTTGATGTGGTCTTCAGATAGCATAGTTTCCTTCATGTCATATACTTAAGTATATCATTAAGTAGTTTTCTGTGTAGGTCCAACTAAACTTTGCACCTCCTGACATAGCTCAGGTGTGGAAACCCCTTAAATAATTTTTTTTTTTTAATTTAATTAAGATTAGATTTAACTCCTTGCTCAATTGAAATGTACTTTTTAAAAACAATTTGAAAAACTAAGGTTATTATAACATCTACAGAATTATGACACTGTAATCTTTAATGAAATAACTGAGACTCATTAAACTTTCCCTTTCCATCACCCACCCCCACCCCATGGCCCAGATCCCCACATTGACTCCCTCCCCCCCCCCCCCCCCCCCCCCAACCCCACATCTCTTAGCAGAAAGTTCAGTAAAGTTAGCTTCAGCCAGCTAGAGTTAATTTGTAAACATGTCATCAATTGAGATGTGATCTTATGTGGAGTCTGGAATATAAACACGCACATAGCACTGTTGTCAAATTGAATATTATATTGTCAACCACCACTTATCCAGGTGAACTCACTTTACCCTGATTTTGCAAAGAGAAATGGGGGGTATACTCGATTGAATTTGTCTGTCAGGGTGTCCTTCCATCTGTCGGGATGTCCATCCATCCGTCAACAGTTGTCTTCTCCAGATCCATCAGACTGAATGGATTCATATTTGGTGTGGATGTTCCCTTGGTGACTCACAGTCAAATTTGTTCAAATGAGGCCACCAGGTCATATACATGTAGGTGCAAAGCCAGATCCATAACTCTTTCCCTCCATAGTAATTCTTATCAAGAACCATAGGGCTTATTTAGCTTGTATTTGG
Source organism: Siphonodentalium dalli (assembly GCA_032622095.1). Taxonomy (NCBI): domain Eukaryota; kingdom Metazoa; phylum Mollusca; class Scaphopoda; order Gadilida; family Siphonodentaliidae; genus Siphonodentalium; species Siphonodentalium dalli. The sequence goes on from CP136063.1 coordinate 153,031,301, forward strand.
TATGGAGGTTCCTTGAGTGACTGGGATTCAGATTTATTCAAATGGAGTTACTGGGTCATCTAGGGGCGGAGACAAGGACATAACATTTTCCCTCCATAGTAATTCTTAAAACATCTTCTCAAGAACTGCAAGACTGAATGGGGTCATATTTGGTGAGGATAATACATGTAGCTAGGTGACTGGGATTCATATTTGTTCAATGAGGTCAAATATGGGCAGAGCCAGGGACATAACTCTCTCCTGCGATAGTAATTCTTAAAACAACTTCTTTTCAAGATCCATCAGGCCGATTTAGCTATTATTTGGTATAGAGGTTCCTTGTCTTCAAATTGGGTCACCGGGTCAAATATTAGCATAGTCAGGGACATAACTCTTTCCTGCAATAGTAATTCTTAAAACAACTTCTTCTCATGACCATTGGTCATCAGAGGTGTAGGACTTAGAATTTTGAACATTTAACCATTTTGAAATATATATTTTTTTATTAAATAATACATTTTGTTTTATTTAATTTAGTTTTTTAGATTTAGCTCCTTGCGCTAGCTATGTCACTGTTTAGACAAGGGTTTCCGCTAGGGGTCGGGGAAATGGGTCCGGTATCTGCTATTGGGGAAACCCAGTAAATAATTAAATGTATGAAGACCGATTTATCTGTAATTTCACCATTTACCGTACCGGCCGATGTATAAGTCGCAACTTTCTAACCCAGTTTCCCTAAATTCCCTTATTAAAAACTTCCTGCGACTTATGGATCAGTATGTCATGAGGGGCATTTTTCATCAGGATTTTGAGAAACAAACGGCGATTACAGGTAAGCAACAAGACAAAATGCCGGCACAAACTAAATCTAAAAAGATGATAAATCCGATATAAAAAAAGAAGTAAACGAACCCATTCTCACTGTGACTGTTTGTCTTTATTTTATTCCCTGTCTCACACATTTATATCAAATTATATGTATTAGTATCTGATAATTCAACTGCAAAAGAGCAGCAAAACATTGGGCGTCCTTGACCTGACTAATAATTGTGGACATGTGCATGATATTCAATGATTGCGGAATAATAGCTTTGATTATCTCTATTATTGTGACACAGTTAACTGCACGTGTCTGCAAACTTCTACTGGATGACGTTACATCGGAATGATTATCTAAGCCAGCCCGGGAATGAGCATTAAACAAACTCTTACTCTGAATGAGGGCATGCATTAATGCGAAGCTGCGAACTTTGTGTATGTTGCACAAAGTTTCTTTTATGATGATCGCCATTAGACCAAGCGTTTTTATGCTTCAGTTCGCGACAATGAGGCAATCACTAAATTAACGATCCATTGTCATCGCAATTTTATATTACTATAAATGATACGATATTTGTGTGTTTCCTATGCCTCATATTATACACATGTTTTATACAAGTTGATGAACAAATTAGTCCAAACGCCTCGTCAATATTCACGTCAAGATAATAAATGAGGCAGTTTTTATGATCCACGTTCCCATACTCTGAAGTAAATTGAACCAATGATATCTCCCCTGATATGGAATTCCCCACCAATCACGTGGGGGGATCCCGTGAAACTATTTGTGGGGTGTCACTATTTATGGTTCGTTCATGCTGTTATTTTTGTTTCTGAAGATGGACTGTGTCGATTCAACTTGGTCATTATTAATGAAAATAAGGTTAGATATCATATATAGCCTGCCGAGACAGACAAGACTGAATAAGTTTTAATAACGTCATTTATTTGTGTATGAGCGGGATTCATGCAATGACCGACGGGGGGAATGGGTCCGTGGTACGGATCCGCAGCCGGCCGGGCGGAAACCCTGGTTTAGAACTACTTGGTTTTTCATCAGGATTTTGAGAAACAAACGGCGATCACAGGTAAGCAACAAGACAAAATGCCGGCACAAACTAAATCTAAAAAGATGATAAATCCGATATAAAAAAAGAAGTAAACGAACCCATTCTCACTGTGACTGTTTGTCTTTATTTTATTCCCTGTCTCACACATTTATATCAAATTATATGTATTAGTATCTGATAATTCAACTGCAAAAGAGCAGCAAAACATTGGGCGTCCTTGACCTGACTAATAATTGTGGACACGTGCATGATATTCAATGATTGCGGAATAATAGCTTTGATTATCTCTATTATTGTGACACAGTTAACTGCACGTGTCTGCAAACTTCTACTGGATGACGTTACATCGGAATGATTATCTAAGCCAGCCCGGGAATGAGCATTAAACAAACTCTTACTCTGAATGAGGGCATGCATTAATGCGAAGCTGCGAACTTTGTGTATGTTGCACAAAGTTTCTTTTATGATGTAGTCTTCAGAGTCCCAGTCTTTACAGTCATGTTAGCATCTCAGCAGTCATTGGCTGTCTTGTTTATAAGCCCCTTGAAGCCTACTAGTACAGATGAAAGCTGAATTGTGGACATACCTAGAATAAACAATGTAAATAACTTTAACTGGGGAAACTTCTCAGATACTTGTGATTTGGACACTTACTTGATGCATAATCTACATGTAGTTCAACCAGTGTCAACTTTATGAACCCAATTAAAACAAATTTTGATACGAAAATAATTGATTGTCATTTCTGATGCATGTACAGGAGATGTAACTAGTACCAGACATCAAGGATATGTATTGATGTTTAACTTTCCAGAGAAAATGATTCTTAAATAATTGCCATTGGCTATATATTGACAACAGTAAGATAAGGTGCTTTTATAATCCATAAGAAAATGAAATTCAGCCCTATATAGGCCCGTACCATTTACAAAATGTCAAGCCTTGTGATCGAACCATCATTTTATCAAAGTTATCAGTTACTCTCAGGAGTTAAAGAGAAATATCATGCATATTTAGTAGTTTTATTGACTTATATTTACATAGATTGTGTGTGTTTCACTAATTCCAGTTAGGTGATTCTTCAACTACCAATTATGTCATGGGTTTCATATACCAATAATACACACCATAACATGAACCAACGTCACATCTTGTTGAAATTAAAGTTGTAGATAGAATAACTGGGAATTTTTCTTATTAAGTGTGTAAACTAATAGATCGATAATTGACAAGTAGAATATTGGGGTGACTTACATTGGTGCATGGTATACTATCCAAACTATAACAGATTTCCTAAAAAACAATTTAGTTTATATATCTTAGCTGGTTTTAGTACCAGAAGACTTGGACTAATGACCATGGAGAATACCATGCAGCCCTAGTAATCATATTTATTTGCATATATGTATGTTTGATACCTCATATTGTTTAAATACCCAGATATGCTGACACGACCGGCATACATGAACATGTTCTCTGTGAGAGAATCCAGCGAGTTTGTGATTTTTTTAGAAAAAGTTAAAGACATATTAAGGACTTGTTAGGGTGCGTGAAACTGATAAGTTAGTGTTCAGGTGCTGTGTCAGCTGGAGGAATGTAGTATTCTACCAACATACCGAAAATCTCAAGCAAATCGACCGTACCACTCCATTGAAAACATTGTCTCAACTACGCTAAATTGTAAATATTTACTACTCGAATCGGGACGCTTCTATCGGCGATAAACTAACGAAAACGATTTCACCATCGGCAGTCACTGCATTTAATTAATATAAAAGAATGACGGTGTGTGTTGTCAATTTAGATATAATATTTGTACAAATGACTACTTTGAACAAGATTATTCTCCATTTATATTTAATCACCATACCGGAGTGTTTCATATCACTTTAATCACATATACTGTAAGAGATTTTCTTTCCAAAGTTTCATTAAGTTCTAATTACCACATCAAAAGAATGTATTGAAGCATTCAGAGTGTAGACCCTTTGAAGCCATGGGGTGCAAGTACAGTAATGCACATGAAGAGCTTTCCGATGAATGGCAACAAGCCATATTTCCGACTAAATCCTGAAAAATTACCCATAATTCTGCTGTGGTTAAGGAGTCGATTATTTAGGGCATTACTGTACAGGAAATAAATATAAATACAATGCATTTTCTCTGACTTTCTTTAAAATGAGCACATATGGCTTGGATCTGTGTCACCACATAGAATATGTTAAACGATAATAACAAAATTAAAAAAATAAAACTGCAACCTTCTATTGGTTACAATATTTTATCACTGATATTTGCCTGTGTTCACCTGAAAATGCCTGCACATTACAGCCAGATGGTCATAATTGCCATCAAGGTTATGTGACCTGTATAGAGTGGCCAATGTGGAAAAGCGTGGCCCAACCACACTACTAGTACCATATTATAAGTTACGGGACGCTTAGTGGTCAGATATTGTGTCATATGAGGCAAAGTGAGATCAAGCGAGGTCGTAGGCCGAGCCTGATATTGATCTCGCTGAGCCTTACATGACACCATATCTGACGTATTTATTATGTCAGCAGTTAAAATCCAGCATATCCCTTTAATTAATCATCGCTGTAATTTTATTTTAATTTAGTATTTAAAGTTAATTGTGTCGTCTATGGCCATTAACTTACGTAACGTCACATTGATGCGCCATGGGCATTGAATGTTATAAACACATTGAGTCAATGGCTAATCACCAGAATTAGGACAACAAATTGAGTTTGATAGTTAATTTGTGAGTCTGTGTATTTCGAATGCATATTTGGTACATGGTACTACATGTATGTCTTTAAATTTGCAGAAAATGATTTCTGACAGATATCCCTTTTCCTGGCGCAAAATTACACCGAAAATATCCCCGAGGCAATATGGTGGTGGATAAGCAACTAATATTGATTTCATATGGGATCACTGACGCCATCATCGACCTAATATGGGTTAATCCACCATCATGATTTATCAATGCTGATTGGCAAATCGCAAGAGCTGACCTAATTTTACTACTGATCTGTGTAGTTTGGACCCATACAGCATAATACCCAATATACCGGTACAACCCATGACCCAATTGCACCCAAAATTAGGGCCCTGCACAGATTCAAAATTCAATTTGATTCATCAATTGTGGTTATTATTTGATTTTTTTCAAATTGATCATTGGAAATTTTTTAATGGAAAATATTTATATATTTATGAGTGTGATTGATATTGATTAATTAGAGGTATGTAAATAAGGAATTCTTGAAATGCACTTGTAGGCTTACAATATATTCATAAGTAAACTTTCAGACTTTCGACAATGAGAAGATTTTTCTGAGACTGAAATTTCCGTTAGTTTTCAGCATAATCTCTATCACCCCTCCAATGTCCTCACATACCCCACTTTGCCCCAATAGATATTATCAGTGGGCTTCTAAAATGTTGTATCTTCCAAAAATCAAATTTTACAGTAGACACAGACTATTTATCTTTGGAAATAGAATTAGTATCTCATCATCATCATTTTATTGCCAAACAAATCTGACGACTTTTGGTTCCAATTATTAATTGATTACAAGTGATTGCATATACATGTCACAAACAGTGCTATTAATCAGTCAGATACATACTTAGGTAGAAGAAAGGGTCAATCATTGTTTTGAAATAGTTCAAAGATGTTGTTTCCACTATCATGTCGGGAAGGCTATTCCATGGCAATACTCTGCATTGCTTGCAGAAGTATTTCCAAATGTCTTTATTTGCCAATATATTTGCAAGATAATCCTTTATATCAAAGTTTTTATAAAAGATAAACTTTCATCTTCATATCTCTCCTTACCTTGATGAGAAAAAGATGATTTTATGGTTTTATTCAACATTTTAGAAGTAAAAATTATTAAAAGTAATGAGATATGGCATTTAGTTTTGACATTCCTCTTCAGGACAATCCAATCAGACTTATCCTACCAGGAACGGTTTCGAAAATAGGTATTCAACATTTTAGAATTAAAAATAACATTTTGTTACAATCAACACTGGTTGATAAAAATGAGACATAGTCTTGATATTTATCAGACAGTGTGAAACCCTGATACAACATTTTAGACTTAATTTTCTTGAAAAAATTGAAAAGTTATCTGAGGAACGTATGTAATCGAACCTGTAGATTCTGAATAAACAATAAAGGGTTGCAAAGCGCACTATTCAAGGTTCTGTGGCTAGTACTTCCAATCAAACACAGTCTACGTGTACTTTTCCATGATAGTTTCCATGTTCATATATTCTGTTAAAGCACAAACTATGTTTGATGTTAATATAAGCTGAAAATTGAGTTCAAGTTCATTACTCCTGTTAAAACTAATTGAGTGTTTACTTGTATCCATGGTTAGTAACAAATTATGAACAGTTATGATTCTGTACTGATCTATAAAATCTATAATATCTATGGCAATATTATGATAGAAAATGTAAATAATGAAAAGAAAATTTGATCATTTAGTCCTGGAAAATTACTGGAAAATTTTCCACTTCGAAAAAGGTGTACGAACCCCACAAACAGTGCTGAATCAAACAAGCAATAACTGAACTCAGCAGGTTACTATTCATCAATCTTATGATACTGATTATTAGTGAAACATTTCTAGGCAATCAGCCTCAGAAAAGACTTTTAAACAAAAATTTTGATGACAGAATCCTGTTGTTTTTAAATCCAGATGACCTGTTCCACACTATCATTATCTGGATATAAATCTTATTAATAATCGTCATAAACTCCACCCTGCGTTATCATACATGTCTGCTCTTTTATTTGTACCCAGAGATAATAGGATTATTGCTCTTCAGTCTGCTGTTAATTTAGTAATGCACTCATTTACCTCACATTCAGTATTGTATTTAGACCAGCCTGTTGTACATATTATAGCCTATGATCAGGATATGCTCTGATTCTGTAACAACAAGCAATGTTACCACAGTGATTTCTTGAACTGCACTCGTTGACCTCAATTCTGCTATTGCGTGATGTCTAAATATCCCGGCCACTGAACCCAGTGCGATGACACAACAAATGATTCAATCGAAGAATACGGCCCATAAAAGGTTCTGCTCAATCTGTTATCATCTATGTTCTCTCTGCTCTGATGATGGGACAGTTCAGTTATTAGATGCCGAGTAAAAATCAATGCGATTTTATGAGCTCTGAATCTGTGTGGTCTTAATATTCTAATTGTGTGACACAATTATTGCTCTCTGAATGCTAATTAATTGACTTTGCACATTTAAGTGTGTGATGGAATTAAGGTGGCATTAACTTAGCTTTATTATTTCAACAATCAGGCCTCAAAATATGGTGCTGGTCATTTGCAGAATGAGGTCCCCAGAGGGTGAATTTAGTGACACAACCCAGCATATTGGGATAGCATAACTAAATTCATCCTATGGGGACCTCATTCTTCATGGCATCATCTGCTATGGGAGAAATAGACACATATTTAAGTAGGGCTGGACAATATTAACGAAAATAAAATCCGCGATTTTTAGAAATTAAAACCGCGGTTAACGTTATATTCGCGTTTAAAAAAAAAAACAGACACTGGAGACTGAAAACAATTTGTCACTATTCGATAGAAACACATCATTGGCATTAATTTTAACAAGTTAACGTCGGGAATAACATACACAACCACTCAACAAGTGACAACCTCATGCTCGATCGATAGTCGGAATGAAAAGTAAATTCACTGGTTAAATTACGCAATTCTGACAATTTCGGTCCGGTGACATGACAAATTCTGGTTTATACCGGTAATTAGTAAAACCATTATCTCGTCAATGGCAAAACTAAAACCGTTCCATACTATATAGTATCCTTTTCTAACTTGGTTTGTTCTATGTTGAGTAACTATATATGTTATTACCGATGACACTCGAGTCGCTTGACAAATGGAAATGTGGTTTACTGACAAGACAAATTTGACAATGAGGGTCAGTCTTTCAGCGAAGTTCAAACACGCATAGTACATAATCTTTGGAATTCGGTCAAGCAAGGGCACCATGTATTTTTGGGCGGGTTTGAAGCTCTAATTCAATTAATTGGTTTTAACCAATCGCAGTGAATGACTTCTTCTTGACGATAAGAGGGTGGTAACTTGGCCCATTTATTATTATGATTGACGGTGCATGTGGATCATTGTGCTGAAGGAAGAGGCGTGGCATAACTGACATTCATCGATCTATCACCTGATCAGTCATCGATTCATTTTGGTGCATTCTCTTGTAATTAATATTACGCAGGGAAGTTGGAGGGTTTGTGTAATATTGTGAGCGAAAGGGGGGCTTATTATGGGTTCCCTTCCCTACATGTAATTTCGTCAGTCGTTCTGGACGTTGTTTAATATGATGATTGAATATTGAAAAAATCAGGACACGGGAATTAGTATTGATGATTCTGTACTGAATGAACTGTGTTCTCAATTCTCAATCAACACTCAAAATGTGGACCGTACTTACTTGATTCAAGCCCAATGCTCCCTGAGCCTCCCTCCCGATTTAACCCTGTTTTCTATTCTGTGTGTTTTGATTGCACCCGTGGATGTTACGCTGGGATTTTAAAACTTAAATAACTCGATTCAGGCTTGAGTTAAATTATTTCTTTGTACACGTTTATGATCGGCTGGCACCCACTGATTGACGACGATATTACGATTATTTTAGTTTAGCCGATATTACTGACGATATTGAAATTTTAACCGGGTATTGTCGATTAATCGGGAAACCGCCCAGCACTAGATTTAAGTTCCCAAATGGTGAAGATGTTGATGTGCACCCATTAGGCACCTCAATTTTGCAATGCATCATCTGCCTATTTGGGCATATAGAGAAACTAAACTAAAAAAGAAAAAGAGACTTTATAAAGAAACTAAAAAGCTTGGTAATTTTATAATAAAGATACATTCCAGAGAAGATGAGGCCTAAGCAGAATGCGGTCCCCAGAGGGTGAATTTAGTGATCCTAGCCCGCTGTTCAGAGTGGCGTCACTAAATTCACCCTCTGGAGACCTCATTCTGCTAATGTCCAGCACCATATTTTGAGGCCTGTCATCAATGATAATTATGGCACACTTTTTCCAACATTTAAATATTTCATAAATCAAGTTATGTTACTGTTACTGAGTTATTACACCGCTTGATCCCTGTAGAGTAATGCCCTAAATAATCTACTCCTTAACCTTAACTCAGTGAGAGCTTTCCAATGAATGGCAACAAGCCATATTTCTGACTAAATCCTCGAAAAATTACCCATAATTCTGCTGTGGTTAAGGAGTCGATTATTTAGGGCATTACTGTACTTGCATGTACACCCATTGGTTCATATTCTGGAAAATAATACAGTACCATTGGACATTGTGTGGGAAATATCAACCACATGAGATGATGCAAGGTCAATGCCACCTTAAGAACAATTGTTGTTTGTCCGATCTTTATCTCGTTTGTTATGGGATTTCAGGTAATTAATTGGTATATAAAATATGTGAACATCCTGAAAATCAAAGGAGACACACCTAATAATTATAACCTATCTGGTCAGTCTCAGGAATCAAAGTGAAGTTGAACAAGTGCAGCTGTTTGTTTTCATCAACAGAGACTGAGTTGCCTGGGAACTGCTCAGCTGAGTCACCTTCGCCATGAATGTTTCGCAAGCCAAACAACAGCAATGTGTTAGGGGACCATGAAACTGTTATACCCCTACTTTTTGAAGAGTGGATGTACTTCGTTCATCCGTTGGTCTTGTTGTTTGTTGAGCCATCTGTCCTGGCATATATCGCTGTCATGGGTTATCGGGTCTGAATGTAATTTAGTAAGGAGGTTTGGCATCATGACTGCAAAAGAAGGTAAAATGATGTTCGCATTTTCCATTTTAGAATTATCCTTCTCTATTTATCTGGAAAATTTTGGCTTTTTTTGTCTGTCCTTGCAGATATTTTAGCCATGGTTTATTGGATCTGAAATTTGGTATAGAGGTACACCATCATGACTCCTTTCAAATGAGGGGCAATTGACATTGTGTATTTTATTCTATATCAGAATCGCCTTAAAGAGTGATGAAACTTCAAAATCCTACAGGTGTAATCTTTATTTATTTTTTTGACCGGATAATAACTTGAATATTTGACAGGATTTCATGAAAACTGGAATATGGTCTGTCTTCTTGTGAGAAATTCCCGGTCTAGTTTGAATTTGGGCCCAGTCCAACCACTTCTGACAGAGTTATTCCCCTTTTCGACTCATTGTGAATATACATCCCAAAAATAAATTATTTATATAAAGATGTGATATCTCTTCATCACACTTTTTAGCTCACCTGAGACTTTGTCTCCAGTAGAGCTTTAGTCATCACTCCTCGTCCATCATCCGTCCGTCTAGCCATCTGTCCGTCCATCCGTCAACAATTCTTAAAACATCTTCTCCAGAACATCTTCTCCAGAATGAATATGGATTCATATTTAGTTTGTATGTTCCCTAGGTGACTCACATTCAGATTTGTTCAAATGAGGTCACTTAGTCAAATAGTTGCGAAGCCAGGGCCATAACTCTTTCCCTCCATAGTAATTCTTCTCAAATACCATCGGGCCGAATGGGTTCATATTTGGTATGAAGGGTCCTTGGGTGACTGGGGATCAGATTTGTCAAATGTGGGCAGAGCCAGGGACATAACTCAAAAAACAAAAAACAAAATTGTTTAGATTGAACTCCTTTAAAAAAAAAACTAAAATTAATATAAATTTAGATTTAACTCCATGGTCAATTAAATTTTTAACATGTTAAAAAAATTTAAAAACTAATGATGGTACCATTCTGAAGGTTGTTCCCCCTGGCCCTTCACTCAAGTTCACTGCTTTTGCCACCCATGGTTCCAAAAATAATATTTACATCAAATTCTTGACAGAGAATGATTAATAAGAAGCATTACTTTGGTTTCAACTGTAAGCCTCTATGCTGTAGTGAAATCTAACATTTCTATAAACATTCCCTGGAGATATGCTAGAGGTCATTAATTCCTAATTACAAAACAATCTATCATATGTATTTGTTCAAATATCTCAATAGGACATTTAACACCCCCACACCCACCAACTCACAAGAGAACATATTTGGCACTGCCATATTCTATTTCAGATTTGTTCAGATAGGGTCACCATGTCAAATAGGGAAAAGGTCAGGGACATACTTTCCCTCTATAGTAACCCTTGAAAAATCTTCTTTGAAAGAACCACCAGGTCTATTTAGCTCACATTTAATATTGAGGCTCCTTTGGTGATTATGATTCAGATTTGTTCAATCAGGGTCACCAGGTCAAATAGGTGCAAGGCCAGGTACATTACTTTTTATGTTCATAGTAATTCATGATATGTCTTCTTTGCAAGAACCAAATGTCCTATTTTGCCTATATTTGGTACGAAATGACCTTGGGTGACAGGAATTCAGACTTGTCAAAATGGGATCAAAAAGTCAAAAAGGGCAGAGCCAGGGACATAACTATTTCACTCCATAGTAATTCTTAAAACATGTTTGCAAAAACTTGTTGGAATGTTCTTGTTTGAATGGAATTCAGATTTATTCAAATTGGGTCACCAGGTCAAATAGGCCAAGCGAAGGACTGGTTCCCTCCATAATAACTTTTAATATGCTTCCTTCACAAGAACCATCAGGTCTATTTTACTGATATTTAGTATGGATGGTGACTGGGATTCAAATTTATTCAGATGGGGTCACCAGGTCAAATAGGGCGGGACCAAGGATATAACTATTTGTCTCTATACATGTAGTAATTCTTAAAATGTCTTCTCAAGAGAAGTTGGACTAATTAGCTTACATATAGTATGGAGGGTCCTTTGGTGAGTGAGATTCAGATTTGTTAAAATGAGGTCAACCTGTCAAGAAATGGCGGGGCTACTTTTCTGTCTAAAAAAATCATTGATATATCAAACTAATTAAAACATCTACCTTGGAACCACCTGGCTGATTAATCTGACGTAAGGTGTTTAGGGTCCATGGATAATTGGGCTTCAAACATTTCTAAATGGTTTTTTAAAAAGGTGCTTGTGACAGTTGCTTGTGAGATTGGAAATTTCCAACAATTGAGAAAGTTTGAGATGTTACAGACAGAGAGATGATGGTTTTGAAATTCCAACCTAAGGGAGGTGCGCAAAAGTATTTACGGACTTGGGAGTCCGGAGCCTGGTTGGGAGGGACTTGTTATCAGCTGAGGGGGTGGGGGATCAGTAGTGTGCAGTCTTAATTTCAAGGTGGATATTCACTGATCTACATACATAAAGCCTCTCCAGCCACATGTCCTGTTTAGAACTACTTCTTTTAAAGTGATTATGACAAATACTGACTGTTGTGGTCTACAGGTTCCCAGTCTTCTCAGTCTTTGCAGTGAGGTGGGTGACCCATAGTCATTGACTGTCTTGTGTATATATTTTGGCTATCTTAGTATCTATGTATATCTATATATATAACCCATTGCCTGTCTGTCTGTAACTCTGATGTGCTTTTTGCGCATTTATAACTTTTTAACCAATGCATCCAATATAGCCCAAATTAGGACCACATTATGCGGTGTACAGAAGACGATGCACCAAATTCCACACAATGTTTTTTTCCAAAGGCCGTGCCTTTATATACATATTTATATGTTCCGCCTCCAGTAAGAAACCGCGTCGTTGATTGGTCAGAGAGCCGCGCAGCATATCCTATGTTTACGTCTCGAGCTGTCAATATAAGGGAAACTAAGACCGTTTCATCGTCTGTCGCTGGCCTGCTTTTTTCATGACGTCATTTACGTTGAACAACGTTATGGCGAGAACGATAGGAGATTTTGACATTTTCTGCTGATCATTCTTCGGAATAAATGTCAAATTTCTGAGAATGACCAGGACTGTCGGCAGAACATATACATTATTGTGGTGGATTGACGGTAACATGGTGTGACATTGCCGGCTTGGATCGTATGTTCAACCTCGTTGCTTCGCGACTCGGTTGAACATAAACTCCAAGCCGTCAATGTCACACCATGTTACCGTCAATCCACCACAATAACTTATAATATATACATATCCCAGAATGCATTATTTACTTCAGGTTGGGAATGACGTGAACCAGCAGCGATTCAGAGAATTTCTCAGTGAGTTATTTTTCGAAGGAGGGATAACCAAAGAGAGAATAATGATACTATTTATATTCTGTTCAGACGTTGCTATTCGTTCCTTGAAGAAAAGTGTGAATTTATTTAGACAGTTCTTATCCTGGTCACTTCAGTTCATACAGGAGCGAGTTTGTTCGTGGGTCCGAGACCACGGTGGATGGGTAAGTCACATGACCTATGTATGTTTTATTTATGGGTCCGAAAACCCCGGCAGATTGGTAAGTCACGTGATCTATGTATATTTTATTTTCTGGGTCCAAGACCACTGTGGATGGTTAAGTCACCTGATCTATGTATGGTTTATTTATGGGTCAGAGACCATTGTGGATGGGTAAGTCACATGATCTATGTATGGTTTATTTATGGGTCAGAGACCATTGTGGATGGTTAAGTCACATGATCTATGTAGTTTCTTTCATGGGTATGAGACCATGGCAGATGGGTAAGTCAGATAGCCAACTTAGTTTGTTGATGGGTCCAAGACCATGATGGATGGGTATTAAGTCTCATGAACTATGCAGTTTCTTTCATTGGTTTGAGAAAACGGTGGATGCGTATGTCAGTTAGCCCACTTAGTTCGTTCACGGGAATGAAGCAATGGTGGATGGGTACTTCAAGTCACAAAAGTTAACAAAAGGGCATAATATGATTTTTTGGAGGTTTCTAACTTAAATTACCATGAAATGTCAGTTATTTCAAGATTTTGAGTCTGGCTTGGTTTGAAATCAAACTATATTGGAAAGTCACTTATAAGCTTTATCTAATGAGGATACAAGCATACATATGTGTATAACTACTAGTATATCGCATATACCTCCTTTATACCTGAAAACTATTAATTTTGATGGACCAAAAAAAAAAAATCAGACTGGAATTTTTTTCATGAATTTGGGCTGGGATGGTTTTTGCATTGGAGCCAGAACAAAAATGTTTTACATTTGGATCTCCTGTTTTCTAATTTTCTGTGCAGATAATGATCAACTATATGTAATTTTTCTTTTAAGGGGTAAACCCCAACTTAAATTAGTTATTGAATCAAAAACTATATTTGTATTAGTTTCAGATTTATCCATTGAGACAGAGTTTCCAACTGCATCTTTGTACAAAAAACTTCCTTGTCTGACACAAATAAGTTGTGTCTGATATCCAGTTTATTATGAATTTTAAATAGGGGGAAACCCTGATATATTTGGCTATTTCACGCTACATTTATATCACAGGTGTAAATGGAAATTCCACTTTGACTCATTTCACACTGATAATATAGATATGAATGTAATAAATACGTCATCAAACTGCAGACCAATGCACTGGAGACCATTGCGTAGTTAGATTATTTGGCAATAATCGGATCATGTGTTATCAGCTGACTGGGTCAGTATGTTAGCATGTCATGTGTCACTCTCCTTTGTCAAGGTGTTTGTATTATCTTATAACTGTGTTATTGTTACCACAAGGACTTGTTATTTTTAGAATACCACCCCAATTGTGTTGTTTGTAATGCAGTTTGAGTCAGTATTTTTATTCAATTCATATAAGTATTTCTCCATATACAATGCTCTGTTCTTGACTCATATATATTGTACTCTCACCTGCCAAATAATTGAGGAGAGATAATTATAAATTTGTCTTTTGTTACTGAATGGATACACCCATTCAGTCATAAAGGATAAATTAGAAAGGCAATTCATTATTTTGAATTTTTTTTTTATCATAATTAGAATTCCAATTCATCTGAATGTTCAGAGAATAAGATAAATAAATGACCTATAAGGCTGTTTGTTTAAATTATTATACCACCTTTTTTTAAAAAGGGGGTATACTTTTTGCACCTTTACATGTGTCCAGTCATCCGTCCATCCATGTGTGTGCATCCGTCCGATGTCTGTTCATGTCATAACTTGAACAGTTGTGCTTGGATCTCACTCAAATTTGTCATGAATGTTCACTACTATGAGGACATTCAATAGAGGTTTCCACCGTGTTGTTCAAATTTTCCATTCTAGAGTTATTCATCTTGTTTATCTGGAAATGTTGGCGTTTTGGTCCGTCCGATGTCTGTTCAGGCCATAACTTGAACAGTAATGCTCGGATCTCAATGAAATTTGGTATGGATATTCACCACTACGAGGACATTCAATGGCATGTTCAATCGGTTTGTTTAGGTTTTTAGTTCGTTAGTTATTCATCTTTGTTCATATGAAAATGCTGACTTTTGTCCATCTGTCTGAGTATATGAGTCATAGGTTATAGATATGCCCACACTAGATAGTATGCCACAATGGTGTATGCACCGGACGACAGTCCATCTCTTGTTATGTACCAGTCATTAAAGGGTTAATTGTAAAGGTCAGCAGCTATTAGATGGACATGCCTAGAATAGATAGTTTTATTATCTGCAGAAGGAATAGTATATGTTTAGATATTTCATCAAACTGTTTTGGTGGTGAACAAGTTCTCTAATTTTATGGAAGCAACCTAAGTTTTGCAACCCCATTCCCCCCGCTCATAGCCTTGGCAACACATCGCAATGGTTTCTCAAAGTTGTAAAAGATTTTATTTATTTTATTTTGGAAATCTGTCATGAGGTATTTTTGACACAATTTAAACTTGCGAATGGTGTGACAAAATTGAATTTCCTCATTCACTTATTTATGGCAAGAGGTAGAATTTGGGATTGGGAGATGGATCTATCATTGCAGTTTAATAGATGTACTTGCGGTTCTCTTGATGTTGAGTCTGGTGTTTTATCAGGGATGGGCGATTTGAAAAATTTACCAGAACTGTCACAAATAGCAATGAATATCCGAGAAGTGCGAACTGCAGTTGCATGCTGATAGAAATTATTTTGCACATAAGCAGTACGACATACTGTTCAGTTCAACAGGTTATTTACCAACAATTTCTGTGACTGCAATAGATGAAGGTTGAATAGCAGATTAAGGCAATAAATACACTATATATAATATGTTGATGTCACAGTAGTCGCGTGGGTGTTAGAATATTGCCATTATTTGCGTAATTTTCAGGTTGACAAATTTGAAATTACAATATGTTTAAAAGTCAAATCAAATTTGAAACAAATATCTAGGTTGTACCAAATATTAAAATAAATATTGACAGGCCCTAACAGGGGGCCCTAGCCTATCCCCCCTCCCCCTTGCCCAAAACTGATGACAGCACCAATAACTTACATTGTGAAAAGTTCTCTTTTGACAGTTGTGCACCCCTTGCCCTTATTGCGTCTGCCAATAGTTACATATATTAGCCATGAGGCAATATTTCTGCTTACATGACTGCACACATTTCTGCCTGATTAGACTGAAATAGATATGACCAATTGCAGTGATGGTATTTTAAGTTAACCTCTTTATTATATCTCAGCGTTATTGATAAACATTCTAACAATTATCTATGATGCTCTGCATGAGGATATAACTGTGTAACATGACTCAAATGTAGTGATCAATTAATTATAAATTTACTATAGGTAGCTGCCAATGAGATCATTCATATTTTGGGGATTTGTTACTAAGGGTCTATGCCATACAACAGGAATGTGGCGACAGGGTGGGGTAACTCATGTCATGGATGTCTGCTCTGTCTACGTCTATAGAGAGCATACTCCACCAGTTCAAAACCTGGGAACTTTTCGACGTTCTGACTAGGAAGTTTATAACATTGAAAAAACAGAACATTTCTTAGTTAATACCTATTCAACTTCCTTAATGATGTATTTCACAGTAGATTAAGGTCACAGCTGTTCATGGGATTGAAGCAAAGATGGATGGGTACTTTAAGTCACAAAAGTTAACAAAAGGATGTAATATGATATTTTGGAGGTTTCTACCTTAAATTACCATATATGTGACTTTGTTGAGCTGATTTGAATTGCATTGTTTACTGTCATGGAATATCTCTCAGGTAATCAATTCAATGTTAACTGTGATATCGACTCACAAAAGTCATAAAAATCATGCAATCTATTGTGATATATCTTATCAATGAACAACTATTAACAAAGAAATATATTCTTGCATTGTTTTTAATGTTATAAAGTTGCCCGTCAGAACATTCAATAGTTCCCGGGTTCTGAACAGCAGGAGTATGATCTCTACTGGCGAGGCCAGAGTAGAAATTCATGGCATGATCTAGGGTTGGGGGGAGGTGGGACTTTGGCCAATATTTTCAACAGTTGGAAATTCCGTGCATGCCACAACATTAAATTAGTTGGAAATTTCAGCCCAAATGTAGATAGATTTTATTTTGATTAATTATAATTGGGAGATAGGTCACAGTAATTTATAATAGAATCTACTATGATGATTCATCATTCCAACTTATAACCAGTTATAACTCAACCAATTGTCTTTTGCAAAGACATATATTATACCTTCCATGACTGGAGCTTCCTGAAATTTTTCAAAAAAACTGCCAATGCATTCTCTTATATAATGTGAGTCTCCCATATATAGAGAATACATTGGCCTAACAATATTTACCTTGACCTTGTAAGCCAGTGCATTCTCTTATATTATATATGTGAGGCTCCATATGGGACACTCACATAATTTTATATAAGAGAATGCACTGGCACAGGATCTTTAATGCTGCACCAGCTCAGCCCCCGTCATGAAAGGGTTATTATACTGTTCAAAATTGGTATAACGAGATGTTCCCTAATTGCAGGCAGTTTTTTGTGTTCTTTTGTATTTATTGTCGCAATGATATACTATCATTTAGCTCACAAGCTACAAGTCACAAATACAAGCTCTAGTAAATAAAGCAAATATACTTCTAAGAATTTGGACACAGGTTATCTTTTGAATTGAGCATAATTTTAATACATGTATGTCCCATCTCATGTCTGTCCGATGTCTGTTCATTTCATAACTTGAACAGTAGATCTCCGATCTCAATGAAATTTGGTATGGATGTTCACTACTATGAGGAAATTCAATGGAGTGTTCAATCGTTTTGTTTGGGTTTTCCTCTCTAGAGTTACTCATCTTTATCTGGAAATGTTGGCTTTTTGGCCAGCCTTATGTCTGTTCATGTCATAACTTGAACAGTAGTGCTCAGATCTCAATGTAATTTGTTATTTGTATTCAATAGTTTTGTTTAGGTTTTTCATTCTACAGCTATTCATCTTTGTTTATCTGGAAATGTTGGCTTTTTGATCTGTCCTATGTCGATTCATGTAATAACTTGAACAGTAGTGCTTAGATCTCAATGAAACTTGGTATTGAGGTACACCACTATGAGGACATTCAATAGAGGGTTCATTCGCTTCATTCGGTATTCCATTCTAGAGTTATTCATCTTTGTTTATCTGGAAATGTTGGCTTTTTGGTATGGATGTTCACCACAATGAGAACATTCAATGGCTTATTCAATCATTTTGTTTAGGTTTTTCGTTCTTTTCATCTATGTTTTTCTGAAAATAGTGATTTTTTGGTCTGTCTATCTGAGTATATCAGTCATAGGTTATGCCCACATTAGGCTGTATGCCACTAGGGGGTATGCACCTGACGACAGTCCATCTCTTGTTATACCCCCCGCAACGAAGTTAGGGGGTATACTGGAGTCAGTTTGTCCGTCCGTCCATCGTCCGTCCGTTCGTCCGTGGACACAAATTTGTCCGGAGTTTTATCTCAGTCGTTTTATGATCAATTTCCTTGAAACTTGGCACAGACATCAACCACCATGGGAACCTGTGCACCTGCGATTATGACGTCTGTTGGACTTTTTTTGGTGGAGTTATCCCCCTTCTTCGACTTAGAAATTTTTCGCAACATGTATAATTTTGTCCGAGCTTTTATTCCTACATTTATAGGTCAATGTTTTTTTAACATGGTACAGATATTTAGTACCATGGGAACCTGTGCACCTGCGATTATGACGTCTGTCCGACATTTTTTGGTCGAGTTATCCCCCTTTTTCGACTTAGAATTGTTTTTGCAACATGCCTAATTTTGTCCGAGCTTTTATTCCTACATTTTTATGTCAATGTTTTATAATTTTGGCACTGATATTTAGTACCATGGGAACCTGTGCACCTGCGATTATGATGTCTTTCCGACTTTTTTTTTGGAGTTATTCCCCTTTTTCGACTTAGAACATTTTTGCAACATGCATAATTTTTTGTTTTTTGTTTTTTTATATAAATTTTTATTTGAAAAAAGACAAATACACTGTGATAATACATGAAGTATATGACAGTTAATGGTTGGTAATTATGCATAATTTTGTCCGAGCTTTTTTCCTACATTTTTTGGTCAATAAGTTTAACCCTTTGAACCCTGACGTCCTGAACGTTAAATGACCCCAACCCGAGGCGCCTGACATTAGATAGTGTTCCGATGACGTAACTCATAAAGCTCTTAATTGGGACGTATATACATGTATACACGCTCAACTATACAGCAATCTACTATGCTAACTGAACAAGTGTGCGGTGAAATATGTCACAATGTATTTCAACGAGACAGTCTATTCCACGTTCAATATACATGTACATGTATATAGATTTGTAATACGACCCTGCCTAACTATGCTTAAAAGCCATGTCCTGATTGGCCAGTGGCCCGAGTTACCATGGCTATCTCGTTCCAGTTTTGTGGTACAATTCTACTTTTTTCAATTGTACCACGAAAAAAATCGGTTTATTCAGATCGCCGCACGCGACTTTTCCCGTCTTTTCTAACTCCGCGCAAACGGGGCATCAACGGAGTACACCCGCACCCGTAACTCTTTGAATTAATTTGCTACATCTTGACAATCTTGCGAATTTTCTAGCGATTTTTCGCTTGAAACCAGTTTGGTTGCCAATGAATATGGTCCAAATGATGTTATTATATACTGATATATGTTACGACCAAAGAAAGTTACTTAATAAGTATATTAAATGACAAAATAAATCCATGGGGCCGGGCTGTGCATTCGTCGATTCGAATCTCGATCATATTCGATATTTCGGAATCAAGTTGAAAATGAAAGCGCTTGTTCACCAGTACAGAAGGGGAATAAGATTAGTTTAGTAAACTAGATCATTTAGATCGCTTTGTGTAAGGAAAATGGTCCATAGTCGATGATAATATTCATGTTGTCCCAACAACGGTCAACACAGAAATGACAGCAATCGTATTTCCTGTACAATTTAAATGAAAGACACGGGCGCCGCTGAAAACACATCGTTTTTTAGCCAATCACAACGATTATTCACGCAAACAAATTACTTGAGTACTCCATGCAAAGAATCTAGTACGCCCAATACGAATTACACCACGAAATGTTTTCTCACCCGAGACCGAAAAAGCGCAGTATTTCGTTGACTATTCAGTCGAATTGTGACCATAAACTTTCAGTCGTATTACAAAAGAAATAAATACACGGTGTATCGGTGTGTATGGTCAAGTTGTACCACAAAAAACTTATTGTAGGACTCCGCTACGCGTCGTCCTACAATCAGTTTTTTGTGGTACAACTTGACCATACACACCTCTACACCGTGTATTTATTTCTTAAATATTGCGGCTTCCTTTGGCCATGCTATATATTTATAACGAAATTCTTACACTTTGCCTGCAATAGAAGGCATTTCTCAAAATGCACCTGTGTGCTTGCGCGAAGAAACAGACCCCCTGTTTCCAATTTGGCTGCTAAAATCAAAGGTATGAACATGTGACTCATTCGCGCAAAGTATAGAAGTACTATTCTAGTTAATTTGTGTTTTGATCGCGAAATTTCTAACGAAATACTTCCCCTTTTCCGACGATAAAAAGCGGGGTTTTTTTCTCGAAATAGGCCTCTGCGCATGCGCAAAGAAACAAACCCTCTGTCGTCAGTTTGTCGATCAAAGTCACGTGGGTAAACATGTGACACGTGTGTGCAAGTAGAAGTACAACTGTAGTTGATATGTGCGTTTATTGAGCTGTAATTTCGTGTCAAATAACGTTTGATTTCCGGACCGGTATTCCGGTCTCCCGGGATATAGGAATATAAGGATCGGACCGGTATTCCGGTCTCTCGGGTGCAAAGGGTTAAGATTAGGGTTAGGGTTGTGCACCTACAATGGGAACTGTTATTTCATTATTTTAACTAAATGTTTACTGACATGTGAAACATCTTAGTATTTTAAAAACACGGGGGGTATCCTTAGTCCCATTGGGACAGTCACACCTCTAGTTACAGTTGTTGTCCCCTAAATTAGAACAATTGTGTGAAGGATGTACAAGTGTAAAGTGTATAGGTTCATTGACCCCATGCCATCAGGCTATATTTGACTTTGAGTACTTGACGCATATACCGGTACATTTGACAGAAATAAGCAGGCTGCCTGCATAATGTACATGTAGCAATTTTTTTTAAATCTTAAAACTTTTTTAATTTTCTCAACGATCAGATATTTTGGTATTTAAATTTGGCAAAATTTCTAAAAAAAATGGTCAAAAAAGTAAGAAATTGTCCAAAAAAACCAGCGATATCATATGGGGACAGTCGCATGTCAAGTTGAGATTTTGATTTGATCCTGAATGGTATATACCTTTTCTTTTCAGGCAGCTGTTTTTGGTGGCTCATTCAAAGTTGTGAAGGTTTTACTAGGATTGTGTTTGGTAGGACTGGCAACCTATGGAGCATTCAGAATGTTAAAGGACAGATGATCTGGCTTCAATGCTAGAATAGTCCTTCTGTGGACTTAACTAGTCAGGCAGATGTGCCATGAATATTCGGGTAAGGACCAAAGAGGTTATCCTCATGGGCATTCATTCAATCATCGTTCATTCTGCAGATGAGATATACCAGAAGGTGCCATTTTTCATTCATCATTAAAAGGGAAGGTTTAAATAAGTCAATATTAGTACTATACATCATTGGAGAGCATCAGCCAAAGAGAATATCTGGTATTGGTAGCAAGTCCGAAAAAAATAGGGTCAGTTATGTAGGTTTAAAAACTTTTATCTGCAAAATTGAGCTGAGAATAATTTTGATTGTCTTTGTATAATCTGTAATGAACACAATGCTTTAACTGAAAAATCCACCCATTCTGAGACATTAAAGGTTTCTTTTTAATGAACAACTAACAAAAATTCAAAAGATTTTTTGAAAACCACTAACAAAAACATAAATAAAAAAAAGTGTGGGGGGGGGGGGGTCAAAATCGTGTTGCTAGTGAAACCCCAACCACAAATATTTCTTTCTTTGGCCTTATGCATAATAGATACAGTTTGATTTATAAGGTACTGAGCTGGTAGATGATTGACTTGGAGTTTAGAGACCTCATTCTGCAAATCTCCAGCACCATATTTTGAGGCCTTTTAATAGTTATCAAAAAGTTTACCACTTTACCTGGTATTAGAGACACTCTTATGCTGCTTTCTTTTAGGAAAACATTCGACTCCAAGCCATTGATGTCACACAATGTTACTATCAACCACACTACTGCTGACACATTCTGAGGTCTTGCATCAACTGAAATAACTTAGCTGTAACTGCTAACTTATTTCAGATATTTTGCAATGGGAGTAACTATGCACAAATAAGGCAAGCTATATACTTCATTGGATATTCATAATATCATGCTCCAATTGCCTTCATTAGGGACAGAACCTACATCACCAATTAAGTCTCTAACTAAAAGCGCTTTTGATTTTAAATCTGTTTAAAACATATCTAAATGTCTGTCTGATGGGATAAACTAGAACAGGAGCTGTGGAAATTCACATTAAAAAATCAGTAATTGTTAAAAACTCATATTATAACTGAAATTTGCAAGGAAAATACAATTTTGATTATTTTGAACATCAAACACATCTCAACCATTTAATAGATGTTCGTAAAACGCACATAATTCATTTCACTCGTAAGTACACAATTTTAAACTCCTGCAACAACTATCTAGCTCATCCACAGCATGTGTTCCAGATGGTTGCTATCCGAACATCTGAAGTGACGGTTTAGAGATTTGGTACATTAACCCTTTTAGTGCCAGGGGCCAATCTCATCGGCCCTAATTTATGGTCTGTAGAGTGCCCTAAAAAAAATAAAAAAATGAATTTTTATTTTTTTATTTTTTTATTTGGGTTAGGCCAATGCATTCTCTTATATATGCGAGGCGACCTATGGTCGACTCGCATATATAAGAGAATGCATTGGTACAGGGTATATGGGTCGATACAAAAATCGGACCTGGCACTCAAAGGATTAATGATGTAGGTTCCTGACCCTGTTCATCCTAAATTCAATCTTCGTCTCATTTCAGAAAAAAATATTTTTCAGATGTGCTTTGATCATCAAATGATATGATATATTTTGTGGAAGTTTATTTTTACATTGTTTGCAAAACCAAAAGTAATATTCCAATTGCAATGTACATAATTGACCGAGGTTCTTCTTCATTTTCATCTGAGATATAAATAGCCAAGTTTAGGTCAGTGAACTTCTAACCACAACCGCTGTTTCTATTACAGTATTTATGTTGCTCATCACCCGATATTTCAATGGGAAGGCAAGATGTTGGCCAATTGGAAGGTAACTTTTGGTTTTACTTGACGTTCTGCTCATTCAGGAGAGCCAATTGTATCCATGGCAACCGCTCACATATCTTAGAAATTTGCTCAATCATGTTGATCTCAGCGACTGTCAGTCTACAATCAGTGACCACATAATAAATCATGAGCATCCAACAATCATTTCAGGAACAAAATCAAGCATCATTTCGAACTCAATCAACCATGTGAAAACTTCCCAATGATTCATTTGTAGGGATGTTCAGCTGATATTAGGTTTAACAAACAAAATGCAATTTTGATTGTTGAACTTATCAGCTTAAATTATACTTACACAGAAATACACAAGTGTGATAATGTGATTGTCGATATGGCAGGATAAAACAGGTGGCGCAGTCTCCAGTTCTATCCTTCCGCAATGACACAAGTGCCCTATTGACGAACGCATTAACACACGTGTCGTTCTGTGTTTATTACATGCCACCAGTCCTAGAATCCATTAATTGAAAAATAAAGACTTCCAAGTTTATTCAGAGACAGACAGGGCTTGATTTGTCATGTGTGATGATTATTTTATTATAGTTCCAGATTCATTGTCGCGACAAGCGTCATTTGTGTTTTGCGACGTCAACAGAATGTGTATCACCCATGTGGATCATATAGATTTGTAAATACGACACAGCAAGGACAGTATAATTCTAGGAACAAGCGTGTAATAAAATTGAATCTTTAGTTGCATCCTTAAAACTGATAGTTGGATCATTTCATGGTCTCAAAATATGGTGCCGGACATTTCCATAGAAGATTAGGCCTAAGCAGAATGAGGTCGCTAGAGGGTGAATTTAGTGATGCTGACCCGCTGTGTCGGATAGCATCACTAACTTCACCCTCTGGGGGTCCCATTCTGCAAATGTCCAGCACCATATTTTGAGGCCTGATCATTTCAGTAATCAATTGTTTAACCCTTTCAGTGCCAAGTCCGATTTTTGTATCAACCCATATTTCCTTGATCATTTTTCAAATTTATTGATTATAAGAGCTCTTTCCATCAATGTATCACATTATTATAATCAATAAATTTGAAAAATGATTAAGGAAATATGGGTTGATACAAAAATCAGACTTGGCACTGAAAGGGTTAATATTCAATTATTTGAACATTTCTACCATCAAATCACTTCTTTTTTTTGCATTCTGAATTGCTGGCAGATCTGATTGAGGAAGATCACATTCACAGTCAGGTCTCAAAATATGGTGCTGGACATTTCCTGAATGAGATCCCCAGAGGGTGAATTTAGTTATGTTACCCACACAGTGAGCTAGCATCACCAAACTCATCCTCTGGGGATCTCATTCTGCATGGCCTCATCTGCTATGGGAGACGTAGACACAGATTAAAGTTCCCAGATGGTGAAGCGCACCCATTGGGCACCTCGATTATGCCTTGTGTCGTCTGCCAATTTGGGGATAAAGAGAAACTAAACTAAAAAAGAAACAGAAACTCTCTAAAGAAACTAAAAAAAATAATTTTATATTAAAGATACTTTCCAGAGAAGATGAGGCCTAAGCACAATGAGGTCCACACAAGGTGAATTTAGTGATGTTAGCTCACCGTACAGGATAGCATCACTAAATTTACCCTCTGGGGACCTCATTCTGCAAATGACCAGCACCATATTTTGAGGCCTGTTGACAGTCAGTCTAGTGATCTCTTTTTGATGAAAGTTACAATTGTTATATATATAGTGCTTTAACTTAATAATATATTTGTCTTTCTTTTTCCTAGAAATTTGAAAATGCAAATTATTAGAATGTTTAATTTAAATATTCATTTTACAACTTGAATTGAATTTCGAAATTCTTAATGGAATTCATGGTTTATATTACTATTTTAACACAGAATCGCCTATATGCATTATGTACCTGTATGTATATGTGTTACAGATAAATACATGGCTAAATTGCAATAGCCAGGCAGGATTTTTACTTATGAATTGGTCATGCCGATTATGTCTGCAAATCATGACACGAAACAATGCAAATACAATCAATGATACTCAGTACATGAAGATGATTACTGGGTACCAGATTGCCTGTCTCATTTTGGTCATGGTCTAGGCTGATTGCTTTCCCTTTATTTTAATCATCAAAATTATGCAGTACCATTAACGTTTCAGAGCGACGGCAAGCTCGAGATTTTCTTCCCTTTGTCTACAGTTGCAATTTACATGACCGCTGACTAAAAACATTTAGCCAGCTCAAACAAAATGATATAAAATTTTATCGAAAAATATGAAAATATGTAATTTCAGTTCTATATCAACATATTTGTTTGTAAATCTACTGCGTAGGTATGTTTTGAGATACCTCATATCAAATACTATGTACATAATTTTGGAATTTGACCGAACCATGTCTGTTGAAGAAAAATCCATAATTCAACGAGTATAGAAAGCCGCCTCTGGCTTCATGAATGGAGTAGCATTTATATAGTTAAAACTATCGTCATTTGCACATACACATATTGACGCATATTCATAACATTGTTGCAATTGTAGATACGCATATTCATTAAGTTGATCTATTTGTACATATCAATATTCATCAAGTTTCGTATTTGTTCTTAACTATATTCTTGAAGTTGTTACATTTGCATATATGCATATTCATTGAATTTCATTATTTGGATATTTTTTTATGCTTCTATTTCTTTGTTTTGTATAAATGATAAATTTATGAATTTGGAATCAACTGTCTATTTTCTAATTTTCAATTGTGATTTTAGAATTGATATACAGATTAAAATGTTCAATCTTGCCATTATGCATAGGGACATGGTTACAAGAGGTGTAGGTGTAACTCAATATTGATTCTGAGAAAAGACATACCTTTCAACTCCTAATTAAGAAATAAATGTTTAAGAACTGAATTTAAAAGCTGAAATTTAACATTGAATATTTTTTTTTTAATTTGACCTTTTTTTGAAGAATTTTGGTCATAGATAATAAGTGTAGCTTTAATATTAATTTCTGGTGTGGACCTGCACACCTAACTAGTCAGCTACTAAGGACTATCTACAGACGATGCTAATGCAATACTAGTAAATGAATTTTATAGACTGGTGGAACATGATTTTTTACTTGTTGGTGCGCCTTGCTGAAGGATCATCGTGATATGGCTTGGCGACTAAAATGACATTAAACACTAACTAAACAACCAAACAAACCGATGGATCATGTGGCTTTTTTTTAGCAAGTGTATTTCATAATATATTGTTGTTAATTGAAAGCCCCTCATTATGTTTGAAACCACAACTTACATTATATTTATAATCTTCTGTACCATATACGATTGGGAAGAGAAAGCTTCAAAACTTAGATGTATCAGAATAATTTGGTTGAAAAAATGTCAGTATGATGGTTTAATGTTTAATTACCAAGGTTCGATTGGAGAAGTTATGTTCTTTTTTGAAGCAGGCTGTAATTGTTCTAATTAGCATTTCACTGACACGCAATGCATTTTGGGGAGAAAAAGTGGGAATCTTGGAGTGATTTTCTATTTATCGGTTAAACTTGAATCTTTGCATTAATCTTCCACTGCATTGTGTGAAGCTGGGATGCAAATTACATGTTCAAGTTAAAGATTTCCCCCTACTTTTGCTAAGAGCGTCTTCAAATATGGCCTGGTTCAAAACAAGTACATAAATCCTCATAGCAAACCATGTAACTTCAGCAATAAATCATGGCTTTTTTATCAAATTTTTTCACTCGATTGGATAACATTGACATATATCTATGTTTTTGAACTGTCACACTTCAAACCCATGTTCACACTCATACACAGCTTAAACCTTTCATGGTGGGAGCTGCACTGATGCAGCATTAAAGATCCTGTGCCAGTGCATTTTCTTATATATGCGAGTCTTCCATAAGGAGCCTTGCATATATAAGAGAATGCACTTGCTTACAAGGTCATGGTAACTATTGTTAGGCCAATGTATGCTCTTATATATGGGAGGCTCCCTATGGGAGACTTGCATTTATAAGAGAATATATTGGCACATTGTTTTCGCAAAATTTCAGGAATCTCCAGTCATGGAAGGGTTAACTCATGGTGAAAGATCATCCTTATTCAAGGATGTCTCCATATAATAGCCGAGGTGGTTATGTCGCGGATACCATCATCACAATCTGGGCTATACGAGGTTGGTGACTGTTCAAGCCACGACATGGACAAAAATCGGGACAGATATTCAACCATGATCTGAGTTGAGGGATATCTTAACCCTTACATGGCTGGAGCTTCCTTAAATTTTGTGAAAAACCCTGTGCCAATTATGCATTCTCTTATACATGTGAGTCTCCCATAGGGATCCTCACATATATAAGAGAATACATTGGCCTACCAATATTTACCTTTACTTTGTAAGTCAGTGCATTTCCTATGGGAACCTCACATATATAAGAGAATGCCCTGGCACACATCTTTAATGCTGCACCAGCGCAGCTCCCATCATGAAAGGGTTAATGTGCCATTCCAAGCATAACATGGCCATATTGATCAGTATTGATAAGAAATAATCATTTGTTCACTGGCATATAAAGCAATGAACACAATACTGAGCCAGTTCCTCCATTCTTTAAGATATATCCATATAATGTAATTGAAGCTTCAAATGTGTCCTTTAAGGGCCTAGATATAGTGTGTCTAACATTTGCAGAATGTGGTCCCCAGGGGGGTGAATTTAGTGATGCTACCCTGCACAGCAGGCTATCATCACCAAATTTCCCCTCTCTTCTGGGAAGTATCTATAGTCCCAAATTAACATTGTTTTTAGTTACTTTTCTCCTTTTGTTAAGTTTCTATATCTTCTAATTTGCTGAAAATAAAATGCATAATCGAGGTGACTAATGGGTGAACATCACCAACTTCATCTGGGGAACTTCAATCTGATCCTTGGTCTCCCATAGTAGTTGAGGCCTAATAAGAAAGAGGTTCCCATTTTGGGATAAAGAGAAACCAAACTAAAAAATAAAAATAAAGTTTCTGGAGACGTTTCTAAAGAATCTAAACAAAATTAATATAAAGATACTTTCCAGAGAAGATGAGGCCTAAGCAAAATGAGGTTCCCAGAGGGCAAAATTGTTGATGCTATACCACTAACCCTCTGGGGACCTCATTCTGCAAATGTCAGACACACTATATCCAGGCTTGGTCCATTAAATCCCACCATGAACAACATGTATTCGTGTGCACTTGTATTTGCATAGTATTTCTCCAATGTATTACACTTACAGTTCTACACTGTTCTATATGGTGAGCCAGGGTGAGCAAAAAAACACTGGTCAACATTATTAATAATCAGTGAAAGTGCTATACCAAAAATTCATCTTGTCTCATTTACTTTAACACCTCAGAATTATTCAATATTTATAAACAACTTTATATTAGTCCCTGATTGTGATTACCTCAGACCATGCATCGGCAAGGTTTAAATACAGAAACTTCGAACTGATATTTGTTATCACAATGAAAGCCAACCGTGCCAACCTCAGTCAATCAGAAAAATATTGGATATGAATGCTGAGATAATGCATCATATACAGAAGTCAAAATAATAATATTGATGAGTGTAACTTACCTGCCCAGATCTGAAACTATTTTTGATTGATTTGGTCTTTTTTTTTTGGTACATGTACTAAAATGTTTAGTATTCTAATGAATGAATTAAATTAAATTTATATATATATAAAAGCAGTAATTGTTGATACTCAAGTCAGTGGTTATATCTTTTCAGTGATACTATACTTTTCTGTTTCTTGTATACATATTCCCTGCATGGTCTTATAGTTCTATCCATAAGATGGCAGTTCATTGTAAATTAGAGTGTTCTGTATCTAAACATTGCTGAAGTATTATTATATATTACAGGAACTCGTAATCTTCAGACCTCAAATTTTACATAGAAATTTCTCACCTTTGTTACATTCTGGTGATCAAAACAGAGCTTTCCGATGAATGGCAACAAGCCATATTTCCGACTAAATCCTGAAAAATTACCCATACTTCTGCTGTGGGTAAGGAGTCGATTATTTAGAGCATTACTGTATAAAGACTTTATATACTCTGAAAATATTAACAGTGATAGAAATTTATCAGTTGTTTTCAACTTTCTGATGATACGAATGTGCTTTATTTTACCATATTCAGCCATATTAGGAAATTACTAACACGGAACGCTCTTTAATCCTTCCATGATTGGAGCTTCCTGACATTTTGCGAAAACCCTGTGTCAGTGCATTCTCTTATATATGTGAGTCTCCCATAGGGAGCCTCGCATATGTAAGAGAATACATTGGCCTAACAATATTTATTTTGACCTTGTTAGCCAGTGCATTATCTTGTATGTGTGAGGCTCCTCCCTATGTCAGACTTGCATATACAAGAGAATGCATTGGCACAGGATATTTAATGCTGCACCAGGGCAGCTCTGTCATCAAAGGGTTACTGTTTCATGATGTTAAAAAATAAATTGTTGCTTTCTTCCAAGGCGACAAATTCAATGACTTCATTTTTAAGAGACTGAAGAATGTGTACATAAGTATTTTATATATATGGAGCTATTTTGATCACTGGAACATGACAATAGCGATGAATTGCTAACTTTTATCCGAACCGCTGGTGATTACGAGTCACTTTAATCTGCGTTGATCATACAGGCTGCTGTTTATTGCCTTCAGTGTTGGCTTCTGTTTGTTCCTGCTGATCAGGCATCAAAATATGGTGCTGGTCATTTGCAGAATGAGGTCCCCAGAGGGTGAATTTAGTCACGATACCCTGCAAATTAAATTCACT
The DNA here is from genome assembly GCA_032622095.1 of Siphonodentalium dalli. NCBI lineage: Eukaryota > Metazoa > Mollusca > Scaphopoda > Gadilida > Siphonodentaliidae > Siphonodentalium > Siphonodentalium dalli. The sequence continues at coordinate 153,061,746 of CP136063.1, forward strand.
CTATGAGGACCTCATTATGCATGGCCTCATCTGCTATGGGAGACTTAGACACAGATTTAAGTTCCAAGATGGTGAAGATGGTGATGTGTACCCATTGGGCACCTCAATGATGCGCTGTGTCATCTGCCAATTAGAAACTAATAAACTTGTTAATTTGATAATAAAGATACTTTCTAGAGAAGATGAGACACTACTAGTAAGAAGTTAGTGATAGTAGCCCAATTTGTGGGGTAGCATCACTAAATTCACCCTCTGGGGACCTTGTTCTGCAGATGACCAGCACCATATTTTGAGGCCTGCTGCTGATGTACTGACTGATGTCTGTTTTCTTCTTGTTGTAGCTTGATTGTTGGAATTGACTAATTTTATTTTTCTGTTATTGATTACAATTTATTTGCACAAGTGACAAATACCAGGGCTCATGTATTTTTGTTAAGATATGTATGCAGAATTGTGCCTGGGCCCAGCGATATTTGAGTCCCAAGAAAACGATCAAAATGAAAAAGTGCATGTTTGAACACATTCATCAAAGTTCTACTTTTAATCTTTGAATTGTTTTACCCTTCTCTTTACTAAATACTCATTGACAGGTAGGTCCATTTAGGAAATGTTCAGATAATAAGTACAAGCTATTTGTTGAACTTATTATCTGAATGTTTCCCACCAATTGAAATCCTTCTGCACTTGCGTTATATGTTTGTCTGTTGTCTCCTAAATATCCCTGCAGATGAATAATAAACCATTCCAAGTATATAAATAGGAGATATGGCACAGTAGCATGTTATATTTACGCCTCCGAAACATGCCGAGCATTGCTCTTTGAACATGCTTGGGACTATACAACACACAAGGCGCCTATTTTTAGAAGCAAATTAAATTTTTGAGACAGTGCAATTTTTTTTGGGGATTGGGCCGGGGTTCGAATCCCACCCAATCTCAAAAAAAAATTGCGCTGTCTCAAAAATTAAATTTGCATTCCAAGTATATTTTTTATAGCTGAATGGAAGAATCCATTCAGGAAATAATTATAAAAAGGGCTGTTGAGTGTTCCATTGGCACTGACAGGTTACATGAGCCCAGGTACAATTTTTCCATGTGTACTAGTACCTTTGAATGTTATTTAATGATATCTGGATGAAATTTGCTTTTATCTGATAGAAATATGTAGGAAATCAGTTTTCAGAAAAATTCCATGCAAATTGGTGCTGTAAAAACCTCAAGTGCTTTTATTCTAAATGCAATATTTCACATTTTGCCATGATTCTGCAAAACCTCTCCATCGTCAAACATTTTCATATCAATCTAATCAAGTGCTCATCCTCCAAACATGAAGTTAGCCCAATGATGTTTCTGTAAGATATTCTTTGATATACTCACTCCTACCATTCGATCCCATGCCACTCTGGTCAACACATCCGCCTCATGGTCGGTTCATCCGCTTCTGTGGCCACTAAAAAAGTTTTTCTTTGTTTATGGAGAATGGATAGGGATCTACAATAATGAATGCATTCAATGTGCTCTGTGATTATAGCCTCATTGTACATATGATCCCCAGTCACAGAAACAGCTTTTAAGTTAAAAAACAAAACGGCTTCACAAAGGGAGTGGGTGTGACTTCTTCACTTCCACTGCTCATTTGAAAGCCCTCTGATTCCACTGACAATTACGGATGAAATTATCTAACCTGGTGTATGGTAAATGAACTTGACTTTATGAGATATAGGTGAGTTCATTTATCAAATGTGAATTCATCTAATGTAGATAAATTTGTGGTTTTACCTGAACTGATTATCTTGTACATGAGAAATTTTTGCTGACATCAGACTTCATGTTTCCAAAGCCTTTAATTTATCCGTCCCGGACATTCCTTACATAAAACAGGTCTCACACATCCTAAATTCAACTATTATAGCTAAATTGAAAAATATCAAAGTGACATTTTCCTGGTTCATGCTGTTTCATGCGGAAATGGTGCACAGCCACATTGAAATGTTAACAATAGTGAAGCAAATGAACAGGATATAGAGAAAATTTCCTTTGCAACATTTTTCGCAAGATTATTTAATTGAAAATTATGCCATGAGTATGCATTTCTAAATGACAACAATTAATGAGGAAGCGTAAATAACTTGTTCATAACAACTTTTGGGCAAATTAAATATTCACAGAATCCTCTACGCAGTATTGGCCTTTTAATCCTTTCATGACGGGAGCACCGCTGATGCAGCACTAAATATCCTGTGCAAGTGCATTCTCTTATATATGCGAGTCTCCCATAGGGAGCCTCATTTATATAAGAGAATGCACTGGCTTACAAGGTCAAGGTAAATAATGTCAGGCCAATGCATTCTCTTATATTTGCGAGGCTCCCCATGGAAGACTCGCAAAAATAAGAGAATGCATTGGCACAGGGTTTTCGTAAAATTTCAGGAAACTCCAGTCATGTAATTGTTAAGGAGGGCAATTGTTCCAGCTTCCTTCGGCTCTCCTAAAATCAAAATAAGGAGGGCAGTAATTACTCTCCTTGGTTGTCTATCTTGGCTCCACTCACCTGAACTTTCATCACATGAGGTAGCATTTTGCCCTCATATTATAGATATTGGTCAGCTGATATTTGCATCAAGTCTACATATTGATTCATTTTTGTCAAATAATGGAAATTATATATCAATTTGAAGATCTAGAGAGTGTCTTCAGGGAGATAAGGCTCCTCCAGCTAGATTTAAGGATAGTTATTGTGGCTCTCCTGCAGTTTTCAAGCAGCCAAGCATGTCTAGGACTACGCACACCATCATGAAATATTTGGGTGGCGATATTCACTATCATTCCATTTTGTTACAAAAACGAATGTGATACAGATATTCATGAAACATTAATTTTGAATCATTTGTATTATGCCTTTTGTATTTAATCCATGAAACAAAGTATCCATATTCAACTATAATAGTTCAATTTAGGATGTGCCAGACCTGATTTATCCGTCCCCAGGCATTCCTTACATAATGCATCATCAATCACTTCATCAATTCTTAATTTTTGAAGCAATTATCAAATTTTGAGGAGGAAGCTTAATAACAACAATATTCCTTATGCCAATGTCACGTCTGAACAGGATATAGAGCAAGTCTCCTTCAAAAACACAAGCTTGTGATATTGATGCTAGATGCACTGTGCGATTTGATGGTAAAGTAGCCGACATTTCTTAAGTTAATTTTCAACTTACCAAGCCAAAGAAGAATACTTGTAAAACCATCATTCGTACTGCACAGGCATCATGATAATACACAAAAAGTACCCATTAGTTTTACGTTTAAAACAAGTAATGTAATGCCCTAAGTAATCGACTCCTTAACCACAGCAGAATTATGGGTAACTTTTCAGGATTTAGTCGGAAATATGGCTTGTTGCCATTCATCGGAAAGCTCTCACTGAGAGCTTTCCGATGAATGGCAACAAGCCATATTTCCGACTAAATCCTGAAAAGTTTCCCATAATTCTGCTGTGGTTAATGAGTCGATTACTTAGGGCATTACAGTACATGAGATCATAACTGAGAACGCTCTTGATTATCTATCACTTTTGGTGACGGAAGAGAGAATCATTGAAATTTTTGTGAGCCTGACAAAAATCAAAACATGCTCAAGCTTCTTTTGAAAGTCGATATCTGGCTATCAGCTTGTAACCCGAACACTTATTATCTCACCTTTGCCTCCAAATGACTTAATAGGATACTATATATTCTGTATTTGCATTATCAAACAACCACTCCAAGTGACTAATAATTTCCAATGTATACTTTTATAACTGAATGGGACAATCTGCTGAGAAATGAAAGGGGAAAAACAGTGCTTTCGACACTCATAGCATGATTACTTAAAGGTTCTCAATCCGATCAGACAGTCCCCATATCATCTAGTTACAACAACAACAACATTTCTTCAAAATACGCTTTTGTTATCAGAATCGATTAATTACAACAAAATAATGCTAACCACTGTTAACTATGGTATAAAATTTCTCAAAATGTGTTATTTATCAACATATTGTTCAATGAAATATAGCCATATTATCACTTGCGTATCATGAAATCTGACCGTGGTATTACCACTTGATTTTAGAGTAATCCATCTTCATCTGCAATTTTGTCTGCGACCATCGGTTTGATGACTCTTTTCTGGGCCACAAATAATTACACAATTTGAGAAATAACAAATTTCACAAAATCGATATCTGATCACTCTGATGGGTGGGGGTTCCTCATCTCTAATCAAATATTTTTTACCCCCGAAGCCAAAGAAATAGTTATTTGGGAGTGTTAATTCAGATTATGCATCTTAAACCTTTAATCTTTCTTTATTAAATGGATTTTCCCATTCATTTATAAAAGTATACATTGGAATGGTTTATTATTAATTTGGAGGGATGTTAAGTAGACGAACAAATAATACAAGTGCAGAAGGATTTCTATTCATTGGTGGGAAATGTTCCGATAATAAGTTCACCAAATGACCTTTGCTCGTTTATTGAACTTATTTTCTGAATATTTCTAAGGAAACTCAACGTCACTTAAATGTTGTGGATATTCTCCTGTAAGTGTAGGATGGAACTAAGTCCTTGACAGAATCTAACTTTACCGATGTCACTAGCTGACAATGATGAAGGAAACTTTATTTAAAAGGATACAAGGCCTTCGCAGTGGGTAAACGTGCAAAATTACTCAAGGTACTCTCAGTGGATAAGTGTGCAAAAAATATAAAAGTGCTCTGACAGTAATGAACATAAGAACAAAGTCAATCCAATGTTTTTCTTAACCTCTTCACTGCTAATGGCGTTATGACGTCAAGTGCTGGGCCGATGATGTTATGGCCATTTTCCAGCGGAAAAATATAAGGGGAATATCACAAAAACCATAAAACTGACTCAGTTGTAAGGCTATTATCATTAACAATCATGTAACTTCGAAATACAGTTGTTCCGATACACCAGTGACTACCAGTGTGCTGAAGTAGGTCCATTCTCAGTACGGACGTATAGCACACAGCGTGACATTTTACGTCCGTACTCAGTACTGATGTATAGCAGCCAAGAGGTTAAGCTTGGTGATAAATGGTTTTACAGACTTTTATGATTTTTTGCATACACCCTCTACGAAGGCCTCATGTGACTTCAAAGAGACGATTCAGACCCGTGACAATTAATGGTCTGTTATTTTCATCTATTAATTCAGATTGAATTGATTTTAAAACATGTATTCATGATCAAAGAATTCTGTATGATCACTGATTTTCGCTTTTAAATTTTTGACAGAAGACTTTGTCTCCATATTTTGTAAATTAAAAAATTTACACAAAATAAAATTTGTTTCCATCACTAAAACTTGCTTATAAAAGTTATATGAAGATATGCACGAACTATGGACTCAAATTTTTGCTTCTATTAATAGAATTTTCCATAGCTATACATATCTATATATATCTTTTTATTTATTTGGATGTTAGATATTAATTAGTGATATTACACTAAAACAATTTGACATTCCTAATATACTGCAAGATGAATTGGCAGCCTCATCCATGGCAATATTAAATCCAGTGTCCATACTCATCAAAATAATGGCACAGTTCCTCCAAGCCCTGTCGTGACATTGGGTCACAGTAATGCCCTAAATAATCGACTCTCTGAGCGCTTTCCGATGAACGGCAATAAGCCATATTTCCGACTAAATCCTGAAAAATTACCCATAATTCTGCTGTGGTTAAGGAGTCAATTATTTAGGGCATTACTGTAAGCTGTTCTTCACATGACTCTTTAAGTGAGTTTTCTAGCCTCATAATGGTTTTATGACTTGGATTTATCCCTACCTTCAAACAAATGGTGATAACTCAAGCATGCAGGCACTCAGCGGGTGATATTAGCTCACTTCATTTGTCCTAATATACTGAATATACATGTAAAATCTCCTGATAATCAACCTCAGGATTATTGAGATGCAGTGAAATATGTCAAGGGGAACTTACTTACTTATTTACTTATTTTGAGGTGTTTTTAGCTCACCTGAGACGAAGTCTCCGGTGGAGCTATAGTCATCACTTCTCATCCGTCGTCCATCCATCGTCTGTCCGTCCGTCCATCCGTCAACAACAATTTTTTGAACATCTTCTTCTCTAGATCCTTTGGACCGATTGGGTTCATATTTGGTGTGGATGTTCCCTAGGTGACTCACATTCAGATTTGTTCAAATGAGGTCACCCGGTCAAATAGTTGCGAAGCTAGGACCATAACTGTTTTCCACCATAGCAGGGACCAGCCGAGAGGGCGACGTGGGCGAAGAAGTCTCCCTATTCTTGCTCACTTCGCCCTAATTTTGCAGCCGGGCGAAGTTTAAGTCGCCCTGAAATTTCCGAATTTGACCTAAGAAAATCGGCAAAATATTCACCCACTATTTACTGCCAACATTGATTGAACCCAGTTATCCATTGCCATTGTCGTAGATAACACCATAGTTACTATTAACAGCTGTATTAATCCGATTTGGGAGCACATTCACACCTGAGTGTTGATTGCCAACAGCTGTGAATACATCGTCAGGTGTCCAGTGACTTGTGATTTTGAGATTATCACACCTGAAGATTACAACTCTACACCTTACATCAGATTACATTAGCTTTGAAAACAAATTCATTTTTGCAACATAGTAATATCTGTACCCATGTTAGGGACTTTTAATGAGTGAAAATGTTCAAGATTTCTACCGTTTTTTTTTAGCATTTTTTTCGTATTCATAAGCATTGTGTAATTTTTATTTCTTTTTGTATTCATAAGCGGTCATAATTTTTATTTCTTTTTGAATTCATAAGTGGTTGTAAAAATTCCGTTCTTTCAAAACCATTCTCTCACAATTATGTTTGGACATTATTCAGTTATTAGTGTGATGATATGAACATAAAGCTTCCACATTTGAACCATTGTTTCATCATTTTCATTTAAATATTACATATCTCCTATTTTCTTTATATAGCCTTTTATATGCGACTACAGTGCGGGCGGATTTCAATTTTGCCAACGCATTTCGCCCTGGAAATCTCCCACTTCGCCCGATTTTTGTGACAGGGAGAAGTCACTTCGCCCTGAAAATCAGGCCTAGGCTGGTCCCTGCACCATAGTAATTCTTACAGCGACCTCTTCTCGTATTTCATTGGGCCGAATGGGTTCATATTTGGTATAAAGGATCCTTGGGGGTCTGTGGTTCAAATTTGTTCAAATGAGGTCACTGGGTCAAATGTGAGCGAAGCCAGTGACATAACTAAAAAAAATAAAAAATTTGGTTAAATTCAGATTTTTGGAATTTTCCGGTCGACCTTGTTCAATTTAACAAACAAATAATTATTTTTTAAACATGTTATAAAATTTGAAAATTTGAAAAAAGTGACACCATTATAACATCTGTAGAGTTATGAAACTTTACTCTTTAATGAAATTATGGAAACATTCCATTACCCACCCCCTTCCACATGGCCCAGACCCACCCCCATCAACCAACACCCATGGCCCAGACCCACCCCACCCTGCCATCAACCAACATCCCTTCCAACCCATATCATCTCCCAATTTAATACCTCTTCTCACCACAGAATATCTGCAAAGACACAGGTCATTAATTTAGATTAGAATAATAGATGCCATCTGGCATGCTTATGTAAACATAACTGCTCAGCAAATTAAAACAAACTGCTGTTCCCAAGGTTAGGTGATGACTGACGAGTATTGGTTTCCCTGCCATACAATGGTACTGTGAACAGCTTAGATTTCTTCAAGTCTGAATTTAGTGTGTCTGACATTTGCAGAATTAGGTCGCCAAAAGGTGAATTTATTGTTGCTAGCCTGTACAGCAGGCTAGCATCACCAAATACACCCTCCAGGGACCTAATTCTGCTTAGGTCTCATCTTCTGGGAAGTATCCTAAGTATCAAATTGAAAGTTTGTTTTAGTTGATTTTTTACTTTTTCCCACCTGTTCAGTTTCAATGTCCCCCTAATTTGCAGAAGATAAAATGCATAATTGAGGTGCTCAATGGGTGTGCATCACCAACTTCAACTGTAGAACTTCAATCTGTTCCTAGGTTTTTATTGGACGTTGAGGCCTAATCAGATTGAGGATGAATTCGGTGATGCTAGTGTCATTAAATTCACCTTTTGGCGACCTAATTCTGCAAATGTCAGACACACTAAATTCAGACTTGTCCGTTTCATATTATTTTCTTAACCACCACTTATCCAGATGAAATCATACCCTGATTTTTCAAAGAAAAACTGGGGGGTATATATTGGATTGAATTTGTCTTCTATCTGTCAGGCTTCCATCCGTCTGCCTGTTGGGATGTCTATCCATCCGTCTATCAACAATTGTTTTCTTCTCCATATCAAAGACCGAATATGTTTATATATTTCAGTGTGCATGTTCCCTAGGTGTCTCACAATCAGATTTGTTCAAATAAGTTCATCAGATCAAATAGGTGCGAAGCCAGTGCCATAACTCTTTCCCTCCATAGTAATTCTTAAAATAATTTTTTCTCAAGAACCATTGGGCCTATATAGTTTAATATATTGGCATGGAAGACCTTGGGTGACCGGGGTTCAGATTTGTTTAAATGGGTTCATTTTTAGGAAATGAGGTCCTCAGAGGGTGAACTCGGTGATGTTAGTCCACCTTGCGAAATAGTATCATTAAATTCACCTGCAAAGGTCAGACACACTGAATACTTGGCTGTTCCAATATTAGTTTCTTAACCACCACTTATCCAGGTGAAATCATACCCTGATTTTTCAAAGAAAAATTGGGGGTATATTGGATATTGGGGGGGGGGGGGTATATTGATATTACTAGATGAATGGATCTCATAGATGGGGATTCACATTTGTTCTAATAGGGCCAGAGATAAGAGATTTAACTCTCCTCTATGCTGTTTGGTACTGGTATAATAATATTGATTTCTAGGCAGCTTGGTGGTGGCAATGTTTGAGGCAATGGGGAGGGAGTGTAGAGGGGTGGAGATTTGACCCCCTACTTACTTTGATAAAAATTTAAACAGTTAAAAATTTCATGCCTGATACTACATTAGTTGTCGATTAGATGTTCACACCAAAAATAGGTTAGAATTGTTCTCATAGTTTGGTTTGATTTTCCAACATGTAATATTATTTTTAAACCATCAGTCCATATGTTCCTACTTCAGGGTAAACTGTGGGACCGAATTGGCCACAAATTTTAACTTTATGGGGGGGGGGGGTTTCAGGTTGGTAATTTTCAAATGTTTGAGAGCTTGAAGTACTGGTACCAGTCATAAAATCAACCTAAGAGGGATGTACAAAACGATTTTTGTGAACTTAGTACTGTAGTATGGTTGTCTACTTTCAAAGGTAAGAGGTTGGAGGTTTGTCAGTGGTGTGCAATTCGAAATTTCAAGGTGAAGAGCCCTGCTCATCTGAGAACTTACAGCTATGTCCATGTTTAGAACTACTTGTCTTACGTGTTTTTGTCAAGTACTAACACTTGTAGTCTTCCGAGTCCCCGTCTTCTCAGTCTTTACAGTCTGGTGAGCGACCCACAGTCATTGACTGTCTTGTTTTATTTGTATCATAGAGTACAATGCTTGAGGATTGGAGGAAAAGTTCTTGAAACTTACATGACCTACACTCCAGTTATGGGGGTGGGGTATATTGGAATCAGCTTGTCTGTCTGTCCGTGGATTTGTCTGAGCTTGTATTGTTACAATGTTCAATCAATTTTTTTAAAACTTGGTATAGATATTTATTACCATGTGAACCTGATTATGAGGTCCGTCTTACTTTTTTAGTGGAGTTATCCCCCTTTTTATGTGTACAGATAATGCCAATGTCTGGATCCACCATCTGTCCTTTTTAGCTCACCTGAGACGAAGTCTCCGGTGGAGCTATAGTCATCACTCCTCGTCCATCGTCCGTCCGTTGTGCCGTCTGTCCATCCGTTCGTCAACAATTCTTTAAGACCGAATGGGTTCGTATTTGGTGTGGATGTTCCCTAGGTGACTCACATTCAGATTTGTTCAAATGAGGTCACTGCGTCAAATAGTTGCGAAGCCATGGCCATAACTCTTTCCCTCCATAGTAATTCTTTTAAACATCTTCTCAAATACCATCAGGCCAAATGGGTTCATATTTTGTTTGAAGGATCCTTGGGTGACTGGGATTCAGTTTTGTTCAAATGAGGTCACTGGGTCAAATGTGGGCGGGGCCAGGGACATAACTCCAAAAATTATTTAAATATATTTTTTTTTATTTAACTCCATGGTCAATTATATATATATATTGTGCACCCTGGCCCTTTATTCAAGTTCACTGCTTCTGCCACCCTGGTCCCAAAAATAATATTTACTCAAATTGACAGAGAATCATTAATAAGAAGCATTTACTTTGGCTCTAACTGTATGCGGGGTATGCCTACACATGTCAAGTGAAATCTGACATTTTTATAAACATTCCCTGGAGATCTGCTAGAGGTCATTAATTCTCAATTACAACAACAATCTATCATATGTATTGTTCAAATATTTCAACAGGACATTTAACACCCCACATCCACCACTTCAGTAGAACATATTTGGCAAACTTGAAAAGTGTTCTTTGAAAGAACCATCAGCTCTATTTAGCTCATATTTAATATTGAGGCTCCTTTGGTGATGTGTGATTAAGATTTGTTCAATCAGGGTCACCAGGTCAAGTAGGTGCAAGGCCAGCTACATTACTCTTTCTCTCCATAGTAATTCATGATATGTCTTCTATGCAAGAACCAAATGGCCTATTTTGCTTATATTTGGTATGAAATTACATTGGGTGACAGATTTGTGACCATGGGATCACAAAGTCGAATAAGGGCAGAGCCAGAGACATAACTATTTCACCACATAGTAATTCTTAAAATATGTTTGCAAGAGCCAAGAACTAGTTGGCTTATTATACCCCCCGCAACGAAGTTAGGGGGGTATACTGGAGTCAGCTTGTCGTGCCGTCCGTCCGTCTGTCCATCCGTCCGTCGTCCGTGGACACAAATTTGTCCGGAGTTTTTCTCAGTCGTTTTTTTATCAATTTCCGTGAAACTTGGCACAGACATCAACAACCATGGGAACCTGTGCACCTGCGATTATGACGTCTGTCGGACTTTTTATGGTGGAGTTATCCCCCCTTTTTCGACTTAGAAATTATTTTGCAACATGCCTAATTTTGTCCGAGCCTTTATTCCTACATTTTTAGGTCAATGTTTTAGAATCTTGGCACTGATATTTAGTACCGTACCATAGGAACATGTGCACCTGCGATTATGATGTCTGTCTGACTTTTTTGTGTGGAGTTATTCCCCTTTTCCGACTTAGAACATTTTGTGCAACATGCATAATTTTGTCCGAGCTTTTATTCCTACATTTTTCGGTCAATAGGTTTAAGATTAGGGTTAGGGTTGTGCACCTGCAATGGGAACTGTTATTTTATTATTTTAACTAAATGTTTACTGACATGTGAAACAACTTAGTATTTTAAAAACTAAGTCCCATTGGGACAGTCACACCTCTAGTTTAGCATGGAATATTCTTGTTTGACTGCAATTCAGATTTTTTTAAATGGGGTCACTTGGTCAAATAGGGGCCAAGCGAAGGACAGTTTCCCCTCTTAATATGCTTCCTTCACAAGGTCCATCAGGTCTATTTTACTGATATTTAGTATGAAGGGTTCTTTGGTGTCTGGGATTCAAATTTATTCAGATGGGATCACCAGGTTAAATAGGGTGGGACCAGGAACGTAACTGTATGTCTCTATATTAATTCTTAAAATGTCTTCTCAAGAGAGGTTGGACTATTTAGCTTACATATAGTATGGAGGATCCTTTAGTGACTGAGATTCAGATTTGTTAACATGAGGTCAACCTGTTAAGAAATGACGGGGCTATGGGGAGTTAACACTTTTGTGTCTCACCATCTCACCATCTCGGCATGATTTCACCGCCTCCCCAGACATGGCCTCACCCTCTCCCATGCTCTTTCATTAGCCAACATATTTAGTGTCTATAACTTGGACATTTCTCAACCGATTTACAAAATTCTTTCAGGAGGATCATTAGTACGTCCCATAGATACACGACCCAATAGGGCATACTGAGTTGTATCTATGGTCCAAATTTCGAGTCTCTGCTACTCATACTTTTCGAGATAAAGTAACCCCATTTTTTCCACACAAAGGGGGATAACTATGTAAATCAAGCGCGGACAACATCCCATATAGCATATCCTGCTAGAATTGATAAAGGGCTATAAACACACGGAATTCCATTACGGATTTAATAACAATATACTTCCATGGTAAAACCATGGAAGTATAATTATAATGGGCGGTCCTGTTTGATTTCTATGGCAATAAATCTAAACCCCAACCCTTATTGTTGCCATAACCCTAACCATAACCCTGGCTATAACCCTAACCCCTAACCCTAGCTATAAGCATAACCTAACCATAACCCTGACCCTAACCGTAATACTAACCCGAACCATAATCCTAACACTAACCCTAACCCTAACCGTAATACTAACCCTAATCCTAACCTAACCCCTCCCCATGTCAAAAAGTGTGTTCGGACCTTCGATGGGCTATAACTTGGACATTTCTTAACCGATTTACAAAATTCTTTCGGGAGGACTCTCAGGACGTCCCATAGATACTTCACAACAATTCTGGTTCGAATCTGAAACAACAACAAAAAATGAAAAATTTGCCCCCTCCCTAATACGGACAAATGTGATTGGATCTTGGTCAATATTTCACCAGTTAGTCTTCTCTCTATGTGTAACACGCTCAAATAAACCAAATCCAGCTGATGTGTGTCATATAAGAGAAGATCTGGCGACAAGCACTTCCCACACAAGACATTTTTTAGTACATTTATAGATGGTCTATAACTTGGACATTTCTCAACCGATTTACAAAATGCTTTCAGGAGGATCATTAGTACGTCCCATAGATGCATGACAGCAAAAATGGTTGAAATCATCGCAAAAAAAATATTGCAAAAGTTTTGCCCCATCCCAAACACAAAAATATAAGACCGTCCCTGTTCAAAAATGTTTTTTTTCAAAGCAAGTTCCTAACGAGTAACTGCATAGCAGCTCTCAAATCTGGTTAACTTGCATGGCATAGGCAGACACTGGATCTGAAATAAATCGAGTTTTGCATACCATGGGCGACAACTCTGTAGAGAAAGCATGGACATAAATTGTAATGTATGGACCCAATAGTGCATATATGGTCCAAATTTCGAGTCTCTGCCACTCATACTTTTTGAGATACAGCAATCCCATTTTTTCCACACAAAGGGGGATAACTATGTAAAACAAGCATGGACAACATCCTATATAGCCTATCCTGCTAGAATTGCTATAGGGCTATAAACATACGGAATTCCAGTGCTCTATCTCTAGTACTTCCTGAGAAATAAGCGTTATAGGATTGCTAAGAATAATAAATAATATTGGAAAAAAATAAAAGATTGAATAACAGTATACTTCCATGGTAGTATAATTATGATAATATCCTCAAGAATATACTAATAGTATAGCATAATGATGATATGATTGCGACATTATTCACAAAACTCGCTTTGTGTCCGAGAAAATATAGGTTGATTGTTTTTTAATTTCTCGCAAAAAGCGCAGTAGATTGTTTATAAGCAGAATCACGATATTACGCCATTTCCTTATTTAGATTCGCGCGCTTTGTAAGACGGTTGTCAAACCCTTAATTTGGTGCATCTACAACTTACAACTCAAAATACGACTTCATACTAATATTCCTTATTTGTTATGTATGACCATATACAGGTTAGGAGAAAATATTAACTGGATTGAAAAATATTCATCTCTTTTCAAGAACAATTATATTATGTGCACATTTTCTGTCTGATCATTTCCCAATCATGAACTGACAGCGGGTGGAATGGGTCGATTAAAATAAAATTTGGTGTGATGTGAATGCGATTGTTGATTGCGTCAATACTTCTATCATTCCACCGCGCAACGGAATATTTTCATTGGGACGATACGGTAGTTCCAATTGTTTGTCTATAAACAATCGTAACGTATATTTTTCGAAGTTTGTTTACATAACCAAGGGTACAAACATGACAATAACATGCAATGTACGCGATATTTATGATTTGTATAAGAACAAAATCTGTCTATTAATTTGTTAATATTGACATGTAGATGGGAACGAGTCAGTTTGTGGTCAATCGGCCTTAAAACATGGCCGCTGGCAGCCATCTTGGATTTTACTCATTGCATGACTAAATCCTTTGGCACATCCTACAGGTCGTACCTTTCGTCAGATCATCATGAAATATGTCACGGATATTAACATTGAAATGTAGATGGGAACGAGTTACTTTGGTGTTATTTGGCCATAAAACATGGCCACTGGCAGCCATCTTGGGTTTTACTTTTTGCATGACTAAATCCTTTGGAATGGCTACAGGTCGAACCATTATTATTGCCATGGCTTAGTATCCGTCGTCCGTGTGTGTGTGTGTGTGTGCACATCCGTCAAAAATTTCCTTTAGCACAGGCTACAGGTCATACCTTTGGTCGGTTCATTATGAAATTTGACATAGCTGACATTGACATGTAGATGGGAAACGAGTCATTTTGGGGTCAATCGACAAAAAAAACATGGCACCAGTGGCCATCTTCAATCCATTAGCACGTGCTACAGGCCGGAGTGTTCATCATTCATCATGAAATTTGTCATGGATGTTAATATTGACATTTTTTAGATGGGAACGAGTCATTTTGGGGTCATTTGGCCTTAAAACATGACTGCCGACAGCCATCTTGGATTTTACTCTTTGCACGACTAAATCATTGGGCACAACCTACAGACCACATCCCTCATCTGATCATTACCAAACTTCATATAGATCAATGGGGTGACCTCTAGATGGTAGCTGTCAAAGTTTTCTTAATTTCGTTGAAAAACATGGCCGCCAGTGGCCATCTTGGATTTGACTTTTTGTATGACTAAATTCTACATCCTGCAGGCCACATCCCTCATCACCAAACTTCATATGGAACTTCGGGCTGACCTCCAAATGGAAACCATCAATTTTTTCTGAAATTTGTTATAAAACATGGCCACCAGCAGTCATCTTGGATTTCAAATTTCATTCTATCGGAACACCTTGCAGCCTGCATTTATTGGAGAATTGTTTTGAACATTACAGGCATGTTAGGATCGCCTCTAGATGGGAGCGGTCAAAAACAAATTTAATGAAAAACATAGCTGCCGGCAGCCATCTTGGATTTTACTCTCTGTATGACTAAATCCTTTTGAACACTCTACAGATCACATCCCGGATACGATCCTCACTAAACTTTATATGGATATTTTGGGTGACCACTAGATGGGAGCCATAAATGTTTTTCCAAATTTCGAAAATATGGCCGCAAGTGGCCTATCTTGGATTTTACTCTTTGTATGACTAAATCCTTTGGTACATCTTACAGATGACATCCCTTGTCCGATCATCACAAAACTTCACATGGATCTTCGGGATGACCACAAGATGGGAGTAATCTAATATTTCCGAATTTCATTAAAAAACATGGCCACCGCCAGCCATTTTGGATTTTACTCTTTGCATGATTAAATCCTTTAGCACACCTACAGACCACATCCTTCATCCCGTCATCACCAAACATCATATTGATCATCAAATGTTTTGAATTTTATTGGAAAAACATAAGTTTTCTCTTTATGTTGATATCAGGTATACATAGACATTTCACCTTTCTGCATTTCAAATCACTCCAATGACTGTAACACATGAAATTATACCCTCTCCAAGTTAAGCTATGGTGTCATTGTGGTATGCACCTGATCAGCTGAGCCACTTGAGGCCCCCAGGCATCGGTGTGTTAATTATCAGTCATCAGGTCCGGCACATCACAAATTCAACTATCATAGTTATATTCAACTACATGTATAATATTTGAATATTGATATTGTCACTTTGTGGAAATTTTATCGATTTTAACAAAATCGTATTCACAAAAATTATTCAAAAACAGTGTCGTACTAAACCGGTACCATGTTTGTTTTTTGAGACGAATAATATGTCTCGATCCATGTGAACGATTAATCATGATGACCCATGATAAGGAAGTCAATTAACTGTCAATTTTCTAAATATTGTTATGAAGCTGTATGAAGGAGAAATTATGTCACCATAAGCTGGAATTTGCACTGTCAAATTTAACTATAATAGTTGAATTCAGGCAGGATGTGCCAAACCGGGCCATGGTTGTAGCAGAATCAGACATGAATTTAATTTTTAATGCAAATTTATTCAGCATCAGAGAGTATAAAATAGATGTATGTTTTTATTATCACAGTTTGTAGATGAATATTACATTAAAATAAAAAAATGTGAAATAAATAACATATAAAACTTCATGTGAAATAAAAAAAAAATGTATACAATGTATGTGAATAGATTAGCTTTTGAAGCTGTGAAAATTAAGAAATTGAGGAAACTATACCTGTAAGATAAAACAGGAGCTGCCACGATACATAGAAGATGAAGGTTAAACTTGCGATGACTGAGTAGTTATTTGATTCCCATTGATTCATTTGGAATTTTACGATAACAAGTTCAAATATAGCATCCATACAAATAAATGGAATATAGGGTCTCTCTCTATCTCTGTCTGAATGGCATAAACCATCTACGCGAATGTAAGAGTTAAAGCTTTTCTTCATGTCTTGTATCCCCGTAGATGCTAATAAAACATGTTTTATTGTCAGATTGACCTTTTCATTTAGTCTTCAATATAAGTACTGGAATGTTACATATTTTCCTGCAATAATAAAGATGTACTGTATACACCTCAAAGATACCCTAAATAAAACATGGGGGCGGGTCCTTCAGGTTTCCCCGACAGTGAACTACAATATGTTTTTCTTTTATAAAATCTAATTTCACGCTAACAAATTTGTTAGAGGACACATTACATAAATTAGCTTAAATATAAGAACAATTTAAGTTTTCTTTCTTTAATTTCTTAAGAGTCCTTAAAGATATTAACCATTATGTTCAGATAATAAGTTCCGGAAAAAGTTCATATGAAAACTTATTATCTGAGCATTTCCCTTCAATAAATAGGACTACCTCTGTACTTATATTATCTGTCATCTGCTCATTTTTCCTGAAAATCCCTCCAGATGCACAAAAGACCATTCCAATGCATACTTTTATAACTGAGTGGGCGAATCCATTCAGTATAGAAAGGGTTAAATATATCATAATGAATGAGGCAGTGGCTCATTAGAGATTTTCCTTGTGAAGCTGCATATAAATCTGAACATTGGTTTAATGTATACCTCGGAACATATCTACCATTCCCAGAACTGTAATGCACTTTCTCCAAAATTGCTGAATGTAAATCACTCAATTAGACCAAAAAAAACCAAAAACTTTTGGTTCTCAGACAATTTTTTTCTTCAAATCAATTTCAGCTGTTGTAATAAGTGTAGTAATCATGTATAACATAAAATAGGGCTCCTTCTGTACTTGTATTATCTGTTGTATGCTAATTTTTCCTGAATATCCCTCCAGATGAATAATAGACCATTCCAATGTATACTTTTATAACTGACTGGGAGAATTCATTTAGGTTATCAAGAAGCTTTTATTGAATGAGTTGTGGAAGGAGCAAGAATATATTTAACGAAAGCGGAGCTTGAGTGAAATATGACTATGCACTATTCACAACAAGTTCGATAAAAGATTCTAGATTATGATGCAAGTTGCGTTCTGTATTTATTCTGTATTTATTCTGTATTTATTGTCGGATAAGTTTTATAATCCATGATTGTGACTATCGTTGATACTATAACTACCTTTATTGTGATTTAAGTCTGATTTATTTGAGAAGATGAGGCCTAAGCAGAATGAGGTCCCCAGAATGTATGGAATCTTTCCACCTAACATTTCAATTCATTCACTGATTGGTTGTCATGGTAGCAATGGCAGCCATCTTGTTTCTTTGGCATAAATGGCACATTTTCGATTTATATAAAGTCTTCTATAGCACCAAAATATGTAATTAGAGTAATATAAATTTATTAATAATTCGTTCAGCAGGGAGGTCCTCTTCATATGTACCACGTTTCACGATTTTATCCCAAAATACACGATTGTTGGTCTTATCACCTCTACTATTATAGGCTGTTTAAAAAAATTCATTCCTCAGGTAACACATAGGTCACAAAAAACCCTACTGTGCTTGATGTCTATCGTCTCCTATAAATATAGAAGAACCTGCCCCAATAGATTATTTAGTGATGACTAAACATGAAAATACAATGTAAATGACCACTTAGGCCTACAGATAGCATCAAGATGACTAAAATTATAAAAAACAAGGTCGTATTGATAGCCGGACATTCCACAAATAATGAGGGACAATTCAGTGACCTAGAAGTATCGGAATTTTTTTATCAAACTCTCTGGTCTCATTTGTGTTGTGAGATTTGGCATATAGCCCAATAGCCCAGTTTTATAACCACACACCGACTAATGTATCCAAAGTTCTCTGACTCTCCTCTGCTTACATGATCTGAACAACCATACAATGATGGTCAGACCATTCCATTGTATACTTCCATAACTGAATGGGAGAGTCTATTCAGTTTTCAAAGTGTTGAATTTTCCTCCGGCATCACACTTGAGAATTGTTTTTTTTGGCTTAAATATTCCATTCATAAGAAAATAAAGGTTTAAACTGTACATCTATACATAGTAATAAATCAACAAGTAACAAAATTGACTGGCATCAACAAAGTTCAAAGATTATAATTATAATCATAAATTAACAATCATACTGGACTAAAAACTGTTTTGTCACCTTGCTTTCAAAAGTGCAAATTCAGCACCAAAGAGTCTAAATGAAGTTCAAGGGAAAATTGGATTTACCGGTACATTGACCCATCTCCAGTAAAGCAGTGCTGAGGTGACCAATTTTTCTATCCTTGTAGAAATCTCAGCTCTTTGCAGTGAGAAATTTAAAAGATTTGATATATTCATGGTATAGAACTAGACATTTGTTCTCGTACTTTTGAATTTCAAAGTGAGATAATTCACAAGTCGAAATTAGATGATATGTTTTTGAGTAGAAAAAACAATATTTCTAAAAACTAAATTATTATGAGTTAAAGTTTGATCCTTAAACCTTTCAATATGGGACCTGCACTGGTGCAGCATTAAAGATCAAGTGCCAGTGCATTCTCTTACATATGCGAGTCTCCCATAGGGGGCCTCTCTTATATATGCAAGGCTCCCCATGGAAACTCGAATATAAAAGTAATGGAAGGGTTAAGAGAATCACAGAAAGCTGATATCGTTATCTAGTACGCTCACTGATTTATTAGTCAAATTGATTTATTTTGACAGGATTGTTTTTTTTTTATCTTGAAAACCTGGACATGTAGTTTTGGAAGAATTGTGCCATTACACAAACGGTATATTTTCTGAGAAAACAAACCAATGCTAGCACAAGTTAACCCTTCCATGACTGGAGCTTCCTGAAATTTAACGAAAACCCTGTGCCAGTGCATTCTTTTATATATGTGAGTCTCCCATAGGGAGCCTCACATATATAAGAGAATACATTGGCCTAACAATATTAACCTTCCCCTTGAAAGCCAGTGATTTCTCTTATAATTGCGAGGCTCCTTATGAGAGAATCATATATATAAGAGAATACACTGGCACAGGATCTTTAATGCAACACCAATGCAGCTCCAACCATCAAAGGGTTAATTTCATTCCTATAAAACCATTTGATAATTTGAAGAGAGCTTCACTTGTGAAGAATTCAGTTTTTTGAAAATTTACCAGAATACCAATGCTGAAAAATTCGATCTCATCGCCTCCTTAAAAATATAAGCTCTGTAATCGAGGAACGACAGATCATAGAGGTTCCAGCCTACAGTAATGCCCTAAATAATCGACGCCTTAACCACAGCAGAATTATGGGTAATTTTTCAGGATTTAGTCGGAAATATGGCTTGTTGCCATTCATCGGAAAGCTCTCCCTGAGAGCTGTGGTTAAGGAGTCGATTATTTAGGGCATTACTATACCTTGCCCTCAACAAAATGCAAGTATTTGCATTGGGAAATGTGCCATTCTGAAGGCTATGCTCCCTAAGCTCTGTCATATAAGTGGATAAAAACAATTACATAAGAAGAAAAAATCACTGTAAAAGATAAAATACTGAATACTGACTTTCATGTACATTTCACAACTGTTATTAAGAAGAAAATGTCCCCAATTTTGATTTAAATAATACTTATTTGATTGTGAAAATGCTATTATATGAACTAATGTGCCTAATACTTATCCATATACAATAGTACTGCCATACCATATGGATACTCCTGATGATCAAAACATGGCATATCTCGAACAATATACAGCTTAGATTTTGCGGACTTTTTATAAGGCAACTTTCGAGTTTATCTTTTATTGTGAAACAATTTTAGGGGCACATATGCCATATGACATAATTTTTTTTATAATTAACAAACTGGACATCGTGAAATTTCTAACCGTTAGAACCATAAGGCCAAATATCATGAAAATTACGAGGCCGGCCTGGCTATGATATTGAGCAATGATAATAGAGATCTATTATCGACAGGACAGTCCCTTTCTTCACCATATTTGTCTGCGCAAATAAAAGTAATCTTTCTCCCTATAGCATTGCGTCCTCATGTTGCATTGGTGTATTGCGATCAAATTATCAGTTGTCTGCACTATACCTACAGTAATGCCCTAAATAATTGACTCCTTAACCACAGCAGAATTTATGGGTAACTTTTCAGGATTTAGTCGGAAATATGGCTTGTTGCTGAGAGCTTTCCGATGAATGGCAACAAGCCATATTCCGACTAAATCCTGAAAAGTTACCCATAAATCTGCTGTGGTTAAGGAGTCGATTATTTAGGGCATTACTGTACCGTTCGTTCACAAAGGTGCATTGTGATATCATGCAGCTTACAATTGTAGCTGATGGATACCTTCGATTAGAATAAATGCAACAATGGAGATCAATTTATCCATTACCATATAGATTGATAGTATCAAACCTGTAAAATCCCAACATCTAAACCTATATTTTCACAAATTCAAGTCAAATTTCCTCAGCTTCAGAGACCAAGCTGCCATCGTTGAGCGAGTAAAACAAGAACCACTGCAGAAATGACTTGCATGCTTCCATGCCATATAAGATGTGTTGGGGCTAGCATTGGGTTGAAAAATAAAATCTCTCGATTGCGGATACAACTTAATAGACTTATGAACACCTTTCTATTCTGAATGGATTCTCCCCTCAGTTATAAAAGTATACATTGGAATGGTTTATTATTCATTTGGAGGGTGCTCAGACAATATAAGCAGACGAGAGACAGACAAAAAGATTATACAAGTGCAGAAGGATTTCTAATAATTTGTGGGAAATGTTTAGATAATAAGTTCAGCAAATGACCTATGTAGGCTATGTTGAACATATTATCTGAACATTTCCTAAGGGAACTGCTCGTCAATGAGTATTTAGTATAGAAATGGTTAATGGTGTTGCCAAAATTCAAATTTTCACACAATACACCAGCAAACAACATAATGGAAACGTCTAAACATTCCCTAATAATTATTCTTCATCCACGTGAGTAGGCGAGGCCTCTTCTGAAATATCCTCGAGTTCGTTCTCCACGATTTCTTCGTCATTTTCATCCTCGTCTGCTTCTTTCATCTCTCCATCACCTGATTGGACAGAGAGTGAATGCGTACTCATTTCCTTGCCCTTTTCTGACTTTGAGTTTCTTTTCCGCCTCTTCGGTAATTTCCAGGCATTCCATACGCGAATTGTTTTGTCCCACGAACAGGAAACATACTGTAAAAAGAATTGAGCTGTACATAAAAGATCATAGCATATCACAACAAGTGCTATGCCAAGCGTAACATATGCCCCAATGCTCAGTTTAGAGAGTGGGCAATCTATGTCTATATTTGTGAATGTCTGTCTGTGTTCTATAGAAATTACTACAACAGGGGTCTAATAGACCTGTGTAACTTATTATGAGGAAGATAATGGTGCGGGTTAGAATTTTCTTCAGATAAAATATAGATATATAACATTGTACACAAGACCAGATTTAGTTGAAAAAGTCATTGTTCATTTTGCCGTTAGAGCTGTGTGGCTAGTTAACCTTCATCAAATTTGTTCTATCTCTAACTCTATGGTTAATTAACATTCGTCAAACAGTTAAAGACATTGCGAGGAATGAAATAGATTTCACTAGTGTGGGAGCAACTGTTCAAAAACTGGTTCCTTGTATACTTTTTTAGTAGAAGCAAGGCATGTATATTTTTCAACATCGGGATAGGTTGTGCTAAATAATTGGACTCTATTCCAATTTTTTTATGTCCAGTGACCTCCAAATCCAAGATGGCTGCCGTCATAAGCAAAAATCGGCATATTTTCAAGGATATTTGCGCATGTTTTTGACCAAATTTACACCAAATAGCCACGATATGTCCCCAAATCATCCGATCCACTTGCCTTTATGGTTTACTGGTTCAGGTGACACAGCAGATGTGCTCATGAAGGTCAGAGTTAACATTATGGGTTGTTTAGCGATTTTCATTTTGAAGGCTAGGGGCCATTTTTCACCATATCAGTACCCTCTCATCTTTTTTTTACTTCCGGCTGGATAAAAAATTGGAATCGAGTCTTAAAAGTCCCTCCAGACTGAATAGGTTATGAAAACCATAGTGGCTTGCTTCTACTAAAAAAGTATACAAGATCTACATTTGCACCCACACTATAAATGAAAGGTGTGACTCAAAGCTGTCGAAAGTGGCTTCATTTGAGTCAGGGGAGCACTGGGGGTGAGGGAACCAAAATTCTAAAATATTTTTAGAGCCGATTTCCGCCAAAAATTGATACTCATTCTTCTCCATACAAGGAATCAAATCGTGTGATTTAGACGCCAAATTGGTGCGATTTAGACGCCAAATTGGTGCCATTTGGACGAGAGGTGGGGGCACTAAATTTGATAAGGATTTGTTTAGTCACCGATTACACCAAAATTGTATACATAATCATCTCCATGATATCAGGAGTCTAATTGTGTGGTTTAAAGGTGTCAAAAGTGGCTGTTTGTGTCAGGGGTGCATGGAGGGGGGAGAGGGACACCAAAATTGATAAAAACTAATTTTTTTGCGATGATCCATAAAATTGATAAATATTCTTCTCCATAATATGAGGAATCTAATCGTATGGTTTAAATATGCCAAACTGAAGATGTTTTGAGTGAGAGATGGGGGCAAAAATTTTATAAGAATTTGTTTATTTCCAGATACCTGCTTGGATGGATGGAGGGAGTACAGGACACGTATAATCCAGTATACCCATCATTTCCTTCGGACATGGGGATATAATAATCCACTCAGCAGCTGCACTCAGTGCAACTTTTTGTAAGAAACTCATACAATAAGCCTGCCTTATTTTCAAGTGGTTTTGCTAAACTTGTAGAGGTACTCTATGTCACTCAGTTTTAAATTTGAGCACCAATGGGCAAGTTAAAAATCATGCTATGCAAATTTAAATGAGTAAGGGGCCCAAATTCTTCTTCAAAAGAGAGGGCATAAAGCCAAAGAAAATTAAATGCCTGTTTGGGTTACATGTTAGAAACAAGAGCATCGCTAGGGCGTGGCAAATATACGCCCTTTAGCTATTTCGAATTGTACCACCGGAAAATAAAATAATACTTTGGGCTTACATTTGAAGAATATCTGATATACCCCTAATTTCAATCCCAAAATGCAGTCAAATTCTAAGTCGAAAAATGGCTCTAACTCATGTGAAAATAATTAGACAGAACCTATATTCGAACTTGGCCTGTAGTTTTAGCCGGGAAATGCACATACCAGCTTTGGTGTTCAGATCAAATAATCAAAACTGGAGTTATCGGTCGAAAACCGAAATGTTATGAAATTGGTCAAATTCTAAGTCGAAAAAGGGCTGTAACTCACATTAAAATAACTGGACGGAACCCATATTCGAACTTGGCCTGTATCGTTAGCTGGGAAATACACATACCAACTTTGGTTCAGATCAAATAATCCAAACTGGAGTTATCGGTCGGAAACCAAAAATGTTAACAGATGGTCAAATTCTAAGTTGAATAAAAGGTCGGTAGACCTCATGTCCGTCTCTAAGCATCGGCTTGATACAACCGTTGTTTGCGCATAAAAACCTGTCTTTAGTGCTAGTAAACCTACATACCAAATTTAATTTCATTCAGTACACATTTACTAAAGTTATCATCCGGAAACCTCAAATTGGCAAAAATTCTAAGTAAAAAAGGGACATAACTCTGGTGAAAATTGGCGGGCGGAACCCGAATTCGAACTTGACCTGTGTTTTGCTGGGAGAAAGACACATACCAACTTTGGTTCAGATCAAATAATCCAAACTGGAGTTATCGGTCGGAAACCAAAAATGTTAACAGACGGTCAAATTCTAAGTCGAAAAAGGGCCGTAACTCATGTAAAAATAATTGGACGGAACTCATATTCGAACTTGGCCTGTATCTTTAGCTGGGAAATACACATACCAACTTTGGTTCAGATCAAATAATCCAAACTGGAGTTATCGATCGAAAACCAAAAATGTTAACGGATGGACGGACAGACAGACTGATTACATAATACGACCTTTTTTCAAAAAGGGCGTATAAAAACTTGGTAGGTAGACTTAAAAAAATTTTTTTTAAAATAATTTTGTTTATTTTGACATTTCTTACAGCTTATCATGCCTTATATTTGTTTTATCAGCGAGTTTTATCTAAGACTATTTTGATTGTCTTTGTATAAACTAATGAACATAATGCTTTGACTGAGAAATAAAGTAATTTTGAGACATGGAAAAGAAAAGTGTTTTTTTGACAAATTTTACGAAAAAAATTCCAATGATTTTCTTGAAAACCACAGTAAACCAATAAACAAAAATGTTGCATAACGTGTTTAAAATAGGGTCCATAGGGAAACCCCAACCAATACACAATAACTAATCATACCTGGTTCCTTTCAGGGATATGGATGACTGATCTGACGGCATCCGTGTGCCCAACGTTAGTCTGAACCAATCTGTAGTTCTCTGGATCATATACTCTGAGAAATATACAATGTTCTGATGAACATGAACATAGAGAAAAGGACTATCTAAATCAGCATTGGAAAATCAGGATTCACAAACATGAGAAAATGCTTCAATCATTGCTAGGTCTTTATCCGACACCCTTCTGCTTGAATCATGTTTATTCAACAGAAGTACATTTAATACATATCACTGTATGGTATCCATTTAACATAGGGTTAAAGGGTTTGAGTTGGACAGTATTGAAATTTCAATCTTGGTACCAGTATTAGTAAATGTTCGTGGATTTACCTCGGCAGAGGTATGGTACTCAGTATTGGCTCTTAATTATAAGATCAAAGCAGGTAATCCAAGTTTTTAACACAGATTTACTACATTCGTGATTGCAGCTAAATTCAATCATTGGGCATGTAGCATAAATCAAGCAAGTTTGACATGCAAATCGTGTAGTATATGTTTACATACAGCCTTTGATGTGCCGTATGCTCAGTCACGCAGCTTGGCATAATTTACATTTCAATTCATTCATTCATTCATGATTGCAACTGCTGCTTGGACCTGGTCTGAGACACACCCTGATCAGACTGGAATTACATTGAGAATTCATTTCGGTTGAAAATTTGAATAGCATGAGAGTGAACAATTTGTGTCCTGGCGTGACTGTTTGTTTAGTAATGTTTACGCATACACGTATGTATGGTACATTTCAGTGGGCCCTTGCATTCATCACTTGAGTTTAATCCAGCCCCCCCCCCCCCCCCCCCCCCCCCCCCCCCCCCCCCCCCCACCATTGTATTCCGAAGATGCTAAATCCTGTTTAGAATACTATTTATGTACCTGGAAAGACCAAGTCAGGCGAGAAGTCACACGATTCATTTTCAGCGGGAAAATCTTGAATTGCCGCGAATTGTTTGTTGAACCTATTATCTGAACATTCCCCAATAGAACTACTCATTAATAAGCAGGGATGGGGTTATATAATGTGCAATAGAACTACTCATTAATAAGCAGGGATGGGGTTATATAATGTGCAATAGAACTACTCATTAATAAGCAGGGATGGGGTTAATATAATGTGCAATAGAACTACTCATTAATAAGCAGGGATGGGGTTATATAATGTGCAATAGAACTACTCATTAATAAGCAGGGATGGGGTTATATAATGTGCAATAGAACTACTCATTAATAAGCAGGGATGGGGTTATATAATGTGCAATAGGAATGCATTACATTGCATTACTTTTCTCAAGTAATGAAAAATAATTTGTAATGGGTCCTTTTTTCATTACTTGTAATTCAAAGAAATACATTACTTCTCTAAAATGCATGTAATTCAATTACATTTCCATCACTTATTGAATTGCATTAGCAAACCTGTCCTGAGTGTCTTATTGGAATAAGACTGTTCTCTTGAGTAAAAAAAATAGTAGAGCTGAAACGGATAACCGTTAACAACCGGTTATGGTCGGCAACCGTTGATGTGAGGTCAAACGGTTAACCCCTATGTAATACACACATGCGATGCCAACGACAAAATATAACGTATTCAGGTCCTTAATTAGCACGAGAGTGCCAATATTAGATTTTAAACATGAGTACTTTAACCATTTTGCCACAAACTTTATCACTCAAGGGAGTATATGGTCGAAATTAAAAGTACTCAAAGTCAGAAACCGGTGCGAGATCAAAAGTCTTTCATAAATTGAAAGTTACACAGTCTGGCTTTGACGGGGAAACATGTGCACTGATTCGTTGGCAAAGATCAATGCAATCATTTCCAATGCAGTATGGCCTTGTCATTAAACAACTGCCTTGACTCGCTAGATATGGTATCATCAACTTGATATGAACTCGCATCAAATTGGTGTTTCCATGCAGTCGGACTCGTTTG
Source organism: Siphonodentalium dalli (assembly GCA_032622095.1). Taxonomy (NCBI): domain Eukaryota; kingdom Metazoa; phylum Mollusca; class Scaphopoda; order Gadilida; family Siphonodentaliidae; genus Siphonodentalium; species Siphonodentalium dalli. Next base: position 153,088,932 of record CP136063.1, read on the forward strand.
CAGCCTATATATATATATATAATGGCTATGTTCTCAACAGTTTATTGTTTTAATTTTAAGTTGAACAGAGGCTGATGTTTTAATTATCATTTGTTAACTTTTTACATAAAGTTTATGAAACTTCTCGATTGTGTTTAACTGTCATCCTTATAGTAGATATAATATAATAACCCAGTCCCACATATGACTCACAATCGCTAGAATGACAATAAAAGCTTCCGCAATTTCCATAAAGAGAATACTCTTTGTTAAACACCAAAAACACGAACAAGGACAGGTCAGGTTTAGAAAGTTGTGACTACAAACAGGTTAAGTATGACACATCTATTTATAATACTGTGAGTTTTAGTTAACGGTGTCATTTTACTGGCTTTACTGGCTTATTATCGGTCGCATTTTGTGATTCACATTTGTTTAATACAAGCTTTGTCTGTGTAAGCATATTAATTGATCAGATTATGTCAAGATCATTTGCATATATTATAGAGTAAACAATGAGTGTAAAGTCTGCGGCTGAAAATAGCAGATATCCGGTTATGATCAGGTTACTCATCGCGGTTAACCGACTACAAAAATAGGTTACAGTTACAGCACTAAAAAATAGTCACAGCTCACTATTACGAAATACAGTCAAGTGATTATTTCCACAGATGTGTAATATTTGATTGTTGTTTCAATTCAAACTGATATGATAGAAGTAAGAAAATGCTGTGATGGTTTAATTCTCCAGGAAGGTGACGTGTGGATATCCTTCGCCTGAGCTGTTCTACAATGTACCATTATAATTTGATGAGCAGTACTTCAGTTATAATGCAAAATAGCCACATTCACAGCCATATAGCCTACACACAAGGATACTCTACATTAGGAACAAGGCACTTGATTCAGGCATTTAAGAGATGTTATTACAAGATGTTTGTCAGTGAGAAAACAGCCACTTTAAGGAAGTGCATTTAAGTAATAATTTCCTGTTTATAGATACAATCCAATTAGGCCAGATAAATAAAAGAGTTCTTTCTTGGGGCATGCCCCGTCCCCAAAAACTGCAGCTCTTACTTATACAGTGATGCCCTAAATAATTAACTCCTTAACCACAGCAGAATTATGTGTAACTTTTCAGGATTTAGTCAGAAATATGACTTGTTGCCATTCATCGTAAAGCTCTCATTGAGCCATATTTCCGACTAAATCCTGAAAAGTTACCCATAATTCTGCTGTGGTTAAGGAGTCAATTATTTAGGGCATTAGTGTATATGACCTGCGAAAAAACAAATATTATAAATAACGCCCTGTCTCAATCACAACCCCATTGAATAAAGCTTGATGACCGGTTCTCACTTAGAAGCTGAGATTATATCAAATTGTACAGATGAAGAATGAGGTCCCCAGAAGGTGAATTTAGTGATGCTACCACACACAGCGGGCTAGCATCAGTAAATTCTCCTTCTGGTAACCTCATTCTGCTTAGGCCTCATCTTCTCTGGAATACAGGTATATTATCAAATTAAATGTTTTTTAGTTTCTTTAAGAAAGTTTCTTTTTCTTTTTTCGTTTAATTTCTCTATATCCCCAAATTGGCAGACGATACAATGCATAATTGAGGTGCCCAATGGGTGCACATCACCATTTTTATCATCTGCAGGGTTTCTGCTAGGGGTTGGGGGAATGTGGCTGTATTTTGGAAGCACATACCCGGCGCCCTGTCGGGAGAAAATTTGGATGCTTATCACTGAAAAGTAGCCATTTCCTTGCACTTGAGACAACAAGCAGGAACATTGAAGCTTTGTATAGAAACCAAACTAAAAAAGATAGTATTTCTTTGATCTCAAGTTAATGAACTAAAAGCATGTAACTACCACAACATTTTAATGGATACAACGAGTTTTATAACAGTATAGCAATATTAAAAGCCAACATCAAAGAAACTACCGTGGTTGGCAAAAGACATATTGTCACTCAGTGTCCAGTGCACTCTAGCAGTAACAAGTGTTACATCATGAACAGAGCTCATGTCACATGCTATGTGCACGTTCTGCATGCCTGCTTTCTTTGTATTTTGTTCACAGTACCAATCAAAACAAGTTGGTGTAAAATAAAAAAAAATTCATTCCTCAGACAGAGATGACCTCATGCTTGATTCATATAATGGATAATTTTGCATTCATTGGATAGGGAATAAATACACTGATTGTAACTATTAATATTTGTAATTTAAAATTTCTTTGATACAGACCTTGTTTTGAGGTAATAGGTCTGCACTGTTCGTCGCAGCGACTGCCAAAACTCACCTGTGTTCATGGTTGTAGCTCAGAATTCAGCCCCCTAATGACTTACCAATGTATATTGCGCATTTTGAGGGGAATAGTGGGTCAGAACGTTGGGACATATAGACAGATATCTACAGTAAATTAAAATGCGAGAGGCTGATTACTATTAAACATTTGCCAACAAAGAGTTATTCAGGATGGTGTAGACAACTGTGCACGTGGTCCGCGCTACTGATCATGTCTTATTCAGGCACCAAGTGTAGGATTCCTTGCAATCTGTTAATCATCAGTGTCGGTGATCGCTCGTCCTGTGTAAAAAGGGGGCTGAGCTAGGTCTGTGGCTATTTTGTGACCAATATTAATTCAAGGTTGTGGGGGGAATGAGGCCGCTGGATGGCTGACCTGCCATAGTAGCGGAAACCCTGCCATCTGGGAATTTAAATCTGTTTTTCTAAAGAAACTAAAAAACTGGTTAATTTGATAATAAAGATACATTCCAGAGAAGATGAGACCTAAGCAGAATGAGGTCCCAAGAGGGTGAATTTAGTGATGCTAGCCGGCTGTGCCTAATATGTTGCTGAACACCTGCAATAATTCCTCTATTAAGTTGATTGTTAACTAGACAAATTACTCGTACTTACCTAATATACTGCTGAACGCCTGCAACGATTCCTCCATTAAGTTGATCGATACATAGACAGCATACTCCACCTTGCAGGGACAGGACCTGTTCACATTCATTTAACCCACTCCCAGCCTGTAAGATATAGCATAAAACATACCAGAATAGAAAGGGTTCATGGGAACAAACAGCTGAGACTGATACATGAAGACCGTTGGATAACTAAGTTGAAAACCCGGACTGGTCACGGTTTCAATGCTAGAGGAAATGGCGCCAACTTTTGGATGTCATTGCTGCGATAGCGTTGCCTAGTGTTGGTTGATGTTCTCTGATGAAAGACCATTAATGTCGTTGTAAAATATCCTCCATTGTTATTTGTATGTTTATCTGAATGCCATCATGTGATTTTGTCTGAATAATATCAAGTGAAGAAGGCTGAAAGCTTTTGAAGAGCAACTTATTTAATTTGTCATACCAGAATGTGTGCTGTTAACCATGATGATGTGAATAGAGTGTGACATCAGGGTTCATGCTGTTGGTGCCAAATTGGCCAATGGTCATTTTTTTTGTTGGAAAATGGTAAAAAAAAAAATGCATTTGGCCTAAGCGTTTCTTTTCCCCCCCAAAACGGAGATAGAGATCTAATTCAATATCGCTAAATCCATCGAAAAGCCAAATTGATTTTGTTAAGGGAACGTTGATTGTACATAGATCCTGTGATGGTTGACCCAGATAACATTGCAAACAGTCTGCGACAGCTAATCAGTGTTTTTTTGTTCATTCACAGTTCGTTTACACTGACAATAATAATAATAATTTAATAATAATTTATTTTATATCGCGTAAATACATTGACATGCTCTAAAACGCTTACAATTATGATATAACATGAATTATGGCAAAACAATAGGTATATACAAGCAGCACAAGCTAAATTTAAAAATTCCAATTAAAAAGAGTAAGATCGTGTGATAAAACATTACCGTCTGCATATTAACAACATATAAAATAGGGTCTAAATTTGCAGCGATTAAAAAACTAACTAAATAAAAATAATAATAAAAGAAACAAAAAAAACAATATTGCATACTGAAGATTAAAAGGAGTTTGAACGAATAACAAGTGCGATAAAGGAGTAATCATTTCAGGTCTTTCTTTGCAATTTCTGCACCAAAATGTTCAATGAATAAATATGTTTTTAGTTGCCGCTTAAAGTCATTAACAAGCACTTCTCCCCTCAGTTCCACAATGTAAACATCCTATGCCTTGAACAGAGTTGTTATCAGTGAGCACAATGAATAGGTGAATATTACCTATAGTGATAACGCTGTTGTTTTATGGAGTGTTTTGGAATATCCAATAAATAGACGAATCGCAATAGTACATGATCCATAATTCACAAAATTCTACAATGGGTAACAAAATCAAGCTAACAAATGCTACCTTAGAACACAAAAGACAAAAAAACTGACAGACTTTTTCGAACAAAGACAGACATTGTCATTTTCTGTTGATTGGGTGGTCTTGTAAAATAGAATGCATTGTCCCATAACTGGGTGGTACAAATGAATTGGATGTAAAAGCGAGCAGCACTAATCAATGTCAGTTACGTAAGGTGTTATAAACTGATTCCCATCTAGAGCTTAATATTAACATCTGGCTTCACATCTTAAAGGTTTTAATCCAAAAATAGATATTCAGTTATCACCTCACTATAATAAGCAACAGTTTTATCTTGGCAAAAAGAGACGTGCCAACTAACACAGCTCATTAGTTTGTGAACATGGTGTTATTTCACTTGGTTAAGCGGATTTATGTTATTATAATTATAAATAGAATGTCAGTCTCATGTTTACACATTTTGTATCAGGTAACAATAATAACGTATAACATTATGTTCTTAAAGTTGTTTTTTGTATTGTATTAATTATGTTTTAACTCTGAGTAACGAATAAAGTTATAAACAAACATTTTAGTCATTAATTGTGAGCCCAGAAAATGAGGTTATAATTTAGCCAAAGTTTTTCAAATTTGGCCAAAAAAAATCAGAATTGCCCAAATGATGATTATCAGCCTAGCATGAACACTGTGTGACATACACATCTTAAAACATATGAAGTTACAACTGAAAAGTTAGAACACATATTATGTTTACTATAACATAACATAATTTGTCTTCATACTATATGGTTACAACTTCAAAAACTTGATCAGAACACATTTTTGCACTAATCGCGAGCTCAAATTCATTCATTTGTTGCATATATTCAGTTGAGTATAAAAGAAAATGGTCCCATAAATGGCCGATTGCACAGTACACCTTTAAATAACACAAACAAGAATATTGAATAGTTCAAATAATTCGGTGCGTATAAAAGCCGAACACAACCGAACACAACCGAACATAACCGAACACAAGTCCAAATAATGGGAAATATAACGAATAAAGTTCATAGGCGTGTGTATTCATGTTCACACTATTAATATACGAAGTTTGGTGGAGTTCGGGCCAATAATAAGTGTTTTATTCGATATTTTGTAAAACGCGTTCAGTGTTCGGCATAGAAAAGCCGAACACAAGCTTCTCTCGTGGATTAGTCTATAACGGCTGTCTAGCTAGGTGATAATTAATATCAGATATATGGTCACTAAGCCGAAAGGCTTTAATTGTTGTTGGTGGCGGTCTCTCACCTATTGTAGTTCAGTGTTTTGACAGTTAGTTGCAATCAGTATTTGATGGCGCCTACTATTATAGAAACAACATGCTTTTGGTGGGCCCCGCCATGAAAGACAATGAACATTTTAGTGAGAATGCAGACGAAAATGGACAACAAAACACGTTTTTTCTCGCGAATTAAACCTGCCAAATCCCTTCTGGCAGATATTAATTATCACCTATCAGCGGATAATCTAATCCATGAGACAGAAGTTTGTGTTCGGCTTTTCTATGCCAAACACAAACGCGTTATACAAAACACCCAGCAAAACACTCATTATTGAACCAAACTCCACCAAACTTCGTATAGTAATAGTATGAACGTGAATACATATGCCTATGAACTTTACAAGGTGGTCTTATATTTAGTAGACTGTATATAGAGTTATATATCTCAAACGCCAGCTAACGCCACATCTATGCATATCTATGTGTTAATTAATTACCGGTGACTGAGTGTGAACATAAACTTGTGTTCGGCTTTTCTATGCCGAACACTAAACGCGTTTTACAAAATATCGAATAAAACACTTATTATTGGCCCGAACTCCACCAAAGTTCGTATAGTAATAGTGTGAACATGAATACATATGCCTATGAACTTTATTCGTGAAATTTCCCATTATTTGGACTTGTGTTCGGTTATGTTCGGTTGTGTTCGGCTTTTATGAGCTCCCAAATAATTATCCATGACTGAGATATCTGCATAGATGAAACCAACTATCCATCCTTTAGATAAAATAAACAAAGAAGGATAATCTAGAACTAAGAATGCAACCAATGTCATTTTGAAGCACTCATGCAGTCATATTCACCATGCTGGTTTATAATATAGTCCAGGTGATTATATCGAGTCAACAGCCAGGGTAAATATGGTTGTGGCTCACATTAAGAAAGAAGCACTAAGCTTATCAGTTCACGGCAATATTATGCGTGTCGTCATCAAGGTCAGCGAGGCCCACAGGTAGTATGGATGATATACCTTTACCAGTTAAACCCAATGGTTTAAAAAAATACTCTCAGATGCAGAATATGAGTACTGGTGGTCAACATGTCCACCAAATGTCATTGAGATGGAATAAAACATGGCTCAGATACATGAAGGGATGGAGAACAGACAGTTGGGCAAGTAATCCAGTACGGTACCCCAACCCCGCCCCACCATTTTTCTTTGCATAGTGATGGTATCTATCTACATAAAATAGTGGGATCTGTCTGTCTGTCTATCTGTTCATGATTTTTGTCCCAGACCCTTGGTCCGATTTCAACCAAATTTGGAGTGGTGACTCGGGTTAGCCCAGCAGATGTTGAAACAGTGTTAGTTTTTCAAAAATTTTATATAAAAAATAAAACTTAATTTAAAAAAAAAAGTTGTGTGAACCACACAAAGGGGCCATCTAGGTCCTCCGACACTGAATAAAGGCTCCCAAAGGGAGCGTGTTTCACCTAGTAATAAGATAATGTCCTTGCCATGGTACCTGTATAAATGAACATACCCATATCCTGATGGTGGTATCTTCAGACCCAGTGACCCACTTGTTACAGACGGAGTTCCATTGGATACAGGTTATCTCTCCATCATGACCTTGTAGAGTGTTGACAAGAGTCATCTTTGAACCGACTGTAGAGAAGCGTCTGATGTAGACCATTTTATCACCAGATGAATAAGCAAACTCATTGCTGCAAAGATACATATGATTTCATAATAATAGAAGTCGGTTACATGATGAAGGTTCGCAATACGTTCTTGTCACAAAAAAAAACAACTTTACCAAGAAATGAATTTCATTAACTCTTTCTATACTAAATACTCATTGATAAGTAGTTTCCTAAGGAAATGTTCAGATAATAAGTTCAACAAACAACTAAAGTCATTCTGCAAATGTCCGGTACCATATTCTCAGGCCTGACTAAAATCAGGATGGATATAAAAAAGGGGCAATAACTCTAAAAGGAAAGATTTAGATATAAGTTACACAACTGCAGTTAACGGCAAAATTTTTCTACAGTTTCCAAATTGCTAGACCACCAACTTTCATTAGTCTCACACACTACAAATTTTCAAAAAAGGAGCAAAAAATGTACTAAAAAAAACTGCGTTATAGTTTCAATAGATACAAACTATAGAAGTCGATTGCATAGACAGACGACAACATGCATCTCAATGGAGGAATTTCCTTTTATCGACTGAGTCGCAGACAGTGCAAAGATATATTTCATGAAAGCAGAGCTTGAGTGAAATGTGACTATGTGCCGCCCACAACAAGTTCGATAAAAGATTCTAGATTACGCCATTAAAATAAAAGGCGATTAGACCTCAATTTTGAGATGAGGGAAGAAGGCTATTTATTTTGTTCTCAAAATTTGGAAAACATACTTCAAAAACCAAAATAAAATCCTTTTCATTGTTCAAATACAATATATCCAACAGAAAATATTGAACAAAATGTTTGACAAGGCTTTTTAAAAGCATATTCAGTGAGGAGGGAAGTGCCTGAGAACACAGAATTGTTATTTATTTGGCCTTATGCAAGATGTGTTCTGTTTTTATTCCACATTATCATGTCTGATAAGTTTATTCCATGAATGTGACTAACACTGATAGTATAACTACCTTTATCGTGATTTCAGTCTGATGAAAAAACAGTTATTATCTGTGCATCACCCGAAGCGGATTGTTGACGTTATGTGCGTCATTGCTCGTGGCAACAATGTCGACTGGGAGTAATTAGGATGGTTAAACAAGAATGAAATTGAGAGAGGGACCATAGTAGTGTTGAAAGGACTAGAGTATTTCTTAGTCGAATAATCGACAGTCAAAAATCAAGTCGAAATCGACTAATCGACAACCTCCATTCCCATGGAAAACTTCCATTTTACTATGAGGCTATTGAGTACTATTTTTTTCGGCTGTTACGATCGGAAGACGGAAACCAGTGCTACTAAATTTTAACTCATCCAGCTAATAAAAACACAGGGTGTCTTGGCTCAGTTGGTTTGCGTTTCATTGTGTATAGGTTTAGCATTGTATTATGACCCATTCATCATACCATATCCGGACAAATTAGTCTGTACTCATACTGAATTAATTACATGCATAGTGACAGAGAATAGGCAATAAACGTATTGGTATAATTATCAAACGCTTCAAAGCTCGGCTGCCGATACCATTATCTTTGATCGGCAATCAATGTTTACTTATTAGCGACATTGTCGATTTCATTACTGGCGTTTGTGTAAGTAATTCTACTTTTAACTTTTAACACTGTCCTGGCCATTGTTGGTATATTGTATTGTACCATTGTTCTGTTAAAACATATAGTGCATGCTCAATTTAATGTGACTAATTGACTTGGGATTCTGGAGTCGACTTTTGATGAACAAATCGTTGACATCGCTAATCGACAAATCGTTTCAACACTGGACCGTAGGAAGCAAAAAATAAATTCTGGCATCACAATATATGTTGCCCATTTTCAACGTTTTGGTAACAACAGATGCCGTTGTTCATCGAACCATTAGTTGATGTTACACAATTCAACCAACAAAATCCTTCATCACGATATGTATTGCACACCATCAGAAATTCAGTCAAGAGGTCCCTGAATTTAAGGTCCATTAGATACAAACTGGATAAAAAAGGTGGAGTTGATAACACAGTTAAGATACCTAGATACCTGAAAAATAGATGATATACATTTATGCCCTAAATAATCGACTCCTTAACCACAGAAGAATTATGGGTAATTTTTCAGGATTTAGTCAGAAATATGGCTTGTTGCCATTCATCGGAAAGCTCTCTCTGAGAGCTTTCAGATGAATGGCAACAAGCCATATTTCCGACTAAATCCTGAAAAATTACCCATAATTCTGCTGTGGATAAGGAGTCGATTATTTAGGGAATTACTGTACACATAGTATCATATGATTTGAACTCACTTTTGTGGAGAGAAGTCCATATCGAGAATAGCACCATCACAAGCGAGTTCAAAACTCTCATAATGTGACCCTGTAGCTGTATTCCTGAATGTGTCATGTAATCTAAAAAACAACATCGCACTCAAATTAAAGGTATATACTAGTACAGTGTTTGGACACGTTTTAATATCATTAACATTATAATGATAGGGATTAACATTATAATGATAGGGTGGGGAAAAAGCTAAACATATTAAGGACAAACGGGATCCATAAAACCAAATTTCATTTCCAAATTATAAGATTAGTTTCATTATCTTCATTTTCACTGAACATTTCCCACCAATGAATAGGATTCCTTCTGAACTTTCTATTGGCTGTCATCTGCTAATATTTCCTGAACATCCCCCCAGATGAATAATTTACCATTCCAACACAGTGCACATGTTTATAACTGGGCGGGAGAATCCATTTAGTAAAGAAAGGGTTAAGTACTCTTTTCACTGATATTTAACATATATTCTCAATAATTTCTGGCTTTATCGGGTGCAGGCCTGGATATATTCAAGTCTGCAAATAGTATGTCTATCATTTTGTATAATGAGGTCCACAGAGGGTGAATTTAGTGATGCTAGCCCACACTGCAGGCAAGCATCACTAAATTCACCCTCTGGGGTCATCATTATGCTTAGGCTTTATCTTCTGGGAAGTATCTATATTCTCAAATTAACATTGTTTTAGTTACTTTTTTCCCTTTTGGGAAGTTTCTATATCCCCTAATTTGCAGGTGAATAATCAAGGTTAATAATGGGTGAACTTAACCAACTTCAACTGGAGAAAATCAATCTGATCTTAGGTTTCCCATAGAAGTTGGGGCCTAAGCAGAATGAGGTTCCCAGAGAATAAATTTGGTGACACTAGCCCACTATGTGGGATAGCGTCACTCAATTCAACCTCCGGGGAACTCATTCTGCAAATGACACGTGTAACTATTTGCACACTTGAATATATTATGCCAGACTTATGCAGAATGAGCTGCTTAGGCCTTTATCTTCTGCAAATTAGGGGAGATAGAAACTGAACAGAGACTACAGATACTTCCCAGAAGAGGCATAAGCAAAATGAGGTCCCCAGAGGGTGAAGTTGGAGATGCTAACCATCTGTGCGGGATAGCAAATTAAATTCGCACTCTGGAGACCTCATTCTGCAAATGTCAGACAGACTATATCTAGCTTTGATCCAGTCACATGTCAAATTAAGCTTGTGTGTCTTTCTATCTCCAAAATGCTATTGTTAAATGATATATATTTATGTTAACAAATATAGATAGAGGCATGTTGTTTCCTAATTGTAATATTTCAAAAATATATGAGATACAAAAAGCTGCTTGGTTACACAATCCCCAAAAAAGTAGAGCTCTTTTTTTGGCTTATTAGAAACAATTACGGAAATAGTCTGAATTCACACTCAAAGGGGCAGAAATTTTAAATGCTAAAATTAAAATCTCATACAAATTGAAAGGGTCAAGTGAAAGGATGTCAAATGTGGATAGCGAAACAACTTGATTAAAGTAGTCATTTTCATACATTTTATAAATTGGCACAACACAACCTAATTCAGTCTAAATTGAATGTAGTAACTAACACTCATTGGCAGAATTAATCCCGTTTGTTATGTGTGATTAATTCGGGACAGATGAAGGACTAAATATTTACATCTTTGCATAGTTCAGATTTTGTGTTTTACAAAAGAAACAAGGAACAATGTTGAATTCACACTCAAAGGGGCAGAAATTTTAAATGCTAAAATTAAAATCTCATACAAATTGAAAGGGTCAAGTGAAAGGATGTCAAATGTGGATAGCGAAACAACTTGATTAAAGTAGTCATTTTCATACATTTTATAAATTGGCACAACACAACCTAATTCAGTCTAAATTGAATGTAGTAACTAACACTCATTGGCAGAATTAATCCCGTTTGTTATGTGTGATTAATTCGGGACAGATGAAGGACTAAATATTTACATCTTTGCATAGTTCAGATTTTGTGTTTTACAAAAGAAACAAGGAACAATGTTGAAGTTTTCAGAAAAGTAGTTGAATGTTTCATTCTTGACACAGGTTTTGTGGCTGAATAGTAACATATCAGTTTGAAGTAGTGAAATAAAAGGTCAGCCGACCACAGTGTCCCCCGACAACATTGCCGCTTTGTTAAAAAAAAATTAAAAAATGTTGAAATTTTCTAAGTCGAAAAGGGTTAATAACTCCGTCAAAAAAGAATTTTTCTGTCATCTATACATGTTGCACATCTTCAATATATGGGCAACAATATTCCGAAGTTTCAAATCTCTGGGATGAAATCTGTAGGAAGAGATGATTACACCATGAAGGTACTCAAAAGTGTGACGGACGGAGGAACGGGGACAAACGGACGGACAGAGCCCGTTTCTATAGTCCACCCCCCCCCCCCCCCCCGAATATAAATTTTTCGGGGGACAATAAGCACATATTATAAATACATGCAATGTAATAACCCTTGTTATACTATATACTCATGCCGAGTATTTCCCTTAACCCTTTCATGATGGGAGCTGCGCTGGTGCAGCATTAGAGACCATGTGCAACTATGATAACATACTTGGTACTCTTGTGAGTATTTATTGGTAATGAACTAATTTTGATCACTAACATTCAATGACTGGAGCTTCCTGAAATTTTGCGAAAACCATGTGCCAATGCATTCTTATATATGTGAGTCTCCCATAGGGAGCCTGGCATATATAAGAGAATGACTGGCTTATAAGATCAAGGTAAATATTGTTAGGCCAATGCATTCTCTTATATATGCTATATGCGCAGCACCCTGTGGGAGACTCGCATATATAAGAGAATGCATTTGCTCAGGATTTTCGCAAAATTTCAGGAAGCTCCAGTCATATATTAAAGGGTTAAGAAATGTTCAGATAATAAGTTCAACAAACGACCATCGTTTGTTCAACTTATTATCTGAACATTTCCAACCAAAGAATATAAATTCTTCCGCAATTGTATTATCTTTATATCATACTGAAGTCTGCTCATTTTTTCTTAACAACCCTCCAAAAGAATACTAGACCATTCCAATGAATACTTTTATAACTGAATGGAAAAATCTATTTAGTATAGAAAGGGTTAATTTCGAATGTAAACATGAACCGCTGCATCCTCACCTTCCTTTCTCAAGATCCCACAGACAAATCCTCCTGTCCCAGCCACCACTCAACTGGAATAAATAATATTAACCCTTTCAGTGCCAAGTCTTAGAGCTCTTTCCATCAATGTATCACATTATTATAATCAATAAATTTGAAAAATGATCAAGGAAATATGGGTTGATACAAAAATCGGACTTGGCACTGAAAGGGTTAATGATGTTTTCTGGTGCTCACCCCTGGTTAACCCTTTCATGACTGGAGCAGCGCTGGTGCAGCATTAAAGATCCTGTGCCAGTACATTCTCTTATATATGCGAGTCTCCCATCGGGTGCCCAAATATATAAGAGAATGCACTGGTTTACAAGGTCAAGGTAAATATCGTTAGGTCAATGTGGGAGACTTACATTTATCACATAATTTGGCCATAAAAGCAGTTTCATAATTATCGGTAATAGACACGTTTAATATCAGCGCGTGCGATGACGTCACGGCGTTCTTCAAATCACTTGCGATCGCTGTAGTTTATGATTGTTGTTTTCGATGAATATTTCGCGTTGCTTCGGGTTTATTTGATCATGTGATAAAAGGTATCTCACACACGTCCTATTTTATACGTAATTTATCAACCTCGTCCTCTAAATTCTATTTGAGCCTCGGTAAACCTCGGCTCAAATCGAATTTAGTGAACTCGGTTGATAAATTCCGTATAAAATAGAAACTCATGTGAGATCCTCTATATATAAGAGAGTACATTGGCACAGGTGTTTCGCTAAATTTCAGGAAGCTCCAGTCATGGAAGAGTTAAATGGTCCTGCTGATGTGCTATAATGCTGGTGAGTCCTGCTGAATTGCTATGATGCTGGTAGGACAAAGCGATATTGTTAAGAAAAAGTGCCATTTTTTGTTTTTAAAGTTGTCATTTATGAAGTACTTGGCTAAGGCCAAAAAAAAAAAAGGTTTTGGTTCTCAGGCACCGCCGCATTGAATAAAAAGGGCCGCATTAGGCCTTTTTATTGCAATGCCCGATGTTACGACAAAAAAACTTACGGAAAAAAAAATTGAAAAAAAAAAAAAAAAAAAATTTTTTTTTGGGGGATTTAATTAACATGTCCATAGCAGATATGTGTTGAATATTAGTGTGCATTGAGCTCTAACATGTAATGTGTTAAAAAGTGACTTGCAGGCTTACAACATGAAGTAGATGACTACAATTAAGAAAATGATTAGCTGATCCTCATGCTCTTCTTACAATTAGTCATTGTGAACAACTTACACTAATTGTAACTTTATACAATTGAAAGGCACGGGACTAAATTCAGGATCACATATTAGAATGGGGAGTTATCAGTTTTTAGACAACAATAACAGTAGTTAATGTCAGGGGCATTATATATTGTTAAGTAATCCCAGTCATACACTGGTAGTACAATGTCATTTTTATATAAGACTAAATGAGTTTATATGCATAACAGTTCCCTCTACCTTTCTGGTTATTACTAGACAGAGGAAGGTATCTTTGTCCATGCTTACTATGCGCAGAAAAAAATAAAAAATAAAAATAAAACCCTCCCTCCCTCATTGATTTGAAAAAAAAATTGCCCGAGAACCAAAACACTTTTTTTTTTTGGCCTAATCTGAGCAATTTGAGAAAAAACCCAGTGTCTGTATCAAACATTCAAGAATATATGAAATTTTGTACATTTTAATACATGTAATGGGGGTGCTGGTGCTTACAATATGACAGGAATAGCTATCTAAATTATGGCTGGTGTGCAACAACCAACACAGCCATTGACCCTTAAATGACTATAGCTTCCTGAAATTTTGCGAAAACCCAGGTACCATTACATTCTCTGTGCCATTTCATTCTCAGTAAGTTGTCCTGAAGAATTTAGTCATGCAAAGAGTAAAGTCCATTGCCACACTAAATCCCATTTACATAATAAGGGCTGTAATTCTGGAAAAAAATGAAACCCCTGTTTGTAGTACTCTTTCCTCCATGTTGCTTCATCCACATACCAGGGACCAACCTAGCTATAAGATTTCAGGAGCCAGTTTACAAGCCTATATGGCAAATATGGGAGCCAGATTTCACATTTGAGAGCTGGAATTTCAGCATTTGATTTTTAATGATTCAAAACAAACATAAACTCTGAAATCATTTAATACATAACTTCAAACACAAAGAAAGTCTGATTAATTATTAGAGTGGTAAACTTAACATTTACAGGTTTGTGTTCTTTGGTAGTTTTTTGTAGCAACACTTTCCTGTTCTTTGCATGTACCCACTATTCAAATGCCTTATCAAACTGGAAGCATTCAATATCTGGACCCCCAATCTTTACCATTATGAGGGAGTTCAAACTTTTTATAGCTAGATTTGAGTGTCTCTTAAAATAAAATCACGGTATCATTGGGAATCAATTACGATTTTCCGGTAATGGACATTTTGTTTGCCATTTAACAAGGTGCAATAAAAAAGATTAAAAATATATTTGTACACTATAAAATGCTGATCTAGGATAATTTTGTCGCCTAATATATTCATTAACATCAGGTAACATCAGTGAATTTGAAGAGAGTATGTACTGATAGTAATGTTTGAGGTCCGCTCGATTCAGTTTTCTGTTATTGCATATACAAAACACGGAAGACCACCAAAACGGAACTTGGGTTACTCAGCCATAGTATGTGCTTAGTTAATTTAGAGTTACTTCCCATTGAGTACATGCTGCCAAATATCATTGAATTTCTTGGTAATCAAACCAAATGGCACTGACTTGAGTGATGGACGCATTTTCTTTGTTTTTACTAGAATCGCGTTTAGCCTTTTAGTTGGGTCAAACTGCATGTCGTTTCTTTGCTTTGTTTAGCATTTTACAATGCCATGGGCACTGGTTGTCAACTACCAAAGTCAAACTACAAGAGCGGTGGACTACATGCCTGTAATAAACTTTTACGCTCCAATTGCGCGCTGATCTGACTGACAATGACCAAGATATAGAGCTTCAAAGTTGTTATGGACTGAATGACGGACGGACTCATGCCCTGATGGATGGACTCATGGACAGAGCCCATTATATATCCCCCGCCAAACTTTGTTTGTGGGGGATAATTAAGCAAGGCTCATTTAACTATTAAATATACCTAGAGCCAAAAGAACGAAAGATAACTGGCATCAATAACTCCACCTAAAATTGGCACACAGAGCTGGTATTCAAACTTGATAATGACATTGTTGAGCAAGTACCATAAAACAAATATGACCTGTATTAGTGTATAAATTTAATTCATGCCAAAAAGCTCTACATTCACAAGAAATAACTAATTAAGAGCTGTAACTCCGCCCACAATAGGAATACAAAATATGAGCATACATAATTTGTTGCGAGTAAAAGCAATCTGTAGATGCCCGCCAAAGCTTGCCTACCCATCCCCCACTTGTACTGACCTTGCCAAACCATAAGTGAAAAAACTTGACCAATGATCTAACTGATTTAGTTGTTTTATCATTCATACGGTCACTTACCAGCCTTGGTACTTGGTCATATGCAATCAAACCTGGATACAGTGTGTCTCATATTTGCAGAATGAGGTTCCCAGAGTTTGAATTTAGGGACGCTAACCTGCACAGTGGGCTAGCATCACCAAAATCCCCCCTCTGGGGACGTCATTCTGCTTAGTTTTCATCTTCTGGGAAGTATCTATATAGTCTCAAATTAACATTGTTTTTAGTTACTTTTTTCTCTTCTGTTCAGTTTCTATATCCCCTAATTTGCAGAAGATAAATTGCATAATTGAGGTGACTAATGGGTGAACATCACCAACTTCAACTGGGAAACTTCAATCTGATCATCGATCTCCCATAGCAGTTGAGGCCTAAGCAGATGTCCCCAGAGGCTGAATTTGGTGATGCTAGGCCGCAGTGTGGGATAGCGTCACAGTATTCATCCTCTGGGGACATAATTTCACAAATGTCAGACATACTATATCCAGGCTTGTATGCAATGCCTTTCAGATACTACACTCATCATGACATGGTATTTTTATGATGGTCCCTCCCACTCCCACCACTGACGTACTTTGTTTCATAAATACTTACAGCATATGTGGTATCTTGACCTTGATCCCTTCCAACAATGACAAGACTGGTTACACATCCGAGATGCTCTGACAACACATATTTACAAACAAAACCAGCAACCCGATTGGTTACAGAATCGTTTTCCTGGAAACGAAGAGAAAGAACTGGCTGATAATTATGGGAAAGTTGTTGGTATATAGAGGATATCTGTGTTTTTGAGTGGATACCGAAAATTATGTCACAAGTGACTGAGACAAATGTTTAATTTTTTCCACTCAAAAACTCAGATTTTTTTTTTATGAGACACATTTCCAAAGAAATTCTACATTTACAGCAACATATTTTGTCATAATAACCTTCTTTCGTTGTGCCAGAGCCAATTTACTCAGTCTTGATCCCATATTAATCCATTAAGTTTCCTATATATCAAATTTCATTATAAAATAATTTTAATCGAGATATATTATAACGAAAGTAATGCGAACTCTACAGATTCACGAGGATATTGTGAAATATTCCTGCCCTGCATTGTACTAAAACTCAAAAGCATTGTACTATTGGGATAGTATAAATGTGAAAATTAATATAATTAACTATAATTGCCACATGCTATTTGAATATTAAAGAATTAATTGTGCCATAAAATAATATCGTATCATATCAAACAAAGTATGCAGGTTCTAAACTGCTTGATGAAAAAATTATGAGCAAAGTAAAGTAAACCTTTAACTAATCTTTCAGAATCTTTTTATTACTAATCTTGCGAGGAATGAATATCACTGTAAGGCATGAAAATGAAATGAGACTGAAATACAAATCATTTCTACTAAAACTCAAAACAATAACAATGCGGAGAACCTTATCTAGGCTAAAGCATTACTAAATAAAAAGGTCAGCCGACCACAGTGTCCCCCAACAACGTGGCAAGTCGATGCCGCTTTGTTAAAGAAATTAAAAAAAATGTTGAAATTTTCTAAGTCGAAAAGGGTTAATAACTCAGTAAAAAAATAATTTTTCCGTCATATATATACATGTTGCACATCTCCAATATGTGGGCAACAATACTCTTTCAAATCTCTGGGATGAAATCTGTAGGAGGAGATAATTTACACCATGAGGGTCTCAAAAGTGTGACGGACGAACAGACATATCGTACGACGGACCCCGTTTTTATAGTCCCCCGAAAATTAATTTTTAGGGGACAATTAAACCTCTGGGAACCAGACCTGTTTAATCTCCCGGATCGTGCGGGAGACTACCGGTTTGAGGCCTCATCTCCCATGCTCCCGGATTAAGCTTGTAATCTCACGGTTTCAATCAAATCAACAAAAAAAAAAAATTTAATGTCAAAATTCTCAGAACGCGGAAGTGTTTTCAATTGAAACCACGTGTGAACGAGATTTGCCGAGATCAGGTGTGCTCCATTGATAACAGGAGTAGACACCGTGGCCTGCCTCTGGCGTTTATTTACACTGCATCTTTGTCGTGACTAATGACTGGCACTCTTTCAAAAGAAATTAATTGGTTGTATGGCAGTTTGTTTTCTTTGGGGGTCAATAATTACTATAATCACCCAAGCATGGCGTGTTAGTAAATAAATGCACATGCTATATATACTGGGGTTGGGTTTATTTCTGCAATAAATCATTCTAGTTTACTAGTTGTTGTGTTAAATTTAGAAATGTCCAGTATTTTAATTCGACGAAACTCTGCCGAAATGACAGTGACGAAGTTGTTGATAATGATAGTCCATCGAAATGACGCCGATATGACTGGGTATAGGGATTCGTAGGCCAAAGAATTTTCTTGGTTTTAAATGTTATAACGCTAGACATTGATATCACTAATGAAATAGATTATCAACAAAAAAATATTCAATTTATTTTATTTTAATAAATACATTCAAATGTGATCAGAAATATGCATTTACATGATTTCATCCTTTGAAAAGTGAAGATTAATTACATTTAATTACTTTAAAATCACTGCCCACCATTTTTCAAAGGAAGAAATAGTGAAAATGTAACTTTTTAGCTGCAATTTTGTAATCTCGCTGACAAGACCCAAATCTCCCTGACTGAAGGGGCAGAATCTCACTAACAGATTTTTAGGCATTAAACAGGTCGGCTGGGGACCTCATTCTGCAAATCTACGGCACCGTATTATGAAGCCTGTACTCACTGAAGGTTTTTCTGTATTTTGAGGTAGCAGTTCCGACCCAGAATCTAATAATACTGCATATTTCCTGATAAGTAATTCCACATCCTGTGGTTTCATATTCCTGAGTACACCCACAGCTGCCTCATCAAAACCCCAAACATCTGTAGAGAGAGAAAATTTGACACACACTCTAAAGAAACTAAAGGATGTGCATCCAAAGATTCAGAGTAAACCAAACCTTGTTCATGCAACAATAAAGGGAGTTCCTTTTTAACATTTTCCTGATATGGTAAGAAGTCTTTAACCCTTCCATGACTGGAGCGTCCTGAAATTTTGCGAAAACCCTGTGCCAATGCATTCTCTTATATATGCGAGTCTCCCATAGGGAGCCTCGCATATATAAGAGATTACATTGGCCTAACAATATTTACCTTGACCTTGTGAGCCAGTGCATCCTCTTATATATGGGAGGCTCCCTATTGGAGATTCGCATATATCAGAGAATACACTGGCACATGATCTTTAATGCTGCACCAGCACAGGTCCCGTCATTAAAGAGTTAATGGTATATAAAATCAGTGTATTCAAGTATTTTTTTTACCTATTTTGATCAAAAGAGTTCAATTATTAACTTTATCATGAGGCATGACAATTAATTGGGACTCTCTCCCTTTCTATACTAAATGCATCCACCAACTCAGTTATAAAAGAATATACCGGAATGGACTATTCTTCATCTGGAAGGGTTTTCAGGAAAAGATAAGCGGACGACAGATAATACAAGTACAGTAATGCCCTAAGTAATTGACCCCTTAACCACAGCAGAATTATGGGTAACTTTTCAGGATTAAGTCGGAAATATGGCTTGTTGCCATTCATTAGAAATCTCTCACTGAGAGCTTTCCGATGAATGCAACAAGCCATATTTCCGATTAAATCTTGAAAAGTTACCCATAATTCTGCTGTGGTTAAGGGGTCGATTACTTAGGGCATTACTGTATATAAGGAGTCCTCTTGATTGGTGAGAAATGTTCAAATAATGATTTGAACAGATATGGTCGTTTGTTGAACTCATTATCTGAACATTTCCTGAGGGAACTACTTGTCAAACAGCATTTAGTATAGAAAGGTCTACACCTTTTTTTTTCACTAAATACTCATTTGGTGAATAAGTACAACAAACAACCACAGACCGTTTGTAGAAGAACTTACTATGTGAACATTTCCCACCATTGTATAGGAATCCTTCTGTACTTATATGGGTGCAGGACGTTTCGGCACCTGGATGTTTCGGCACCTGGTTTTCTGGACGTTTTGGCACCTGGATTTTCGGCACTTGGTTGTTTCGGCCCATGTACTTGGACATTTCGGCACTTATTCTCTTATTTTCATTTTCTTTTCATATATAATATTGTCTTTGATGTTGCATTTATATTCGCCGTTTGTAATGATTCGGTAGTACATACTAAAGCATGTTTACACAGTCCAGTAGATGCGACATTTAACGCAGATGTTCGCCATGTGTTGTACGTCCTTTGGACCTTTGGTGGCCATCACTTTCCAGAATTTGATGTTATTAAGCAGTTTTTTACTCAACTCCTTGTTTGACTTTCTAAAAGGCCTTCTGGTCCACCTGCCAGTGCTTTACTCTGGCTATTTCTCTGTCATTCTAGTGCGCTAGGTGGGGGAACGCCTACCCCGATAGATGTGTTACCTGGTCTGACAGCCACTTACCTATAATGGTTGCACATCTTATTGGGCCAGAGTAGGCACATAATTATACTCCTCAACATCATGGCCAGAAACCCATAATAATTGTTCGGCAAAATTACATACTGCATGGTTTAAAATGAAATTGTCGTGTCGCATAAGGTACTGGTACAACCAGAATAGAACATATAGTTGTCAGTTGATTAAGTAACATGTTTATTAACCAAGTTATTCACAATGTGATACCTTTACAGAAGAACAGAGAATAATGTCCGGGATATATTTGAAAAAATCAACTTTTCTACCACATATTGTGGACATTTTGCAAGTCAGCTTGAGTATATTTTTCTAAAAACACATCAGTGTGACACATTTAAGATGGATCAAAACAATAAACACAAAAGATAGTTACATTTTACTTTACTGTTTTCAAATAAACGCTCTTTATTGCTACCATATCAGGAATAGACTAACATGGAACGCTCTTTTATGGTCCATGCCGTGCACATTGCTATTTGTTTAGTGTTTTTTATCTTTCAGTCATCATATAACCAGAAGGGAGACATTCATCACATTCTGCGGAAGGTGCTTTCCTTGCCGTTTCTTTCAGCCGAGCATATAACTCCGACTTTCGACTACCTCAGTGGCCTGGTCGACGACAATTCAACTAAGCTCAAACAAGTCATGCGCTACGTCAGCGACCAATGGATAGACGGCCCAGTGTTCTGCGTCAACTGCGAAAAGTCCAAAGTGCCGAAAAGTCAGGTGCCGAACGGCAACACCAGGGGCCGAAACGTCCAGGTGCCGAAACGTCTAGCATTCACTTATATTATCCGTTCATCTGTCTGTCGGTTTGCTTATATTTCCTGAACATCCCTATGTACAGATGAATAAAATAAGACCATTCCAATGTATACTTTTATAGCTGAATGGGAGAATCCATTCAGTAAAGAAAGGGTTAAGGAATACAATGGAATGGTCAATATTCTTCACTTATAGAGACTGCTCAAGGTGTACTCACAAATATTGTTATCTTCTGAAGCTGCCACAATATAGTCCAGGTTCTCGACGAACAGGATTTTAAGAATGGTTGTGTTGGGATGTTTGTGTGTGGAAATCTGAAAAAATTCAGCAAGAACTTAAAAAAAGATATGAAATGTTCATTAACAAAGATAAACTCCAACAAATGGGATTTTCAAGGATTACAATGCATCAAAATAAACTATTATTTCAACAATAATTTACATTAGCTCAAACTGACAATAGGTAAGATGGTTCTTTAATATCACAGATCAAAACCTGTCAAAGTCAACATTTGTCCAACATTTGATGGAATTGCAAGCTTTTGTCATAACACCTGAATGCAATGCTGCTGAGAGATGAAGTCGGTGCTTAGCCAACATTGAATTTAAATATATGTCCTAAGCCAGTTTTTAGTAAGCAAGACAAGTAAATTTGAAAAATGGTTTTGGGAAACTACTATTGACTAGCTAGAGAAGAAAATATTTAATTACAATAAACCACTGAATACACTGTAATATATTGAACTTATAATTATGTATACATCCGCTTCATTTTCTATAGTATTTTGTCATTGGTTTCTAAAATGCTAATGTATTTAAATATGATAATTACATTTCATCACGACAACAAGCGTCATCACTTTTAAGTTCACAAAACTTAACACTTTCATGACGG
This sequence comes from Siphonodentalium dalli, assembly GCA_032622095.1. Lineage (NCBI taxonomy): Eukaryota > Metazoa > Mollusca > Scaphopoda > Gadilida > Siphonodentaliidae > Siphonodentalium > Siphonodentalium dalli. The sequence continues at coordinate 153,111,302 of CP136063.1, forward strand.
GAGTTGCGCTGGTGCAGCATTAAAGATCATGTGTCAGTGCATTCTCTTATATATGCGAGTCTCCCATAGTAAAATAGTAAAATGTTTTTTAAACTAACTTAGGGCAATATATTAATACATATTCAAACATAGCAAACAAAACTTAAATATATATGGCAAATAAATTCCATTCTCATTGTATGTTTTTTCATCCAGCATATGTCTTAGGTGTTACTTTATCAATGATAGGCAACAAAAGCCAAATCCTGCAATGTGCTAATTATGCATGCAGTCGCCTGCTCAACTCCTGTCAGCCCACCAAGGCATCTGCACTCTATTATTGAATGATGGTCATCGTTTCAAGGATGTGCAAGGGACAGTTAATACTGGCAGGCCTAGGAATTTACGACCCCAAGAAAAAGTTGTAAATTATTAAACCATGAACATTGATACCAACGAAATTAGAGCCATTTACAGTATATATATAGCATTAGTCTAACTTACTGGGGGTATGATTGGCTGATTGAAAGCATAATGACTGATGACGTTGCTCTTGTTTTTCTGACTCATTTGCTTCTCCAGCATTAGTTCCCTTATTTTACTCCCAGATCGTCGCTTCTTTTTGATTTTCGAGTCACTGATGATGAAAAGTTCTTTGCTAAAAAAGAAATCAGATAGCACAAATTAACCCTTCCTTGACTGGAGCATCCTGAAATTTTGCGAAAACCCTGTGCCAATGCATTCTCTAATATAAGCGAGTCTCCCATAGTGAACCTCGCATATATAAGAGAATATATTGGCCTAACAATATTTACCTTGGCCTTGTAAGCCAGTGCATTCTCTTATATAAAAGAATGCACTGGCACAGGATCCTTAATACTGCATCAGCGCAGCTCCCGTCATGAAACAGTTAACAATTGTTTGCACCACGGGTGCTAGCATACCCCCATGGTAGCAAATTGAAACATGGGCAGAATGGAATTTAAATAAACAATGGAGAATAACTCTAAAAGGGAAATTGTGAATATCACAAACACTTCATTGAAAGCCCTCATGATGTTGAACACCCAGACCAAAATTTCATTGAGATCCAATAACCCATGGCTGAAATACTCAGGCAGGTGGATAAAAAACCATTATTTCCAGATAAAGAAAGAAACAATAATTCTAGAATGGAAATTCTAGAACTCAAAATCGCAGGTGCGCAGGTTCCCATGCTGGTTGACATCTGTGCCAAGTTTAAAACAAATTGATTGGAAAATGATGCAATACAGGCTCGGACAAAAGATGAGTCCCAGGATGTACGAATCTGTGTCGAAAAAATGGCAATAACTCCACCAAAATGAGTCCTGACCGACCTCAAAATCGCAGGCGCGCAGGTTCCCATGATGGTTGATAAATGCGCCAAGTTTTAAAAAATTGACCAGAAAATGACATAATATAGGCTTGAACAAAGTTCCCGATGGACGGACGATTGGATGAGGGTCATTATTATAGTCCTCGGACGGAATGTTGGGGGACAAAAAACTAGAGATGGGCCTGTCCCAGGTGGGACTTAGGTATACGCCCCATATTCAACATGTTATTCCAATGAAGTACCCGGTAGCCATTACCATACGTGTTGGGCACTGATATACGAGTCTGACCAAACTTCAAATCGCAGGTGCACATATTCACATGATGATTGACCCCTGTAACAAATGTGATTAAAATTGAACAAGAAAATTCTGGGAAAATGTCTGGACAAAAAAACTGAATCTGAAAAATTTTAATTCGTAAAATGGTTCTAACTCAGTCAAATATATTTGGAAAATTCTGAGAAAAAGTCCGGACAAAATTTGTGGAAGTGCATATCTGAATATTCAAAGACAAAAAAGTTTTTAAAAAACCAACCAAAAGTCCAAATTGGATGCCATTTCCCTCCTGACACCCCTCCCGAAAGAGGGACAAGCTGAATGCAGTATGCCTCCGCAGGAGTGGGGGGGGGGGGGGGTATAAAAACTATAAGTTTCTTGGACTAACCAGCAGTTTGGTGGAAAATAATAATAATAATTTTCAACAATTTTCAGGTTAATTCCTGTTTGAAAATACCTACATCAATGTCAAGAAATATAAAAACTGATATACTTACCTATACATAAAATGATTGGATTGCATACGTTCCCATTTAATTATGGCGCCTTCATTATCACCACTGAATATTAATATTGGCACTTTCCGGGCTGGAAATAAAGGAAATCTGGTTTAAAGATCCATGGTCTAATTTGAGGGTCCCATATCAACAAGTTACAACAATAAAAGGGTTTCTTCTGAAGCCGCTTCAGCCCTTTTATGATGGGAGCATGTGCTGGTGCAGCATTAAAGATTCTGTGCCAGTGCATTCTCTTATATATGCAAGTCTCTCATAGAGAGGCTCGCATAAAGAAGAGAATGCACCGACTTACAAGGTCAAGGTTAATATAGTCAGGCCAATGCATTCTCTTTATATATGGGACGTTCCCTAAGGGGGACTCGCATATATAAGAGAATGTATCAAAATTAGCACAGGGTTTTCGCAAAATTTCAGTAAGCTCCAGTCACGGAAGGGTTAGTGATCGAAATGTGTTTATTACCAATAAATACTCACAACAGTACCAAGTACGGAATCATAGTTGCTTAAAAAGTCATATGCTAACAATTTTTTTCATTGCAATTTGAACAGGGAGCGAGTGTGGTTAACATATTCCATACATGGTGACTTCTGCTTTGAATTGGAATTTCCAAGCGGTCATCATAAATGTAAACAAAGATCTACATGTAATCGGCATGGTGTTATCACTTGTCTATTTTCATTAATAAAAAAGTGATTCTTGATTTAAGAATAGATATATGTATGTATCACTAAGCATCAAAAAGATACTGTCAATTTTGTTTCTGCCAATAATTTTGTCATCTTTTATTTAAAAAATCATATCTGATCACCGAAGCTCAGTATCACAGAGAACGGTGACATTACTTGACCTCTCGAAATCTCAATATGGCATCTACACATGTCCATATATATTTCTAGACAGAATCAAGAAGGAACTTACTATAACATAGACTTTCTATATGTGCTTTGCATTTTAGGGCTGTAACACATCCAGACGGATTGTATTTCCAAACAATCAAGTTTCTCCGACTTGTAGATGCTGAAATTTAAGAATGTTATAGAGTTAGCACATAGCAGCTTTCAAGCTTTTTATAAGATAACATTAAATACATGTAATAAAAAGAGAGAAACTGAACCCCAGTCACTCAAGGACCCTTCATACCAAATATGAACCCATTCGGCCTGACGGCACTTGAGAAGAAGTTGTTTTAAGAATTACTATGGAGGGAAAGAGTTATGGCCCTGGCTTCGCAACTATTTGACCCAGTGACCTCATTTGAACAAATCTGAATGTGGGCCACCTAGGGAACATCTACACCAAATATGAACCCATTCGGTCCTATGGATTTAAAGAAGATGTTCAAAGCATTGTTGAAGGACGGATAGACGTTAAGACGGGCGGATGGACGGACGGACGGACGGACGGACGAGGAGTGATGACTATAGCTCCACCGGAGACTTCGTTTCAGGTGAGCTAAAAACGTAATTTTCAATTGAACAGTCCAAACTTGAGTTATCATCCAGAAACCAAAGAAAAAAGAAGAAAATTTAATTTTCTAAGTCGAAAAAGTCCATAACTCTAGGAAAAATGATCGGATCAAACTCAAATTCGAACTTAACCTGTATCTTGATATGACTGATCCACATAAAAACGGAATTTGCAATTAAAGGATCCAAACTTGAGATATCATCCGGAAACCGAAAAAGTGAGAAATTTTCCAAGTTGATAAAAGGGAAATGATATTTTTAAAAATATAATATATATTTCCTTAAAGAAAGCCTGAACACTGAACTATATGGATAGATGTCCTGCGTTTGTAAACCATAGCAGAAAAGGGTTAACTTTTTGGTCGCCTACGGTAACTAATGGTCAGTGGCTTGCCTCGGCATCAGTCACGCATGCGCAGTCCCAATATAATTCACTGTACAGATTGAATTAGCCAGTTTATTTTCAACTCAATCAGAAGATTGGCGAGTCGCGGGGTTGGGAATGGCACCGCCATGGGAGGGCCCTATGGGGTGATTTCACGGGAAGTGTAGCATGAAGGAATTGGACACATATCTCCCTTAAATTCATGTTCAGTGTATGACCAACTTACCTTTCATTTTTTATCATATAAAGGTATATTTATGTGACCGGCGCAGCAAATTTCAGCTGAATATAACTATTTTTTGCAATTTTATGACCAGAAATGTGCATTTTTTTGCCATTTTCTCTGTGCCAAACAGGAAATGGTCTCAATAATAAGGTGATTATAAGAAAATATATAGTACAAAGGAAACAAGTTTCATACAGTAATTATAATCTAAGACATTCTGTTCTTATTAGTGAAAAATTCATGTAAAAATGTCAAAAATATGTAATTTTATGTCAATTTTTGTTATTTTGGAGACATTCTGTTAAAAAAATAAAAAAAACACCAAAATCAAATCAACTGCAGCCAGTATTGAAGAAAACACCATTAAATATGTCACATGGTGTATTTTCAACAATAAGGATATGATATCTAATATAGATGTGCTATTATTTCTGTGATTAAAAATTAGTGATTTTTTTAGTTCTTTGATTAGTGATGACAAAAATTCCGTTAAAAAATGTCCTTTCCTGAACATGGCTTTTTCTGAAATTTTCTCATTACCAGCCACCTTAACAAGGAAAGTAAATTTTAATAATGGCATTAGATGGCATGACAGACATAACTGTCAGAAAGTTTAGTATGTAACACACTAGTAATGTAAAAATAATTGATTTATCATTGTTTACAAAAATGTCCTTTCCTGAACGATTTTTGACAATATGCATTGAGGTCATATATCGGAGGAAAAACACCTGTTATCACCAGTGCAATATATATCACTTGGGAACACATATCAAATTTCTCAAAAACCTTTCAAGTATTTTTTATAATTCTGTGGATTTTTAATTTGTAGAAGGCACACAAAAGTAGTGTTTTTGGGTTGTTTTTAACACTTTATTCAAATTTGTCATAAGTAACAGCAAGGCTTTTGACAAAATATGATCACTTCCAAACACTGAAAGTGGAATAACTTTGGAACCGAATAAAAATTTTCAATTCTGTAAAAACTGTTATATTTTAGAAGCTCTCCTCTGCAGCTTGAGACATATTGTGGTAAATGAGATATCATCTGAAATTTTCAGTGAATTCCCTGTTTACTGCTGCTATTTTTTCATCTTTAATTTAAAGATGTTATAGTGATGCCATATCTATGGTATGATGTAACTTTTTAAACAATGGTTCCCATGCTATAAATTTTGTGGAGATGTGTTCCCTGTATTCCAGCTACAAAATAAAAACAAAACGAAAGTGATTGAAGAAACTTCATTTTTGAGTGCATTTGGCACTTTCCGTGCTACACTTCCCGTGAAGTCACCCTATGATAGTTCAGTGTTCAGGCTTTCTTTAAGGAAATATATATTATATTTTTAAAAATATCATATTTCCGCCAAAGGAAGCCCTCACACTGAACTATATGGATTAGAATGCAAGCCCAGGAGGAGGCACGAGCAATAAAGTTAATAGCCAAATTTTGAGTAAAGGTACTCTTCTAAAACAGATTGTACCATATATGAACACTTTAATGAATCTGTTAGGATTATTTACGTGAAATAACTCATATAGTTAGAGTGCTATATTGCTCAAATGTGTACCGCCCCCCTTGTTTTGAAACAAACATCCCATGAGGTGCCATCCAATGCATAGTTGCGAGCGAACCGAGCAAGTATAACGTTAGAAGAAACTCTTCGTTCCTCTCTGTGTCGTCTTCTTCAGCTGTCTGTTCTAAGGTCCCACCCGTCAAGGTCCCATGATGCAGGATCATGAAGGAAGGAGACTAACTCACTCTCCGCCTTAGCGACAGAACGACCTGCAGACGGAGGCCCACTCCATCGATGGCGAGACAACCTAAGTTAACTAACTGCTATTCGCCAAAGAAAAAGCCAGAGAACCTGATGCCAAATTTGTGGCACAGGGATTGAGTTGAGAACCCATTAGGCCAAACAGGTTGTACAACGATAATGGAGTCAAGCCATCTGAACAGAGGGAGCCCTCTCTGAGGTACCTATGCATCACAGGATATCCGACAGAAATCCTGTGATACAAATCTTACGAGTATATAAACAGTCCTTCCCATGAGGAAAACACACCGAGAGCATTTATTTGCTCCCGTAATGCAGAAGACGGGTGTAATATGGCACCCATACGATACCATAATTGTACATGTAAGTTTTGGTTTTTGCTCAAACCAAAAGTCATTGTGGAATAGACCTATGTCTAGTTACACTTTAATATGCCATAGTTGCACTGAGATGGTAAAGCATCTAAATAAACCTTAAAATAGTTCAATATTGAACCAACAATTACAGTCTCCATTAGTATTTTGTGAAGAAGGACGGGTGCGAATTTTAGCACACGTGAATTGAAAATTACGAGTGCATACGGGTTCGAGAGCAATCACTCCCGTCTCCTGGGAAGGACTGATATAAATATATAAAAATTATATAAAAATTATATATCAAGGTGATCTATAAGTCACAATGAGATCATTGCAGAAGGCCCTTTGGCTCTTTGACAACTGAAATCAGTTCAAATGATGTACAATGTAATCAGATGATAACCACGGGTAAATTGTCACCATGCGGAATATTCAGTTCTGAGCCTCTGCCCAGAACATCATGTCACTTTCCCCCCCAAACATGCAGCAGAACGACCTAGGTGTGTGATATGTTAGTGTGAGGCATGCAGCAAACTAGGGGAAGACCCCCTCCAAAAAGGCTCGCTGATTAAGGAAACAAATGAAAATTTTTATCCTCCTAGTAAAGGACATACATCCCTTTATAATGTTGTTACTTATTGAATTTTAAGAGCCATGATGGAGAGGAGCTCCCCCGACCTAAGTGGTCCTGTTGAAGGCATGTTTAAGGAAAATAGGACAAATCCAGCATAGACCGAAGCGAGCAGAGTTGTCAGCATGATCTCAGGCCCTTATGATTGGGCGGCTGGTGCCATGTGGTTGGGATCCCCTCATATGGGTTGGTCCCTGCCTGCAAGGAAAGGTTTGATGGCTAGTGAAAGAGCTTCCTCGAAAGCTGAGCTGGACAGCGCAAACGTCTTTGCCTGTTTTTATTGTCGAATGTTGATAGGACAATTCCGGCATATACCGAAGCGCGCAGAGTTGGCAGCATGGTTTCAGGCCCGTATGATCGGGTGCCATGGGGTTGGGATCCACTCGGACTGGGTGGTCCCCTGCCTGCAAAGAAAGGTCTATAACGCTAGTCAATGAGCTTCCTAGAAAGCTGAGATGGACAGTGCAAACGTCTTTGCCTGCGTTATTGTCTATTGTCTATAGGCGTGCAGTGCCCTGTTAATTTTATTACCATGTGCCAGATAATCAAATTGATATTGGTAATAGTAGTATGAAGAGCCATGAGATGTACTCTGTCGGCCAGGCCATTGGCAGGGTCGTTGTGGCACGTGACAAGAGAAATGCTTTCCATGTAAATGTGCTTCATTCATGTGTGAAGTCTATTGACCAGTGTGTCAGTCGCGGGTCGTGTCACTTACCTATGAAATGTATATCACAGGTAAGATAGATCGAGTTCTCGATGCATTTTGAAGACGGTGGTACGATTGCGCAGGGCGTGCCAGGAGGGCTTGAGAGTTCATAGTTCAGTAGGAAGAAGCCTATAGATGATATAATCCGTGGATAGGAAATCACGATCCGCAGCTTCTGTCTTACCGATGCCAGACTGTGACGACCGAAAAGATCCACAGTCTGACGTATTGTGCGCAGACGGGTCGTCATCGAAAGCCTCAGACACCTTGGGGTGTAAGGATAGCATGTCGCTCTCTGCCCTAGCGTCGGAACGACCTGCAATAATGGACGACAAAACACTAGAGGGAAGCCCATTCCGGCGATGGCTCAATCGAGGAGTAAATACCTCCCATGGAATTTTAAGGCTGATAAACTGAGTTCCAATTTTGGAGTCCAGTGTCAAAATGAAGAATCCCATAGCCAAAACTGGTTTCTTCTGATAACCGGAAGGAGGTGGAGCCATCGGACCGGGGTGAGCCCCCCCCCCAAATGCAGGTGGTCCCGACCAAGCTGAATGTCCTGTCCAAGCAGAACGATGGGTAGAGGCCATTGCAGCAGAAACCCCAAGACGGCTGAGAGGCAGACAAGGCCGTGTCTTTATATAGATCGTGACCAAGGGGACCGGGCTTGCTACCTCATGGGTAGGGCCACTGTCCTATGCCGAAGTCGCCGTAGGCCGCCCAGCCGGTGTCGTTACGTTCGCACGCGATTTTGGCAACTTCAGCACACAGAACCGCTTGCGCCGGTGTGGGACCAAATGTCCTGGGGGTCCCAAGTACCCCTGCATCGCCACCGGTCGCTTCCCCACTAATTGATTTAATGCCGCGGCATAATCGGGGGAGCGTGAACTGTTCCTGCCCGAGAAGAGATCCGACCGAGAAATACTACCTGGGAAGGATCCAGAGATGGTGCAAATAAAGGCTCTATATCATACTAGTAGACTATCTCATCCGATTTTCATGTTTAGTTGTTGAATTATTCTTCTCTTAGAAATTTTTTTTTTTTTTTGAAATAATGGAGAACCACTTTAATAATTACCATCCCCAGGGTCTCCAGAGTTTGAGCGCCCAAACCTGTAGCAGGTAGAAAAACATCCCTGGATCCTTCTCAGAAATTTACAAGCCCACCGGTTCAGACCGGCTTGCTGAACCGGCTGGTGTATAATCGCAGCTATTGTTCATTAGACCTACCGCCATACTTAAAGTAATTAACCACCAATAACGTGGTGTCACCCAGTTAATATGGCGGTACTATACCGCGGTATCCTCCAACACCGCGGCACCGATACCGCTTGTTAACGCGAACAAGCATGCGCGAGTAAATACCTCCCCTAAAAGAGTTCCATGAAAATCACCGCGGTATTCAACAAAATTAATGCGGTGCCCGCTAAAAGACCACTGTATCATCACCCAATACCGTAACTTCACGCCATGACCGTCTCGATACCGCTACCGTTTATTACCGGTATCACCGCGGTCATGACCGGGGTATCACCCCGTTTCTCTGGTCAATCACTTTGAGAATAGCGGTATATACAAGGTAGCTATTAATCGACATACCTCTATGACATGGCTGAAATTTATTCGTAGCACTACGGTACTACTGTCATATGAAGTTATTGTTATGCATGTGACATTGATAAACCAAGATCTAATCAACTGTCAGTATTCTTGGGTAGATTGTAATCAACTTCAAGGTCAAACGTGATTAACACATCTGGATCATTTGTATTGAAACATAGTATTATGTGAAAGCACGTTGTTCATAACATGACGAGAGATAGCGTCAGTAGCGATGGAATTATTGTTAAATAAATTTCCACGCATTAAAACGTCAAAATAATTCCCACGAAATTATGATATTTCCGGCGGAGAATCACGTGGCATTTTTGATATCTGACAAATTCAATCATACCTTATAGGTGCTATAATAATTCCATAGATGTATTTCTCACAATAATCTGTGCGCCTCGTAAGGCCTTGAAATGGTATCTGTTTTTGACATTGATAAACCAAGATTGTTAATGTTATCAACTTTAAGTTCGAATGTGACCAACACATCTGGATCAGTGGTATAGAACCATAAAACAACAAAGTATTATGAGAAAGAATGTTGTTCATAACATTATGATAGATAGCGTCAGTAGCGATGGTAATTATTGCTAAATAAATGTCCACGCGTAAATAAATTCCCACGAAATTAGGAGACTTCCGTTAGCGAATCACGTGGCATTTTTTATATCTGACAAATTATATCATACCTTATAGGTTCTATAATAATTACATAGATGAATTGTTCACAGTAGTCTATGCGCCTCGTAAGGCCTTGAAATGGCGGCTGATTATGGCGAAATGTCGATTTTCATATTCGAAAATTTTGAAGTCAGCCGCCTATTCGAAAAACACGAACAATTATATGTTTGAAACGAAACGGTCCGTGAATTCGAAACGATAATTATAAAAACGAACGCGTAGGCGACCAGTAATTATTGTATCGATAAATTGAATTTGTCGCTATTGTTAAACGACAAATTCGGAAAAATACTCCCTTATGATCCGTTCGGTTGGTAGCAGAAAAATAAACTGGCTAATTCAATCTGTACAGTGAATTATATTGGGACTGCGCATGCGTGACTGATGCCGAGGCAAGCCACTGACCATTAGTTACCGTAGGCGACCAAAAAGTTAACCCTTTTCTGCTATGGTTTACAAACGCAGGACATCTATCCATATAGTTCAGTGTGAGGGCTTCCTTTGGCGGAAATATAACTCCATAAAAGAACATCGGATCAAACCCAGAATTCCAGTGCACCTGTGTTCTTGGTTGAGACACCTACATACCAAGTTTCAATCAAATCGGAATATCATTTCCGGAGTTATAACTCTGGAAGGACGGACGCACGGCTACACGGTACGACGCACGACGGACGGGGCTGATTACAATAGTCCCCCAAAAATAAATTTTTGGGGGACAATAAACGGATAAATAACTCTAAAACGGAAATGCAAACATCATCAACGCTTCATTGAATTACCTTGTGATGATAAATATCCATTTCCTTGAGATCCATCAACACATGACTGATACTAAATGAGCAGACAAAAAACCCCTTTAATATCCAGGAAAACAAAAAAGCAATACTCTAGAACAGAAAATGTAAACACTGTCATTGGGAACTCTTTTGAAAGCGCTCCTGGTGATGAACTTCTGTACCAATTTCATTAAAATCTGATTAGATATCAGCGCAGATGGACAAAAAACAAATATTCGCAGATAAACAAAAGATAACTCTAGAATGGATAGCAAATTCAATCCAGTATACCCCACCTCCATTTTTCTTTGAAAAGTGGGAGATATAAATATTCAAAACAAATTTACAATGATAATTCAGAGAAAAGATGTTTCTATTAGTGCTGAAAATAATCTTTGTCAATTGTAATTTGCAGTATATTTATATAGTTGATACACTACAGCACCCTAGGAAAGTCAGAAACTGACTTACCACAGGCACATGTAGTATGCTCGGAATAGAAGTCAGTTTCCAGTCTTATTTGTCATAATTATGTTTTAGAGTGTAAATAAAAGTGCTTTAGAAACTGACGTTAGGGCATGCATGTGTTACTAATTATTCTGTTTGCCTTAAATTTGTTCTAGAAAAAAGAATTTGCAAATATGTTAAACCTTTCTATACTAAATACTCATTGATCAGTAGTTATCCCTCGGGAAAAGTTCATCAGAAATAAGTTCAACCAAACAACTATAGGTCATCTGTTGAACATATTATCTGAACATTTGCCACCTTGGCTATGAATATGAATTATTCTGCTCTTGTATTATCTGTTTTTCTGTCTGTCATCTGATTTTATGACCTGAACATCCCTCCAAAAGAATAAGACTATCCCAGTGTATACTTTTACAACTGAATGGGAGAATCCATTTAGTATTGAAAGGGTTAAATTCATACAAAGAGTCACATTCATATTCCTGCCACTTCATATAGAATTCTTGGAATTGTGACATTATGGAAAGGTGGCACAGTCTATTCAATTGGTAGTTTGAAACAACAAATTCTGAACAAGTACTAAATAGCGAAACCACGAAAGGCCATTTCTAGAATTTAGAAATTAGAATGACAGCGATCACAGAACTAAGGTAAAAACATGCTAAAGCCGACTAAAACGTCAAAATCTCTGAGGAAATGGGACGTAAATTACGTCGCCGTGGCAAGGTGCACTGAGTTTTTAACATCACAATGTCAAAGTAACCTGGGAGTTGTAGTCAGCTGCGGTCAGAGAGGTAATGAGTTAAGGCTGATCAATAGCATACAAATATTTATTATATGCTTGCCTATAAAAAAAGTGGAAAATTGCCAAAACACAGATCGTTGTATGTATCTTTTAGAAGCCACAATGAAATACAATTTTTTTATTTCACATCAACATAGCTTTCGTTATTTCACTGTAGCTTGCTGGAAGTTTAAATTCGAACATTTTTTGTTTGAATACCTGAAACATCTTATTCAGGTTTGGAAAGAAATTATCAAATTTCTGCAGCAGTTCACGAAAATTCTATATTTCTTTCCAGACACTCATGGAGATGTTTTGATATTCAAACAAAAACTGTAGGCATTCTATATTTATTATTTAAAGACATATTATGGACTTGTTCGGGTGTGTGAAATTGATAAGTTAGTATTAAGGTCTTATGTCAACTGGAGAGGTGTAGCATTATACTAACATTGCTGAAAATTTCAATGAAATTGACCATACCCCTCCATAGAAATCATCGTCTGAACTACGCTCAGTTGTAAATATTTACATCTCAATTCGGGATGCAACTATCGCCGATAAACTAACACAAATGATTTCACCATCGAGAGTCATTAATTATTGTATAAGAATGATGGTGTTTGTTGTCAATTTGGATTAATATTTCATAAAAAATAACTACTTTGAGAGATTATTATCAGTTTCCATTTGATCACCCTGCTGAAGTGTTTCACATCACTTTAATATCAAGGCACAAAAGTGAAGGTACATACCCACAACTTGATTCAGCTCTGGGAAGAACTTCATAATCTGTAGATGATATTTCTCTTCCTCTTGAGTTTGAAATGTCCCAATAAAATCTGAAACCTGGGTATCAGAAGTCCAGAGTCAGCTATAATTTTAATAAGCATTCACATACAGACCTTCAATTTGATGGAACCAACTGATATTTACAGTAATGCCCTAAATAATCGACTCCTTAACCACAGCAGAATTATGGGTAATTTTTCAGGATTAAGTCGGAAATATGGCTATTGTCATTCATCGGAAAGCTCTCCCTGAGGGGAGAGCTTTACGATAAATGCAACAAGCCATATTTCCCAGGAGTCGATTATTTAGGGCATTACTGTATATAAGCATAATGCTAGCTGTCAGATCTAATCCATGAATTCTTGCTTCATTCTATATTTGTAACTGTACATATATTACTTGTATGAAATTACATGTAATGAATACTGTTTAACCCTTTCTATAGTGAATACTCATTGACGATTAGTTCCCTCAGGAAATGTTCAGATAATAAGTTCAATAAATGGACATAGAACGGTCATTTATTGAACTTATTACCTCAACATTTCCACATATTATGAATGATTTTACTAAGATTGTATTATCTGTTTTTCTGTTTGTTGTCTAATTTTGTTACCTGAACACCCCTCAAGTGAATAATAGACCATTCCAATGTATATTTTTTACGACTGACTGGGAGAAACCATTTAGTATAGAAAGGGTTAAACTAATTCTGATGTGCTATTGTGCTATCATTATTATGCTATCTTGCAATTTCTAAAACCAAATTCTAAAATATTATTTAACAATCAAGAGACAAACTAAGCCTAACAGTTGGCTTATACGTAAGTGGCTATGGCTTCAGGAAACCATTAAATAATGGTAAATATTTGATCCACCAGGAAAGGGAATAAACTTATTCCAACATTAATCAAGATCCCATTATACTTAGCAACGGGCTATATATACAATAAATATCTAATAAACATTGGATCAATCAGTTCTTTTTGCATGGGTGGTTTGGGGGGTTAACCCCGGGATTGTTGGAAGGACCGATTGGTCCTCCCCTTAACCCCTCAGTTCTTTGACTAAATCTATGTCTTATATACTAGTACCAGAAGCGTATTTATTTATAGACATGTCACAATGAGTGAAAGAGCAGGTGAGTGAAAGGATGTGTGCAAGTTATTGATAGCCTGGGGAAAAGATAGAGCATGTGCGAGATCATCTTGTTTGCTAATTTTGTTACAAAATATATATGCATTTAATTTTATCAATAAAAACTTGAATAAAAAAACCAAATAATGGCAAATATAATCTAATTATTTTTTTAACCAAACAAACAGCCACTGAGGTCAAGCAAAAATAGATATTTGATTCTCAGGCAATTTTATTTTGAAAATCAATGCGGGAGCGAGGGTTTTATTTTATATTTTTTCCTGAACATAGTAAGCGTCCCGTGGGTTATTATACCTTCCCAAGTCCAGAAAACGTAGGGAGAACTTTGTAATGGATATAAACTATTTAATCTGATATAAAGAATGACAAATTATGACATTGTACTACCCATACATCATATAGGGATTACCTAGAATGATATATATATTGATATGATATTAATATCAGTGCAATCATTTTTTAACAATGTTCACGCAGAACTACATATCTGATTCATATAAAAATACGGAATGTAAATACAGTAAAAACTAAAAGATAAAGTGATCTTCCAAATTATCACAGAAAGTCTTGATTCACTTATTCCGCTGACTATTCAGAGACTGTATATGTACCGCAATGAATGATAGACAATAAAACTTCAAACAACCATCATAAACATGGCCAATATACACCGCTTGTCAAACTGTATTGAGCTCCAGTTTGTGTACCTTCGATCGCAATAGCGTAGCAAGGGAGAAAACTCTATCTTGCAGGTTTACTTACTTACTGCGCAAAGGTCAGGTTGGCGGACGACTCAAGCAATATCCAACTTCCTGCTGATCGAAATATTTCAACACATTTGACAAATAAACTTGGGGGTTTGGACAGCCTGTGGTGACAATATACCTGATAGTTATCGTTGCCAATGGTCTTTTGTTGAATACCCACACATACGCCATTGTATTTACCTCCTATTTGATATTTGAAACATAACTAATTTCCGTGTGACAGTTTCCTATTTTCATGTTACCAGTTTACACTAGGGTGAAATCCAAAATAAAAATAAAATGGTCCAACGGAGGCCATTTTTTTTTTATGCGGCGATGCCTGAGAATCAAAACCTTTTTTTGGCCTAAGCTTTCCAAGAGTGTACAATAATAATTTGAACCAGTTTCAATCATTGAAAACGAAATTTGCACAAAAAATTATTGTAGTGTGGCTATGATTCGAACTTGTCTGTTTGGGTTTGACACTGGTATATTGGTCAGCGACTGCACTTGAAACTTTTTATTAGCTGTGTATCACTACTAATAAATGTCAATATGGTCTGCTTAACCTTATCTATACTAAATGGATGCTGCCATTCAATTATAAAATTATACATTGGAATAGTCCATTATCAATTTTGGGAAAAAATTAGCAGACAAAAAGATACAAGTGCAAAGGGTATCATATTCTTTTGAGGGAAATGTTCAGATAATAAGTTCAACAAATAACCTATGGTCAATGAGTATTTAGTACAAAAAGGGTTAAGCATGAGGCACTTACATTATCACCTGACTTTGGGTCAAATAGCGTAGCATAAGAAGTGCCGCCGGCAGCCCACACAGTCTTATTTCTAGGAACGTAACATATCCCAGAGACTGTCGACAGAAAGTTGTCTAATTTGTGGACTAGTTTGCCATCTGCTGACCAGATTTTAACACTCTTGTCAAAAGACCCTGTTAATATCCTAAAAATGAGAAGAAAAAATCCTATTGATATCCTAAAAAATGAGGGAAATCCTTGTTAGAAAAAACTAAAATTCTTAAATCATGAAGATAAAACTCATTTCAGAGAACTTAAGAAACCAGAATGGTATGTTTATGAGCAGGATTATTTTCAAAAATAAAAGTTTCTTGGGACTATTTTAACACTATTTTAAAGTTGATTTTCAAAATGTAGTGACATATAAAGTAGGAATATCAGAATAACAAAGCAGTCTAATCAAATTTTCAGTTTTTATTTTATTTGAAATTTAATCAGATCTTGACAACACCGTCATTCTTTGTTCATAGTTATAGTCATCTGTGGCAGGTACTTTACTATATATTATCAATCACTGATGTGCCATGAACTATCATCAGCCATGGCACAAATTTTGTTCCTGATTCAATCTTTGATCTTGAGAGAGGATATCTGATGTGAAAAATCTAAGTGACTCATACTGCTCATAAACCACAGTTCACTTATAACTTTTTAGTGAAAAATTAAGCTTCCTATGACCTTACCATGTGTTATTCTCATTGTCTCTGGCAAGAACGAGGCAGGATATCCCAGCATCATGAGCCTGAGGATTCCTGTAAAACAAAAATGGACTTCCATTTACAAAACAAATTAGATTAGCATCATATGGAAAAATTATTATGTATATATTATCTCTGGCATTATTAAGCCCTTTCAGTCCTTCTATTTTAAATTTTAAATTTGACGCCAATGTAACCCTGGGCCAAAACAGGCTTTTGTGACATAAAACAAATAGTGGAAATTCTTTCTTGGTGTAATAATCGTAATGATTGTGAGATTCTGAGCTTTGAAATGATATCAGGACCAACAAGAATAAAATAGGAGAATTTTTGTCAAACAGAACAGAATATGATATTTTTGATATTTCTGTTTTTGACATGCTGCACAATTTCCAAAATCAGCCAATTTCACCTACTTTAAAGTTCATCTAAATAAAACCAACAAAGATATTGCACATATAGCGATTAATTTCTTTTATTGTAGGGATACCATAAATAATAGTTTTAGAACAGTGAACTTTCTGAATACTAATGAAAATAAAAGGTCAGCCGACCACAGTGTCCCCCGAAAACGTGGCAAGTCGATGCCGCTTTGTTAAAGAAATTTAAAATGAAAGTGTCAATGACACTGTAGCTCAACTTGGAAAGGGAATAATTTAATATATTACAGTCAATGGAGCGATTAGGAATGTGGAAAGTTGAATGTCTAATACTAGTTTATAGACATGAAGAGAAAAGTAAAATCCAAGATGGCTGCTGGCGGCCATGTTTTCGGCCGAATGACCCCAAAATGAGTCGTTCCCATCTACATGTCATCGTTAACATCAATGACAAATTTTATGACGATCAGACTAAAGGTACGACCTGTAGCCCATGCTAAAGAATTTAGTCATACAAAGAGTAAAATCCAAGATGGCTGCTGGCGGCCATGTTTTTTGGCCGATTGACCAAAAAATGACTCGTTCCCATCTACATGTCATTATTAACATTCATGACAAATTTTATGATGATCAGACTAAAGGTACGACATGTAGCCCGTGCTAAAGAATTTAGTCATACAAAGAGTAAAATCCAAGATGGCTGCTGGCGGCCATGTTTTCGGCCGAATGACCCCAAAATGAGTCGTTCCCATCTACATGTCATCGTTAACATCCATGACAAATTTTATGACGATCAGAATAAAGGTACGACCTGTAGCCCGTGCTAAAGGATTTAGTCATACGAAGAGTAAAATCCAAGATGGCTGCTGGCGACCATGTTTTTTGGCCGAATGACCCCAAAATTACTCGTTCCCATCTACATGTCAATATTATCATCCATGACAAATTTCATGATGATCAGACAATCAGTACGACCTGTGGCCCGTGCTAATGGATTAAATGTTGAAATCCAAGATGGCCACTGGCGGCCATGTTTTTTGCCCGAATGACCCCAAAATGACTCGTTCCCATCTACATTCCAATATCAACAGCCATGACAAATTTTATGATGATCAGACTAAAGGTACGACCTGTAGCCCGTGCTAAAGGATTTAGTCATACAAAGAGTAAAATCCAAGATGGCTGCTGACGGCCATGTTTTTTGGCCGAATGACCCCAAAATGACTCGTTCCCATCTACATGTGATTATTAACATTCTTGACAAATTTTATGATGATCAGACTAAAGGTACGACCTGTAGCCCGTGCTAAAGGATTTAGTCATACAAAGAGTAAAATCCAAGATGGCTGCTGACGCCATGTTTTTTGGCCGAATGACCCCAAAATGACTCGTTCCAATCTACATGTCATTGTTAACATCCATGACAAATTTTATGATGATCAGACTAAAGGTACGACCTGTAGCCCGTGCTAAAGGATTTAGTCATACAAAGAGTAAAATCCAAGATGGCTGCTGGCGGCCATGTTTTTGGGCCGAATGACCCCAAAATGACTCGTTCCCATCTACATGTCAATATTAACATCCATGACAAATTTCATGATGATCAGACGAACAGTGCGACCTGTGGCCCGTGCTAATGGATTGAATTTTGAAAACAAAGATGGCCACTGGCGGCCATGTTTTTTGTCCGAATGACCCCAAAATGACTCGTTCCCATCTACATTCCAATATCAACAGCCATGACAAATTTTATGATGATCAGACTAAAGGTACGACCTGTAGCCCGTGCTAAAGGATTTAGTCATACAAAGAGTAAAATCCAAGATGGCTGCTGACGGCCATGTTTTTTGGCCGAATGACCCCAAAATGACTCGTTCCAATCTACATGTCATTGTTAACATCCATGACAAATTTTATGATGATCAGACTAAAGGTACGACCTGTAGCCCGTGCTAAAGGATTTAGTCATACAAAGAGTAAAATCCAAGATGGCTGCTGGCGGCCATGTTTTTGGGCCGAATGACCCCAAAATGACTCGTTCCCATCTACATGTCAATATTAACATCCATGACAAATTTCATGATGATCAGACGAACAGTGCGACCTGTGGCCCGTGCTAATGGATTGAATTTTGAAAACAAAGATGGCCACTGGCGGCCATGTTTTTTGTCCGAATGACCCCAAAATGACTCGTTCCCATCTACATTCCAATTTCAACAGCCATGACAAATTTCATGATTATCAGACTAAAGGTACGACCTGTAGCCCGTGCTAAAGGATTTAGTCATACAAAGAGTAAAATCCAAGATGGCTGCTGGCGGCCATGTTTTTTGCCCGAATAACCCAAAAATGACTCGTTCCCATCTACATGTCATTGTTAACATCCATGACAAATTTTATGATGGTCTGACTAAAGGTACGACCTGTAGCCCGTGCTAAAGGATTTAGTCATGCAAAGAGTAAAATCGAAGATGGCTGCTGGCGGCCATGTTTTTTGGCCGAATGACCCCAAAATTACTCGTTCCCATCTACATGTCAATATTAACATCCATGACAAATTTCATGACGATCAGACAAACAGTACGGCCTGTAGCCCGTGCTAATGGATTGAATTTTGAAATCTAAGATGGCCGCTGGTGGCCATGTTTTTTTTCCGTATGTCCCCAAAATGAATCATTCCGGTACAAATGTTGATGTCAACAGCTATGACAAATTTCATAATGATCCGATCAAAGGTACGACCTGTAGCCTCTATTGTTGACGCCTTACGTACACACGTACACACGCACACACGCACACACGCACACACGCACACACGGACGACGGACGACAAAGCCATGGCAATAGCTCAAACTTTACAAAGTAAAGTTGAGCTAAAAAGGGTTAATAACTCCGTAAAAAAAAAAAAAATTCCATCATCTATATACATGTTGCACATCTCCAATATGTGGGTAACAATACTCTGAAGTTTTAAATATCTACGATCAAAACTGTAGGAGGAGTTGATTACACCATGAAGGTACCCTCATACAGAAAATGTTGAAAAGGGTTAATAACTCTGAATAACTCCATAAAAACTAATATTTCCGTCATCTATATACATGTTGCACATCTCCAATATGTGGGTAACAATATTCTGAAGTTTCAAATCTCTGGGATGAAATCTGTAGGAGGAGATGATTATGCCATGAAGGTACTCAAAAGTGTGATGGACGGACGGACAGACAGACGGTACGACGGACGAATGGACGGATGGAGCTCGTTTCTATAGTCCCCCCTGAAAATTAATTTTTCGGGGGACAATTACTTGTTTTATACCGACCAGTAATCAAAAACTTTTGGAAATTCAGAGATTTTGCTCTAAACAATCAAAGCTAAATCAAGAAAGAGCAAAATGACATGAGATGACTGAATATATCAAGATCGATTAGTAGTATATGTTATTGTTAGTTAATCAGTTCAGGAAGAATAACTCTGTCTGCAAGAAAGATAACTCTAGTGGGAGCACAGGAAGTGGAGCTGATGACTGGGAGGACATGTGCTATGGAATGGTGGATGGTCAATGAGTAAAAAGGTTTTAAGTGTCAATTTATCGGTATATAGAACACAGTGTCAAGTAATTATTAGCTAGGATCAGTCACACAAAGTGTGTTACTATGGTATTACCAAAGAGATACACATGATGGGAACAGTTAGCTGATTGTATGGCACCAAACCTACATGTTTATTATATTCCAGACAAACTTGTAAAACCAGTCTGGTACAGAGAAGGCAAGACAACACTATTGTGTTTATTGGTCATTCTGTGCTGATCCACGCATTACTGGTTTCCTGATGAGTGGTACATACTTGTACATGTTGATTTAAATTCTGTTAAACCATGCATGTACAAGTAGCCCCAATGGCTTAAATCAAATTAAATTCATTCCGCCCAGGCAAATCTCTGCATGCACAGCATTGATTGGTCATTCAGTTTGCAGAATATTAGATTATGCCTCTTTGCTACAAATGCCACACATTGGACACAAAACTTCTGAACAGTTTAACCATGTGCGTGTAGGAGTCATTGTCACGTGAGACAGGTGACTTTCATTGGCAATGGCAACACACATTCCATCCAAGTTACATGTATTTGTGTCTGATCCTGGCTATTATCTTCTAAATTTCTCAAATCAACCCCAAACATTAAATTTGAAAAGGGAACTATTTCAATCTAGAGTAGATTGAATTAATGATATTTGAAACTATTCAAATATATGGAAATGGTCACTTAACACTGTCATGACTGGTCTGGAGCTTCCTGAAATTTTGTGAAAACACTGTGCCAATGCATTCTCTTATATATGCGAGTCTCCCATAGGGATCCTGCATATATAAGAGAATGCATTGGCACAGAGTCTTTAATGCTGCACAAGCGCAGCTCCCATCATGAAAGGGTTAATAAGAAGAAATACGGAGTAACCGACCTGAATATTGGTTCAAGACTGTTGTCACCTGTGTATGAGGAGTCATATATGATCAGTTGTTGGTCGTATCTACAATAGAAGGTGGGAAAAGAAAAAATTACTCAGGACATCTCAAAACATACCCGCGAGGGAGATTTCTGACAATTAACTCACCAATATATAGCGCTAAAAACTGTATTATTTTTCTTTAATTTTCCGTAAGTTTTAGATAGATTTGGATGTACTGGTTACAAATTGCGAATATGCTATAAACCTTCCAAGTGGTGCCCGGCAGTCACAGTAACTTTTCCGAAATATAATCAGAAGCGGTCACAACTTTTGCATCTGCGATTTTGTTTTGATGATAATAAGTTCAACCACAGGTCATTTGTTGAACTTATTATTTGAACATTTCCCTCCAATAAATAGGACTCCTGCTGAACTTTTATTGTCCTCTGGCTTATTTTTCCTGAAAACCTTTCCAGATGAATAATAGACCATTACAATGTATAAAAGTTTAAATGACTGAATAGGAGAATCCATTTAGTAAAGAAAGGGATGTTACCCGGAACACAACAGAATCAAATATTTTAGGTGTATATTTTTTAGCTCAAACCGCCATTAAGAGACTCTTTCTTGAACAAGGAGAGCCATTCCATACTATGTATGACAATTATTGCCTATCCCTAAGTTAAAAGTTGAAAGATCAAATATTGTGTGTGAGATTTGCTAGTAAATCGCTACCGTTGTCAACATTTCTCTTCTATTCAGCACAAGAAAGAACATCACCCAATTTTATTACAATAAATTGCAGTGAAGTGGTGATCAAGTGGTTAGCATGCTTGACATCGTGGTGGGAAGACATCATTTGTTAAACATTAAATGTTGCATTGATACTAAGCTTCAGCAAAGGTATCTTATACTATAGTTGGCACCTGTTAACCGAATAATCAGTTGGGTCATATGGATATTGTCAGTATGCTAATCCTGATGTGTAACCAATGACCTATCACCAGGGTAATAATAATGTAAAGCACAATGAAGAGAATTTACTGTGGAGTGCATTAATTAAATATTACAGTCTCGTTCACACTAGACCAAGCTTTCATTACAATCAACATCTAGCCTCTAGGTCTAAAGTCTCCCATGGAACAAGTTATTTCAAACGGGAGAAATCGTGCCAATGAAATTACTTGCGCATTAAAAGATGCGTTGCGTGACCAATCAATAGCTTCCTGCAATATCAATTTTCACACAAGTCACACCCACAGTGTTTGAATGCAGTCTCATGAAGTTATCGAATAAACTACGATGAATTGTCAGACAGAACAAGTATACATACTACAATTGATTCGCAAACATATTCAAAATATATTAATCTAGTTCCTATTTTTTCCTTACATTTGGATTATTACGTCGCATGCCAAATAAGGGATGTTTACAATGTAGAGTAATCATATAGTAAACAACATGTGCATATATAGAGAATATCCACATAGTGTAGCTTAATAAAGAATTTATTTTTGCGAGTATGTGGGCATCTATTTGGCGAGCCTCTAGGCGAGCCATATAGATGCCCACATACTAGCAAAAATAAATTCTCTATTCAGCTATACTATGCGGATGTTCTGTTTATCCATCGAACAACTTTAAATGTATTTTATCGCAATTTTTGTCAAAAAACATCACAAAATTCACAGGCTCCTTTTAGAGAAGCGATGACCTACTTAGCTACTTTATCTGTATAGTAGAGACTAATTAATTATGAAATAGTTTTGTATTCATGCGACTGCACCGTGAAATAGTCCACTTTATAATTTTTATGCCGGAAATAAATCATAGCGTGGTGTAATTTAAAATAAAATCTAAATAATTCACATAACGTTCAAATCTAAAACTGAAGTGTACGAGTAGAGCAGTCATGTGAATTTGGATGTTTGTGCTTGAAACTTATTAATGAATTGAAAGTATGAACTTTAGCAGTAGTAGTAGCACCAAGATCGGAAGTGCAAATGCAGCTTACGGAAGAATATCGTATACTTTATAATAACAAACTGCCAATTGTTTAATCAAGTTATAGACTTCACCAACTGAACATTGAACAATTCTATTTGAGTGAATTTTGGGGCGCGTCGTTTGATCTTTTAGAAAGGTGTCGCCACCAATTGCACGAAAATACGATGTGGATGTTGATGTTTCTAAGGACGCTAACAACTGAAACCAGCATGGTCTGTTCTAATGATGCTCCATAACGTTGTTACGACCCAGTGACGTCACTCACGAAAATGCTGAAGGTTAACTGGTCCAAGTTCTTGTAACCTTTCTCCCTTGCATATTATTAAGTTTATCTGTCTTGTAGAGGATGCTTTATCTGTCTAGTAGACGGATAGAGGCGTGGTTTATCTGATGGGCTTTATATGTATAGTAGAGAGGGGTAAGAGGAAGATAATCTAAATTAGCAACATAACCGCAGTACAGCTCAATTATATTTTTATAGCGTGTTTATCGCTATATATCTTCATTTCATTGTTCTTTATTATATATAGCATCTGAGCGGTGAAACTTGTATTCCGTATATATAGTGAACCAAATGTTGAAACATGCATTTTATTCCATGAAAACTGGTTAAAAGAAAAGTGATTACTTGTGAATGTTTACATGACTTCAGGCACAATATCTATGTGTGGATTACAATTATAAACATTGCCATATTTGGACACATGAATATTAATGAGTTTTCAAAAATGGGGATTAACCCTTCATCCCTGAAATCAGTTTTAAGAGTACCAGTGTCGTCAGACGTAGTAGAATGAAATGAGACAGAGTCTGCATATTTATCAGACTGCCATTATTAAGAAAAGTTTCAAAATCAAGCCGATTGTGGTGTGAACTCCCACTTTATTCAATAGAAAATATGCAACAATGATGTAACTTACCCAGCAGAGTATATTCTTGATTCAAGACAGAGAATATTTCTGACTATATCCGTGTGTTCTCTGGCAAAATACAGCAGTGTCGTGTTTATAACATGACCCGATTCTTTATCTATGAAATTAAAAATTATGATGAACAATTATATGTGAATAATTTAATTAATCATAAGCTATCAATTTACAGAATACTGTAAAACAATTAGTTGTCGCTTAATTAGTCATTAAGGTTATTTTTCGATAACCTTATTCGTGATCGATTGATGGTGTTATCAGTCTTCCAGAAAGCACAGGAGCACGGACAGCAGCCCAAATGTGTTTCGTAAGATGCCAGCCTTGTTAGTTTCAATTGAGTCACCATTGAAAATGATGTCCATGTTCAACTGGATGCGTGATTGAGATAATTGTTGATCGCAAAGAATTGATCTAATTTTATGACAATATATTAGGGAAAACTATGCATTTTTGCATAATATTGGGATTAAAAAATAACTCTTGCTTAGATTGGTTATGAGTTTTACACGAAAAGTATGACAACCAATTTACTATGCCCATTTTAGGATTTGTCTTTAAACTATCTTGTTGAATTAAACTGATAAAACCTTAATCAAAACAAGGATTATTTGTTAAATTAAAAGTAAACAACCGAAGTTCCTACATCAAAAGTGCTGTGTATATATAGTCATGTATATTAATTTACACAATGACCATGCACATAATGCAGTGACATCTGGAGTTCAATTGAATTCAATGGCAGCGAGCTGTGATTTGATTCTTTCCCTTACACTTACCATACACTTGAAACAATTAACCCATTCTATACTAAATACACATTGATGAGTAGTTATCCCTTAGGAAATGTTCAGATAATAAGTTCAACAAATGACCATAGGTCGCATAGCTATAGGTCATTGAAATTATTATCTGAACATTTCCCACCAATGAATAGGAATCATTATGCTCTTCTATTATCTGTCTGTTGTCTACTTTTATTACCTGAAAACCCCTCCAAATAGATCGTTCCAATGTATACTTTTATAACAGCAATGGAGAATCCATTCAGTATAGAAAGGTTAAAAAAGCAATTGTGCACACAAATACATGTGTTAGTGTTAGGAGATATACAAATGGATTTAATAATTTGGTATGCCGCACAAGTAATAGACGACAGAGAGACTAATATTATCCATCATGAACTGGGGTGTGGGATGGAAAAATCTCACCCGAGGGGCCAGATATTTGGGCCGGGCACGAGGCTTGCCGAGTGTCCAGGACCAAATATATGGCCCCCGAGGATGAGATTTTTCCATGCCCACATCCCAGGTCATGATGGATCATTTTTCTCCCAACCCAAGAGCCTCATTCTGATTTTTTGTTTTATACCAATCTTTGCCACATACCAGTAGCTTAGTAATGGTATATCTGGGGAGAAATCTGATGTTATATTTGTGATTATCTGGAATGATTTCGGTATATACCAAATGTATATACTGTAAAAACAAAGCGCACCATCCGTGCGCACAGGGTTAATATGTTAGAGTGAAATTGACATGGTCTTGTGAAATCGACATGAATACGTCATATCTTTGCACCTGCATAGATTCCGAGAAACGTGCGTATTGATATGAAGTATAAACAACTAGACTAATCGTTTTTGTCATGGGAAATGTCGATATCGGTACCATTAGAAAAGGAAACATGTTTATATATGACAGACAAATGTTAGATGCGTTCGGCGATTTATTGCAACAATGACAACTGTTCGTTCGTCATTTGTGAATCAGCTATTGTTTACGTGTTACGAAATGTGCAAGTAATGCTTTCGCTTTGGGGCCTTCTGTTTGATGGAATGTGTTCGCACAATTAGTCGTTTATATTGCATGTTGTGCAACTCTGCATAGATCTGCAAGTGAGGTTATGTTGAAGGTTTTTCGTAATTAACATATTAAAGGCTTATCTTCATCTGTATTAATTAGCGTCCACGAATTTGTCCGTATTTATTTACTTGAAACTGGTTGGTCGCCATTGTTTTCGTTCACACAAAACATGATGACAGATTGTTAAATTAGTTCTGGCTCTTAATTAAATAGGTAAAGCAGTCACGTGTGTAGGGTGAGACAGCTGGTCACGTGTTGGGCGAGACAGGGAAATCTTACCCAGCTATCCCACACGGGCTGCCTGTGCTAAAATGTGTAGGGGGTGGGAGAAAAACATATATTTTCAAGTGCAGGATTGCTATTCATTGGTGGGAAATGTTCAGATAATAAGTTCAACAAACGGCCTATGGCATGGTCCCGAAACCCAGTGGGTGCAACCTTTTTATTCATGTTTAAAATGTTGGGGGGAAATTTTCATCTGTACGAAATATTTGAATTACATTTTTCATACTAACATGCGTGGAAGTGAGATCGATCAAACCCATTTCCCGGTTCAGACTTCAGATTCATTACTGTAATTGGTAATATGTTCAAACACGTGTTAAAAACATGAAGAATGCTACTGCAATCTCAGTCATGTGTCAGTTATGCTTGATGCAACTGAAATTAGGAACAGAGTTAGCCGATGCGGAGGCGGAATGCTTCATTAGCCTGTAAATAAAAAATAAATTAAAATTCTTGCACACGTGTGTATGCTTTTCAAACTAAAATTTGCCTGAGAAACAGGAAATTGTCTACTGGTAATGACACTTTAAATAAATAAAAAAATATGAAACACCAATATTAATTCAGGACAATAACTTACTTTCATCTAGTTTATAGACTTTGATTCCTCCATTTACACCACATACGATTTGGTGTCGGCGTGGATTTATTGCCATACAATAAACTGGCTGACGAATCTAAAAAAAATAACATGGAGTTATTGTGACAGTGCAATTTTCGTAACATAGAATGCACCTTCAATGTTATTAATATTCATACTAAACTTGTGTATTAAATCAATTTATAAATTAACTCACTAATAGAGATCTTACAACCAGTCTGCGCTCAAGAGAAAAACACAGTCTGTCTTATAACTGCATCCAATAATTTCACTAAAAGTACTTGACTTCTGCTGTGTTATTATTATTACTTGGGGATTGTAAGTCAAATATGACAGATTTCAATGATGGCATTGCTATCGATACAGGCAATTAATTGTGTCCTCCAGATCCCAGTGGAGTAACTCTAAATTTATCATAGTACACTGCGCTATGATTACATGTAAAATATCGCTTTATGACCCTTAGAAAGCGTACTATATCTCAGGCTCTCTTTAACTGATCGTACTCCAATTTCGCGCTTTGAATTCTAAGATGTGCAACGGGACATGTTCAAAATTTTGGTGCAAACGGTAATGAGGGTTATATATTTTTAAACGCACAAAAATCGTGACAGACAGACACACACACACACAGACACTTGGATTTTATAGAGATAGATTATTATCAATCCATTTGAAACGCATTCCACAGTTAATTAGTTTCAATGTGCATACAAATATAATATAAAATACATGTATATTATAAAGAAATGTAAATGATTTACATTGACACAAATATGAAGCTCCTAAATATCACCTTGTATAATTGTGCATCAATATGTTATGTAAGTATATATCCATTGCATAAAAAATAAAATACCACTGTAAATAAATTGCATATTCGTTAGCCGATTGAAAGAGTATCCAATATTAAAGCACAGTCTGAAAAGATGGGTTTTATTGCTTTTTTAAATGAAAGTGTCAATGACACTGTAGCTCAACTTGGAAAGGGAATAATTTAATGTATTACAGTCAATGGAGCGATTAGGAATGTGGAAAGTTGAATGTCTAATACTAGTTTATAGACATCCAAGGTGGCCATGTTTTCGTCCGAATGACCCCAAAATGAGTCGTTCCCATCTACATGTCATCGTTAACATCCATGACAAATTTTATGACGATCAGACTAAAGGTACGACCTGTAGCCCGTGCTAAAGAATTTAGTCATACAAAGAGTAAAATGCAAGATGGCTGCCGACGGCCATGTTTTTTGGCCGAATGACCCCAAATTACTCGTTCCCATCTACATGTCAATATTATCATCCATGACAAATTTCATGATGATCAGATGAACATTACGACCTGTGGCCCGTGCTAATGGATTAAATTTTGAAATCCTAGATGGCCGCTGGCGGCCATGTTTTTTGTCCGAATGACCCCAAAATGACTCGTTCCCATCTACATTCCAATTTCAATAACCATGAAAAATTTTGTGATGATCAGACTAAAGGTACGACCTGTAGCCCTTGCTAAAGGATTTAGTGATGCAAAGAGTAAGATACAAGATGGCTGCTGGTGGCCATTTTTTTTGGCCAATTGACCCCAAAAGGACTCGTTCCCATCTACGTATAATTGTTAACATACATGACAAATTTTATGAAGATCTGACCAAAGCTACAACCTACAAATTTCATGATGATCAGACGAACAGTACGACCTGTAGCCCGCGCCAATGGATTGAATTTTGAAATCCAAGATGGCCACTGGCAGCCATGTTTTTTGGCCGATTGACCCCACAATGATTCGTTCCCATCTACATGTCAATGTCAACATTCATGACAAATTTCATAAAGATTAGACCAAAGGTACAACCTGTAGCCCGTGCCAAAGGATTTAGTCATGCAAAGAGTAAAATCCAAGATGGCTGCTGGCGGCCATGTTTTTTGGCCGAACGACTCCAAAATCACTCGTTCCCATCTACATGTCATTATTAACATCAATGACAAATTTCATGATGATCAGATGAACAGTACGACCTGTAGGCCGCGCCAATGGATTGAATCTTGAAATCCAAGATGGCTGCCAGCGGCCATGTTTTTTGGCCGAATGACCCCAAAATGCCTCGTTCCCATCTACATGTCAATGTCAACATTCATGACAAATTTCATGAAGATCAGACCAAAGGTACAACCTGTAGCCCGCGCCAAAGGAAATTGTTGACGGACACACGGACGACGGACGCCAAACCATGGCAATAGCTCAAACTTACAAAAGTAAGTTGAGCTAAAAATCATTCAGATCACTCAGTTCTCGAATACCCAGTCCTTTCCACGAGGAAAACACAGCGAGAGCATTTATTTGCTCCCGTAATTCAGAAGACGGGTGTAATATTGCACCCATACTATAATTGTAAGTTGGGTTTTTCTAAAACAAAAAGTCATTGTGGAATAGATCTATGTCTAGTTACACCTTAATATGCCATCGTTGAACTGAGATGGTAAAGGATCTAAATAAACCTTCAAATAGTTCACTATTGTAGTATTGACACAACAATTACAGTCTCCATTAGTATTTTGAGATGAGGGACGGTTGCGAATTTTAGCACCCGTGATTTGAAAATTACGAGTGCGTATGGGTACGAGTGCATTCACTCCCGTCTCCTAGGAAGGATTGAATACCATATATATTCTGAATCTGATCCCAAACTCCCAATGCATTTCTAGCTTTCTCTTCCACTTGTGATTTCATACAGCTTGACTGAACATTGCTTACTCTAAAAATGTCTTAATTTTCAACAAGTATGGCAGTGGATAGTCTGGCATATATAAGAGAATGCACTGGCTTACAAGGTCAAGGTAAATATTATTAGGTCAATGTATTCTCTTATATATGTGCTATATAATAGAATGCATTGGCACAGAGTTTTTGCAAAATTTCAGGAAGCTTCAGTCATGGAAGGGTTAAATCTAGGTCATATACACTGTGGAGTATTTGAGTTGGAGAAATATATCTGGTTGATGGCATTGGATCATGTTCATAATTGCAGGTACACAGGTTCGCATAGTGTTAAATATGTTTCTAAACAATTGACAGAAAAATATAGTAGTACAAGCTTGGACTGACGGACAAGCCGATTCCAATATACACCCCCACCAATAACCAAAAACCAAACAACCATCCTATATATAATGCATTAATGGCTATCAACTCAGAAAATTGACAACCTAGCAATGGCTATGCCCATAGATATCATTCTCCACCAGCTGTTCAAAACATGGGAACCAAACTTTTGGTTGTTTTAGGACTAATATTCAGCATACATGAAAGAGATAAGCCTTACCTGTACTTTGTCAAATACTCCACCACCAGAAGACCAGGCAATAATGACTCCATCATTCGATGCAGAGAACATCAGTTTTGTTTCAGCCCTAAAATGTGAAAACAGGTTGACTATTTATATGATCTCAGCTGTTTTCTATTTCTCTATGGGCATCTTCTGAGACACAGACCTTTCAAATGGTGATGAATTATAGTATTTTAATCATATTTTATGGCATAGATTGTTATTAAAACCGTATATCAAGGGACTATAAAAAAAATAATTGGTGACTCAAAAATTAAATGGGCCTTTAAGTTGAGGAAACATATAAATTCTGACTATCAGAACTCTACTCTACATTTCAGAATTATTTAGAAACATCTCCAAAAAGTTATGGGTTAAGCAAGGTGAACATTGTGAATTTGACTAAGGACAGATTCCATATATCCTATACAGAATCTAGAATTACCACATGATTTTGTTTCCATGCACACCCAGGAGTTTTCACAATAGTTACAACATGTTTGTCAACTTTTCTCCAATAGGTACTAGGTTGTGTAATTCACATTCTGAAATCTGCAGTAATAAAATTTCAGATGAATGAAGAACATGCAAATTTTGTTGGGACACATTATAGGCCCAAAGAAACAATAATATTCTTGTCACTGCAATAGATCATCCCATGAATATCTACTCTTAACTCTGGTCGTTGAAGCATTGGACCTAGAACAAATTGTTTACAACCTGTTTTTGGTGTCATTTTGTCGGGCAGAACCTGGGGAACAACATATCCAAAATCCGCTAAAATCCGCTTTGGGGAAAATTTTCTAGAGCATTTTGAATAAAAGGTCCTATTTGTGTTTTTTATGTATGATTTTCCGTTTCTTATGAAATATACACATGAATGTCATTTAAATTAAAGTTATACAGATAGCAGGAATATGCAACATAAACAAATTATTATTGTTGCCATGACAGACGTATGTTATTTTGTGTACAATTTGATTGTAAAAATAAAAAATGGCAGACAAAATGGCGACCGAAATTGGTAAAATTGGACAATTTTCACTAAATTTCACCAGATCGTTTCCATTTATAAGAAATTTGATTTAAATGGCCATTTGTGCCAACATACACCATTTTAAATCAATGTCTGATAATTGTGAGCCATATCACGAGGATTGGGAATTTGGGCCCTTCAAATTCAAAATAGACAGTACTAAATATCGAAGAAAAATGAAATATTATTTTAATGCCCAGAATAATCGCAAATCGAACACACCAGTGTACTTAATACTCATTAGACATCAGATATGAACCACTAGTGTCCATTTTAGCAGAAACGAGGCAATCACTTCCAAAAATGGGGACACTATGGCTACTGAAAGTAGTATAATTAGGAATTTTCGTTAAAGTTCACCAGATTGCTTCCATTTAGACGAAAAAACATGTAATGGCTAGCACAACAGTAAATGATGTCGGACCCTAATCTGATAATAATGAGCTATATGTCGGGAAGTTGTCCTTACAGTGTCCCAAAATGCCGGCGAATATTACAATCGAAAGTCAAAAATATCTATTTCGTCATTGATTTTTAACTAAATATTCTCATATCCGGTATCGAATATAATTTGATGAGTTTCCACAGCAACCAAACTAGTATCGAAATACATCCAATGAGTGTCAAACACAACTTTAATAACGCGTGTCCCAAACCATCTAAGGAGTGTAAAACCACACAACAGGTGTCTCAACCGCCTTCTTAATAATATACCAAATTAATCGGTGAGTGTCCCAGTCCATAGAAGGGGCATTCCAAATCAGCCAACGAGTGTCCCAAACCACATAATATGTAACACAGTCCACCCAAATAGTGTAAACAACCATCCAATTAGTGCCCAAAACAGTCCAATGTGTGTTCCATACCAACGATTGCCATATGTCACCCATCGAGTGTCCCAATTCATGTATGTGGTGTCCCAAACCACACAAATGGGTGTCTCAAATCATCAAGTGTGTACCACAAACCATACAATGGGTGTCCCAAACCAACAGATGAGTGTCCATAATAACCCAATGAGTGTCCCAAGCCACACGATGATTATCAAAACCAACAGGAGTGTCTAAAACGTCCAACTAGTGTCTCAAACTACCCACTGAATGTCCCAGTCATTTAATAGGTGTCCCAAACTAGTGTACAAAACCATCCCTCAAATGTATCAGACTATGTTTTGGTAAGCTCATTGGATGGTTTGACAAACTCACTTGATCGTGTGAAATACTCGATGGAGGGTTTTGTACACTATTGTAGATGTATTGATATGATAGTTGGTTGTTGGTTCGCAACACCAGTCCAGTGCAGTTGGGTGGATAGGGAACTTGTTGGATGGTTTATGATGCTAGTTTTATGGTTTGGGTCACCCGCTGGGTGTTTGTGACTTCAGTTGGATGCTTTTGGGACACCAATTGAGTGGAGTGTTCATATTGAGTGGTTTGGGACACTCGCTATAGATTTTAGATACTGGTTATGTGCATTGAGACACTGCGTGGACGATTTGGTCACTGGTTGGGCCGTTTGGGACACTACAGTTGAATGGATTGCGACGACAGTTGTATGTTGTATGACATATGGCATGGGCTACATATTGGATGTCTGCCTATCATGTGGTTTCGAACACCTGATTGGTGGTTTGGTAACCGTGGTACACCCATTGTGTGGTTTAGGGCACTGATTGAGTGGTTTGACACACTCAATTGGTGCTCATTGTATGTTTTACTCATCTGATGGTTATGGACACTCATTGGATATTTCTGGAACCTACTGGATGGTTTGGGACACACCTATTATGTTGTTTCGAACATAGGTTGCAACGTACATGTATGGAGCACAACTGGTGTGGTTGGGAACATTCGTTGAATGGATTGGGTCCTTAATCAGGTCGATTGGGACACTCATTTAGTGGCTTGTGACACTCATTTTGGGTGAGTTAATTGGAATACCAAATGCATGGTTTGGGGACTATATGTGTGAGTAATGACACCAGTTGAGTATCGATTTTGGGAGCTACCTACCTCAGTCTGGGTGGTTTGTGAAACTCGTTTGGTGGATTGGGACACCCCGTCGATGGTTTGGAACAATGTTTGGATTTGGGGCGCCCGTCGTATGGATTTGGATACTCACATGTTGTTTTTTTTGGATGCTAGATGAGTTTTGTAACTCTGTATATGGTTTGGCGGACTCGTGTGGTTTGGGACAATCATTTGATGTATTATGAAACTATTGGTGGCTTTGCAAACTCGTATGGTGACATATATGACTACATATTGGCTATACGTTTATTCGATATCGTAAGATTTAGTAAAAAAAAACAAACAAAAAAAAGCTTCACTTGTTCACTTCCGACTGACATTTTCTCTGTCATTATGAAGACTGTTTAGACACCGAATTGTCAAATCCTCGGGATATGACTTACTATAACGGATTAGGATTCGCCATTTTATAGTATTAGGGTCAAATTATGCACGAAATGACATGGCAACAGGAATAATGCGTTTTTTTGTTGCCGGTTTTTGTCACATTAATACATTTAGAGGACACTGTACATAGTGAATAGTAGTACACTCCAGGAAATTGCCACCATATTGCCCCGTAACATTCATGGCTACAATCATGTTAGCGTCAAATTAGTGGGAGCAGACATCCTTACGAAAAAATGGATCAAGTTTAATATTGGGGCCCCAGTCTGGAGAAGCATTTTGGCCGACCTGGTTCCCAGACAAAAATTCCAATTTTCACCATTTTCTTACATATTTTCTTCATTTTTATCCAAAATTAACAACTTTCCATTCACTAAACGCATGGATATTTTGGATATATTATTATTTGGTCACATTTGGCAGTCAGGGAACTCGACTGAGCGTTTATGGTTGGCAGATTTGTTTATTCAAAAAATTCAAATTTTCACCATTTTTGTTTACATATTCCAGTATTTTGACTCAAAATTACGACTTTGATATAGTCACACTCAAAAAGACCAAATGCAAATTCTTTTCACGGTTGGGTGTTTCCTTCCATCCATTTGACTGGATTAATAAGGAACTGCAAACTTGACACAAAAAAGCCATAAATAGGACCCTATTTCAAAGATATGTAGAAAATTTCCCCCAAAGCGAATTTTGGATATATTGTTCCCCAGATTCTGCCCGACAATATAACACCAACAACAGCTTGTTACCAATTTAATATAGGTTCGCCTTAAATCTGAGTATCAACCAGAAAATTACAGTTTTCACCATTTTTGTTTACATATTCCTGTATTTTCACCCCAAAATGACGATTTTACACTCTGGGATTCATGGGGATCTTGGCTATGTTATCATATGGATATAGTCACATTCAAACACACCAAACGACATTGCATAGTAATTTGTTCACGGTTGGGTTTTTCTTGCCATCAGATTGACTAGACTAATAAGGAACAGCAAAATTTACACAAAAAGCCATAAATAGGACCCCATTTCAACGAGCTGTAGAAAATTTCCCCAAAGCGTATTTTAGCGGATTTTAGATATATTGTTCCCCAGATTCTGCCCGATTAAAATAACACCAACAACATCTTGTTAACAATTTAATATAGGTTCACCTTAAAATCAACCAGTCTCAACCAGAAAATTACAATTTTCACCATTTTTGTTTACATATTCCTGTCTTTTCACCCAAAAATGACGATTTTCCCACCCTGGGATTCACGGGGATTTTGGTTATGTTATCATATGGATATAGTCACATTCAAACACATCAAAATAAATTGCATTGTAATTTGTTCACGGTTGGGTTTTTCTTTCCATCAGATTGACTGACTAGACTAATAAGGAACAGCAACATTTACACAAAAAGCCATAAATAGGACCCCATTTCAACGAGCTATAGAAAATTTCCCCAAAGCGGATTTTAGATCTATTGTTCCCCAGATTCTGCCCGACAAAATGACACCAAAAACAGCTTGTAAACAATTTGTTCTAGGTTCACCTCAAAATTGAGTCTCAACGACCAGCCTATCTGGCTATGCCTGTAGAGATCATATTCCACCAGTTCTGACAAGGAACTTCATAACATTGAATGAAAAAAGATAGCACAGATAATATATTTCTTAGTTAATAATACCTGTTCCTTTAAGTTTTTCATTGAAGGTCCAGATCGAGATTATATGATTTATGAGACATTTGTGAGCTGATGATTTTGCTTTATATTTCTTAAGATCATCCAATTTGGTAATCAATTCATGTTTATCGTCAAATTGGCTAACAAAAGTCATCTAAATCATGTAATCTCGAGCTATAATACCTTCAACTGTGGAACAAGTCTGAAGGTAGTGTGTCTGGCATCTGCAGAATAAGGTCACCATAGGGTGAATTTAGTGATGCTACCCCACACAGTGGGCTAGCATCACCAAATTCACCCTCTGGGGACATCATTCTGCTTAGATCTCAACTTCTGGGAAGCATCTACTTGTATTGTTTCAAATTAACATTGTTTTTAGTTACTTCTTCCCTTCTGGGAAGTTTCTATAACCCCTAATTTGCAGAAGATAAATTTCATAATCAAGGTGACTAATGGGTGAACAACACCAAGTTCAACTGGACAACTTCAATATGATCCTAGGTCTCCCATAGTAGTTGAGGCTTAATCAGAATGAGGTCACCAGAGGGTAAATTTGGTGATGCTAGCCCGCTATGCAGGATATCATCCCTAAATTCACCTCTGTGGACCGCATTCTGCAAATGTCAGACACAGTAAATTCAGGTTTGCTGTAGAAATACATGATTAAGGAACAGGTATTGACAAAGAAACATTTCACCTGTTTTATTTTTTGGGTGTTATAAAATTACCTGTCAGATCTTCAAAAAGTTCCCTTGTTTGAACAGCTGGTGGAGAATGATCTCTACAGGCGAGGAGTATAAAAAAAAGTATAGAAATTCTCAATTACCAGTACAGGAAGTCTGTGACCCAGCCTTTGTGTTCATTGGTTGACTGCACCAGCTTTCCACCTTCAGCCTCCCATGTTTTGATGATACCATCTGGAACATACATTTTTTAATACCGGTACATTATAATTACAAACTTACCGGTACAGTCTTAAAAGTTCTCTAAATGTACCCAGACTTTTAAACAGCTATGTATTCGTTTGTCAGAAACAATGAAAGTGTCAATGACACTGTAGCTCAACTTGGGGAGGCATTAATAATTGTATGCTGAGCAATCAATAGAATGATAAAGGAAGTCTGTAAATGAAATTAATTTCATTTCAAACATTTCTCTACTAAATGTGCCGATGGATACAAATGTGAAATCCAAGATGGCTCCAGGTGCCTTATTTTTTAACATATTTCGGAAGAATAATCTTGCTGCACAATTATAATTTTTTTTTACATTTTGTCCACGTAACCATAATTATTCAAACCATCATGTTTATTAAAATTCATGCAAACTGACTATCAGAGGTAGGGCCATGCGAATATAGGACAGCCTTAACAGTCAGGCGCACCCCACACACACAAGACACTGTGTATCATTCAACGCCACACACTATTTCATGGAACATGTGCATTAGGGTCCTGCGACTTGGAGATTTTGATCGAATCGAATATCAATTCGATTCAAAGAAATCGAATATCGAATTGAATCATACTCGTGTGTTGCATTCTCAATTAGGCAAGTTTTGTCAATGATTAGACGATTTGTGAAACGTTCTATGAAGTTCTTCCATCATAACTTACGTGGCGATCAATCATCGTTCGTGATAGTATTTAAACTTCAATTTTAATTGTCGAGAAAAACAAAACAGATGAAAACGTCCATGCAGCCGTCACTACGATTAATATATAACCACTAAACGTATTATCGGAACTGAAATCACGTGAAATTTGTAGAGTTTGCATGTACATGCAAAATTGCAAATCGTCATTCGGAAACACCTGTTGTTATGAACTTGAAAATGCAACAAAAGTCGCAAAACAAGGGTTAAAATGCAATTCGCAGACATAAGTTAGTCAAGTAACGCTCCGAAACTGAAAGTCAGCTTCGAAAGAAAACACCGCCCACAAGCACTTTTCGACGCCGGAAAGACGTGTTGTTTACATTATCAGCTATATTACAGTATGCCAATCAGTCTCATAACTATTATAATTTACGAGCGCCGAGCTTTTGACTACCATGTTCGAAGCTAGAATTCAGACTTATTTAGTGGTCATATAGTGGCTAATTACTGGCTATACTTAATTATATTTAATAGCATGCGAACATTCGCGATGTACAATAAGAATTATAAGGTGCATATTTTCATAATTTTCAGGAATTAAATGGCACAGAAACAGCTAAGATGGACGTGTGTACATACTTGTCCGTAAACAGCCTACTTTTTCGTCAATGTATATTCGAAATTTCGAGTTGGAAATTTCGATTCGAATTTGAATCAAATTTGACTTTCGAATCTTCAAAGAAGTTGCTATGCAAGGCACTGAGTGCAGTTGCTGTCTTGGCAAATACTTGCTGAAACATCAATGATTGACAGATATTATCATATTAAAGACTGACATTGATATACCAGTGATATACCGGGAAGTTAAGTAATAAAACGGAAACTAAAAGTACATTACCTACATTATATCTATAGACTGCACTAACAATAATCAGAATGCGAATACTTTCATTGGATATGTATACCTTTCCTCTTTGTGATGGAAATGTACATACATATATCAGAACACCTTGGCTGGTTAAACATCCGTGTTTGTTTGTGAAACAAGCAATGTGCACTCATGTTTATTGTAGTAATGTAGTATGGTAACGTATGTAGATAGACATATGCTTAGATACCAAATTTGATAGATATATAGATATACATGCTGGTATCTGACCGTATCTATAATGCTAGGTATGTATCGCGATACGCAATCATATCTCAAATGGTGTATCGATATATGTATCATATCGCAACCATGGTGTATCGTCTCATCCCTATTGTTTACACCATAATATGTACAAAGATATCATAATTTGGAAATATTAACTGTATGGCGAACTCACATAATGTTTACACAGACAAAGCTTGTATTAAACCTGGGTTTCCGCCAGGGGAAAATAAATGAGTCTGTATTTCAGCCGTATTGGGGAAACATATAACGTGATGGGGTGACCATAGTTGATGGTAGCCAGAGCACTGATCATGAAATTACGCAGGTGAGATCGCCGTCTGATTGAAGACTAAATAAATGAACAGGCTAAGAGTTACAGTGTTTACAAATTTATAAGATTCCGACAGGTATATTTAAACACTAAAAAGTGTCAATGCATTGACCAATAATACCAAGGAGAATTGAATTAAGTATTTCCAAAAATTTCAACAGGTATCTTCTGTGAAAATGAAACCGAAAGGATAATGGTATAAGCCACATGTTGACAGATGACACAGTGAACTAAAACTCACAGTTTATAAATAGACGTGTCATGCTTGACCTGTTTGTATTGTTGTTGCAAGACCTGTTTGTATTGTTGTCGCAACTGTTACCCTGATTAAACAAGAGGTGTGCACTCGAGTGCTAGCATACCCCCACCGTGGCAAATTCAACCCGCATTATCCGTAAACCCAACAAAAAAGATTTTTAACTTTAAAGAAAAATTCAGACTAACAATATCGATATGGTGTCACAAGAAGCTTGTACAGAAAAAATTATTCCAATTGGTTCATATTTGTTAAAGTTATTAAGTCGGACAATATTTTCTAAGTCAAAATAAGTCGAAAATGAAGTGTAACATTACGAAAACAGTCTGAGCCAATCCCTAGCCGCATCATGTAGAGAGGGTATTGAGAGAAGCATGTATACCAAAAATGTATACGCAATTAGCATCATGCGGAGAGGCAGTCATAAGGAGATTGCATACAAAAAATTATTGAAATCGGTTCATAGTTGTTAAAGTTATTAAGTCGGACAGAATTTTCTAAGTCAAAATAAGTCGAAAATGAGGCGTAACTTAAAAAAAAGAAAGTCGGACCGAACCGCAATTAGCATCATGCGAAGAGGTAGTCCTAAGGAGATTGCATACAAAAAATTATTGAAATCGGTTCATAGTTGTTCGAGTTATGAGGTCGGACGGACGGAAGGACAGACGGACTGATGGAGGGAGAAAGCGTGACGGATGAACAGACGCAGTCAATCCAGTATACCCCCCATTTTCTTCGAAAGTGGGGGTATAATGAATATAAATCACCAAACAAGAATGGTATAAGCCACATATTGACAGATGACACAGTGAACTAAAATTCAGTGTTTATAAATAGACGTGTCATGCTTGACCTGTTTGTATTGTTGTCGCAACTGTTACCCGACTTATCATTTTCATCAGTTTGACAAGAGGTACGCTGTCGCGTGGCATTTGCCCCGACCGTAGCAATTCAGATTAAGCATGGACGCGGAAACCCAAAAACAAGCGATCCGGAAACCCAAAAACAAGTGAAAATTCAAATTTTCGAAGTTGAAAAAAGGGCCATAACTCTGGCAAAAATCATCAGATCATAACCAAGTTCGCACTTGACATGTATTTTCATATAACTGATCCACAAAAATACGGGATTTTCAATCGTACCACCAAAGCTCACGCTATCATCTGGAAACCCAAAAAACAAGAGAAAAATTGAATTTTCTAAGTAAAAAAAGGGCCATAACTTAGGTGAAAATGGGTGGACGAAACTCGCGCTATGCATATAGCTGTTCCCCCATGCTGCTCTATCACCATACCAAATATCAGCTAAATCTGCCCAGCGGTTGCTGAACAATAATGCAAAATGTTTGTACGGACGGACAAAATTGAATTTTCTAATTAAAAAAAGGGCCATAACTCTGGTGAAAATGGGTGGACGAAACCCGCGCTATGCATGTAGCTGTTCCCCCATGCTGCTCTATCACCATACCAAATATCAGCTAAATCTGCCCAGCGGTTGCTGAACAATAATGCAAAATGTTTGTACGGACGGACAAAATTGAATTTTCTAATTAAAAAAAGGGCCATAACTCTGGTGAAAATGGGTGGACGAAACCCGCGCTATGTATGTAGCTGTTCCCCCATGCTGCTCTATCACCATACCAAATATCAGCTAAATCTGCCCAGCGGTTGCTGAACAATACGGAAGGATATACGGACGGAGACGTCTACTATATACCCGCCGACTTCAAGTCGGGGGCATAATAAATATCCAGACTCCGTCTCATTACTTTCAACTACTTAGGTGATTGAAAAGAAACATGCCCTAGTTTTATTTACACTGCATTCGCATTTGGGAAGAATATTGTGACCTATATAAATTACGTACATGCAAATCGCGTGAGCTTTTTATTGTAATCATTGCGATTGCAGGGCTCATAGGACTGGGATATTGCCGAATATTAGGTCATGTGACTTAGATATTCTAACTACCGGGTGTTCTTCGACACTTTGAGATGAATGCTAATAGATTTGCACCATCTATAAGGATGACTGATGACAGTTAAACACAATTATTGGAACTTCATCCACTAAGATTATGAGATTACTCTAACTCTAACAAACTGCATATGTAAATCAGATTCTACGGTACTAATGGTACGACCTGTAGCCCGTGCTAAAGGATTTAGTCATACAAAGAGTAAAATCAAAGATGCCTGCTGGCAGCCATGTTTTTTGACCGAAAGACCCCAAAATGACTCGTTCCCATCTACATGTTATTATCAACATTCATGACAAATTTTATGATGATCAGACTAAAGGTACGACCTGTAGCCCGTGCTAAAGGATTTAGTCATACAAAGAGTAAAATCCAAGATGGCTGCTGGCAGCCATGTTTTTGGGCCAAATGACCCCAAAATTACTCGTTCCCATCTACATGTCAATATTAACATCCATGACAAATTTGATGATGATCAGACTAAAGGTACGACCTGTAGCCTGTGCTAAAGAATTTAGTCATACAAAGAGTAAAATCCAAGATGGCTGCTGGCCGCCATGTTTTTTTGCCGAATGACCCCAAAATTACTCGTTCCCATCTACATGTCAATATTAACATCCATGACAAATTTCATGATGATCAGACGAACAGTACGACCTGTGGCCCGTGCTAATGGATTGAATTTTGAAATCCAAGATGGCCACTGTCGGCCATGTTTTTTGTCCGAATGACCCCAAAATGACTCGTTCCCATCTACATTCCAATTTCAACAGCCATGACAAATTTTATGGTGATCGGACTAAAGGTACGACCTGTAGCCCGTGCTAAAGGATTTAGTCATACAAAGAGTGAAATCCAAGATTTCATAAAGATCCGACCAAAGGTACGACCTGTAGACTGCATTGTTGACGACTTACGTACACACGTAAACATGGACGACGGACGACAAACCCATGGCAATAGCTCAAACTTTACAAAGTAAAGTTGAGCTAAAAAAGATGGCTTTTCTGGTCCCTACACTCTACAGGTAGCGAGGAAATGACATCACCAATATATGGACCCACTAAAAGTAAGAGACGACCAGTGAAGTCCAGTAATTGAGTAGCTGTAACTGTAAAACATAATGTGTTCATTGTTAATAATGAAACAAGAAATAAACAACTGCGGAATAAATGAAACTGAAAGTAGAGGTGCCACGATTATTTATTGTGATAATCGATAATCGGTCGTCAATAATCGACTATAATCGATTAATCGTACATAATAATATCAGTAGAAGTATTGCATAATATGGCCTATTGCCATATTGGCTGGGTGCTGGTTAACTGCTATCGCTGCTTGTTTGAGGCATCGGCTGATGTAATTTTTGTGTTAATAAAGTGCATCATAAACCACAGGTAATGACTAATGAGCACAATGTGTTCAATACAAGCACAGTTCTCGGCGATGTCATGGTTATAATATTTGTGAGTTCATTGGAACGAACGTAGCAATTAATTTAACAGCCAAACATACAAGCAATATAAAAGTAGGAATGCACGACGGACCGACGGTGGTTCCTAAAAAAAAAGGAATTTAATGTTGCGGAAACTATAAGTTTCAGCGA
Organism: Siphonodentalium dalli; assembly: GCA_032622095.1. Classification (NCBI taxonomy): domain Eukaryota; kingdom Metazoa; phylum Mollusca; class Scaphopoda; order Gadilida; family Siphonodentaliidae; genus Siphonodentalium; species Siphonodentalium dalli. Next base: position 153,153,425 of record CP136063.1, read on the forward strand.
ACTTCCAGAGCATGGTTAACAATTACAAAGGTGGGCCCCTGGCCGCAAATTTCAGGACTCAGAACAAGTTAAGAATTTGGTAATAGTTAATTTCATTTAGCAGTCACCACACTATAAGCGACAGCCTGTACTAGTAACATCTAAGTATACTTATAATACAAACAAAGTATACTTGCTGCAAATGACACCGCCGAGAATCAACTCCCCTTTGGTCCAATGAGATTCAAGGGCGAGGGCATTCAGTTCACTGACAGTCAGCCCATTTCAAAGACGTAGTGCCTCCTTTCTTGCATAAATATACAACGATTTCGGCATAAGTTCAAAGCTGCAGTGCCGCCATCATGGCCATGCAGGCCATGTAATTTGAAGAATATACAATGACTCGAAGAGTAACCATGTCATCAAATGAACTGCCGGCTGTTTGCAACATATACTAGTAGTACTCAAGTTGTCGGAATCTCTTTGATACATGATCAAATGGTGTTAACCCTTCGGTTGTATATTAAACTGTGTAAAACAATCATGGTATTCAACAATAACCGGCATTTTCCAACGTCCGAAATAAATAACGCAGATTAATCGACGACGGAAATGGTAATCGATTATCGGCTTTATCAACGGTTCATCGATTATACGATTAATCATGGCACCCCTAACTGAAAGCAAAGTGAGTATACTCATGCCGATGACTGGAAATGTGAAATCCAGCATTATTTTAATTTTTAAGCGACATGTGGGGGTGTCATCTGCATAACATCCATCTAGAGGTGCACTCGCCTATCAGTATCACTCTAATCTCTATGTAACACTAACATTAAAAACAGTAAATTCACTAATTAATGTATTATAATATAAATATAATTATATTGTTGGTAGAGTTTCGTGACATGAGAAATTACCAACAAATTGAACAATCATTACAATGGCAACATGTTAACTGTTATACAGTCATTCAGACAGTAACGGGTCACAAAATGACTCGTTCCCATCTACATGTTATTATCAACATTCATGACAAATTTTATGATGATCAGACTAAAGGTACGACCTATAGCCCGTGCTAAAGGATTTAGTCATACAAAGAGTAAAATCCAAGATGGCTGCTGACGGCCACGTTTTTGGGCCAATTGACCCCAAAATTACTCGTTCCCATCTACATGTCAATATTAACATCCATGACAAATTTGATGATGATCAGACTAAAGGTACGACCTGTAGCCCGTGCTAAAGAATTTAGTCATACAAAGAGTAAAATCCAAGATGGCCACTGGCGGCCATGTTTTTTGGCCGAATGACCCCAAAATGACTCGTTCCTATCTACATTCCAATTTCAACAGCCAGGGATGGTGCCCATTGAACCCCCCCCCCCCCCCCCCCCCCCCCCCCCCCACCATTGAACCAGTCAAATCTCCCAAAGCCCCGCCCTTGGTTTGAAATTTTTTATCTGGTGTCTCAAACTGTTGGAAATGTCGAACCCCACACCCCCTAAGGTTGGAAAATTTCCCAATAATGGACATTATCAGACCAAAATTTTGACCAAAAAAATATGCTGCTGTTGGTCTAAAAACAACTTATTCCCCACTATAACTGGTTGGGCATATATTCAAATAATTGAGAACAATTTCAACCTATGTGAATAATTGTGGTGTAATATGCTCTAACTATAAAAGTTGTGTTAGACCGGGCCAGGCATGATTTTCTAGATTGAACATTTTTATCAATGTTGGGGAGGGGGAGAGTCACCCCAACACCAGACCTGTCACTACGTCCTTGAGGGGTGCAAGGAGGGTGTGAATATAATTACCTGGATTCAGGATGTTTGGTCTCGCCCCCCCAGGGATGGTGCCCATATGAATATGCTAAGGTCCATCCACCAAATGGAGTGCCCAAGCCATATAATCCTCCCCGAGAAAACCACAAAATAAAAAAATATATTCTGTGGATCTAACCAAAATGGGAAGCTATAGCTTATATGAGAAACACAGGAGTGATAGAGGTGGGGGTGGAGTTGGACTTTATGTACATGAAAGCATTGAAGCACAGGTACTATCAGGTGCCAAATAAAAGTGCTGGCCAAATAAATGTGCTGGGTTACATTTTTACCAAAAAAAGAATAATAGTGCTGGTGCACAATAAATGTGCTGGGATACGGATTTAACTTTTCGTGGTAGTTTGCTTAAAACTCGAGCCATGAAGGCTTATGTGTATATATATATAGTACAGGGAATCATACCTGTGCAGAGGAAGTGACATTTAGGTATTATGCATCATGTATCTTCACTATCTTGTTTACCCCATTCATACACTAATATGAATGACCATGTGTGCAATTACATATTACTCATATGATATATAGTTGGCATAGATTGTGTTACATGTTGATTGTTGTATTCTACATTACACACTGCACGTGCATGACTCTTTTTTCTCTTCTTGTAGGTTTGGGGGTCTTTGGGTATATATGGTTCATTATTTCGATGGTTAATTATTCTGACGGTTCATTATTCTGCTTTTCCATGAGGGTTCATAATTCTGACTATTTCAATATTCCGATTGTATACCTTCTATATGGCTTAGAATACTAGTAAATTCCCATGTCGCTGATAATTTGGGATCGGAATAACGAATCAAAGAAACATAACAGAAATAACCTAAATTACACACCATTTTAAGTTATAAATTATGTACTTTAGGCCTAATTGTAAAAGATATCCGCATAAATAACAGTAGGCTCGCAAACTGAATAGCACGCGGTCGAATATTGGGCCAGCTTTTCTATCGTTTCGGGTCCCGTGAACTCAGCCCAGTTGACGTTTTGCGCTTTATCACAAACCGAAAGTAGACAAAGTAAAAGATTGGGCGAACCGTGACTCTCAAAATAGGTTTTATATCGAAGCGATGTCGCATCTCAGCCGACCAAAAACAGTTTTATTTAGTGGTTTGTGACTTCTAGTATTGACATTAGCACACTCGTGATTCGTTCCATTGTTATATTCGTTTGTTTATCACCCAAAAAAAGAATAAATGTCACATTATGTGATGGATTTACCCCCCAAAAGATAATAAATGTGATGGGTCACAATAAGCGTGATGGTGTGTATTTTTGCTCCAAATTAATAAACGTGCCGGCACGTTTATTTGGCACCTGAGAGTATGATCAGACTTGTCTTTGTTCAGTGAGAACTTTGAGAGCTTATTTATTGAAATTCCTGACCAAAAAAAAAATTAAAGTGTCAATGACACTGTAGCTCAACTTAGGTAGGGGAATAATTTAATGGTTGACAGTAAATGGAGGAATAGGAAAGGTGCTAATTGAAATGTCTAACCTGCGCCAAAGGATTCAGTGATGCAAAGAGTAAAATACAAGATGGCTGCTGGTGGCCATTTTTTTGGCCAATTGACCCCAAAAGAACTCGTTCCCATCTACGTATAATTGTTAACATCCATGACAAATTTTATGAAGATCTGACCAAAGCTACGACCTACAAATTTCATGATGATCAGGCGAACAGTACGATCTGTAGCCCGCACCAATGGATTGAATTTTGAAATCTAAGATGGCCACCAGCGGCCATGTTTTTTGGCCGAATGACCCCACAATGATTCGTTCCCATCTACATGTCAATGTCAACATTCATGACAAATTTCATAAAGATTAGACCAAAGGTACAACCTGTAGCCCGCGCCAAAGGATTTAGTCATGCAAAGAGTAAAATCCAAGATGGCTGCTAGCGGCCATGTTTTTTGGCCGAACAACTCCAAAATCACTCGTTCCCATCTACATGACAGTGTTAACATCCATGACAAATTTCATAAACTTCCGACCAAAACAACGACCTGTAGCCCGCGCCAAAGGATTTAGTCATGCAAAGAGTAAAATCCAAGATGGCTGCTGGCAGCCATGTTTTTTGGCCGAACGACCCCAAAATCACTCGTTCCCATCTACATGTCATTATTAACATCAATGACAAATTTCATGATGATCAGATGAACAGTACGACCTGTAGGCCGCGCCAATGGATTAAATCTTGAAATCCAAGATGGCTGCCAGCGGCCATGTTTTTTGGCCGAATGACCCCAAAATGACTCGTTCCCATCTACATGTCAATGTCAACATTCATGACAAATTTCATGAAGATCAGACCAAAGGTACAACCTGTAGCCCGCGCCAAAGGAAATTGTTGACGGACACACGGACGACGGACGCCAAACCATGGCAATAGCTCAAACTTACAAAAGTAAGTTGAGCTAAAAACAAGAAACAAGTAGTAGGATGTATATATCGAAGCCCAAATTCTAATGTCGATGACTTTCTTGAAAAACTTGAAACAGTATTAACCCAGATACATAAAGAGAAAAAAGATTGTTTCCTACTCTCGGGCTCCAAATAAAAGTGCAGGCCCCAATAATAGTGCAGGGGGGGAATTCCATTGAAAGTTAATAAAAGTGCAGACCCAAATAATAGTGCAGGGGAAACTCTGAGCAAAACATCAACTGTTAAAACATATTATTTTTACAGTTCGTGTACCGGTAGGTCAAGTATAGGAATCAACATAGTACGGTATGTGTCATGTGGTGTTTTATTCAGTATTTAAATGTTCACATGTGTGTCATATATTTGAATATGTACATGCATAATGATATAAAACTCATCATTTTGGTATCAGAGTCATATAGAAATCTTGAGTTTGTGCCGATTTCAATTTTCATAGCCTCAAAATTAATAAACGTGCAGACCCAAATAAGGACTGTGCAGGGGGGAAATTTCCCAAGAAAATAATAAACGTGCATGCATGTTTATTTGGAGGCCAAGAGTAATGGGAGACTTTAATATAAACATAAATACTAATAACACCAGCGGAAACAACTTCCTTAACTTACTAAAGTCATTTATGTTCTTGCCATCAATAATGAAACCCACTAGAATAACTGAGTTCAGTGCAACCCTTATTGACAACATATTCTCCAACTGTCTCCGCTCCTCATCTATCAATGCTGGTATATTCGTGGAAGACATTACAGACCACATGCCTATCTATCTCCTTTTGAGCAATGGAACTAAAACAATGAATAAGAAAGACGTTTTTATATGGCAAAGAGACTATTCAAAAAGAAACAAAGAAAATTTTATAACCGAAATATCAAAAATTGACTGGATTATGGTGTTAGACAACCAGGATTGCAACAAAGACTACAATTCTTTCCACGAAACATTAACAAACATTTACAATAATAATTTTCCAAACATCAGAAAGAAAATCAAACCTTCTAATCATTGCAATCCATGGATAACAGCAGGTATACTGAGTTCCATTAGAAGAAAGAATAAACTATATAAAATATTCATTAAGAACAGAACATACTATAATAATGATCGATACAAGAAGTATAGGAATAGACTAAATTCAATTATCCGTACTGCTAAACAACACTATTATCATAGGAAATTCCAACAATGTGAAGGTAATATCAATGGCACATGGAAACTGATTAAAAACATTCTCAACAAGAAAAAGGGAAGCAAAAACGTAACAGAGTTCTTTTATGAAAATAAATATATTAATAACAAAGAGGAAATTGCTACCAAATTCAATGAATTCTTCACCAATATTGGACCAACCCTTGCTTCAAAAATTAAATCTAACAAGAATCCAGAAGATTACCTTAATCAACCTAAGTGTTCTTCTTTCTTTATCCAACCAACAGATGAACTTGAAGTCATAGAAATTCTCAAAAATATCAGTGCAAAAAAGGCTGCCGGTATTGATGATCTCAAGTGTTCAATATTGAAACATTGTAGCGAATTTATCATTAAACTCATTACACATATACATGTATGCAATCTTTCTCTTGCTAGTGGAATATTTCCAGACCTCATGAAGATAGCAAAAGTTGTACCTATTTTCAAAGCTAAAGACCCAACCACATTAAGTAACTACAGGCCAGTCTCTGTGCTGCCTGTATTTCCAAAATCCTAGAAAAAATGATGTACAACCGACTGAACAAATACTTAACCAAATACAATATTCTATATAGAAGTCAATATGGCTTCAGAAAGAATCACTCAACTATTCTGGCACTAACTGATCTATTAGAGAAAATTACCCAAGCCCTAGATAACACAGAACACACCATTGGGGTATTTCTTGATCTATCAAAGGCATTTGATACAATAAATCATAATATAATGCTAAATAAACTTGAAAACTATGGATGTTGTGTAGAGGTGCCACGACTAATGATTTTGATAATCGATAATCGGTCGTCAATAATCGACTATAATCGATTAATCGTACCTAATATTAATAACATCAGTGGAAGTATACCGTAATATGGCCTATTGCCTGGTTGCTCGTTAACTCAATAACTGCACTGTCGCTGGTCATTTGAGACATTGGCTGATGTAATTTTTACGTTAATAAAATGCTGTTAATGACTAATGAGCACAATGTATTGAATACCAGCACAGTTCTCAGCGATGTTATGGTTATAATATTTGTGAGTTCATTAGAACGAACGTAGCGATTAATTTAAGTTTTAGGAATAGCCACATAAACAAACAATACAAAAGTAGGAATGAATAATGGACCGCCGATTGTTCCTAAATAAAGGAATCAAATGTTATGGAAACTATAAGTTTCATCAAACTTCCAGAGCGTGGTTAACAATCACAAACGTGTGCCCCACCTCCAAATTGCATGACTCAGAACAATTTAAGTATTTGACAACAGTCTGTTTCATTCAGCATTCACCACACGATATGCGATAGCCTTTACCAGTAACTTCTAAGTACACGTATACATTTGTACTTATACAAACAAAGTACACTTGCAATGCAATTGGGGAGAACATCACTGATTAAAATGCCATATATATATATTGTTCCCTGGATTTAGAGAGAATGTCAATCAACTTCCCATTTGTCCAATCAGATTCAAGGGCGAGTGCATTCAGTTCATTGAACATGGTGACAGTCGGCACATTTCAAAATACATATTGCCACCTTTCAAGTATATTAAAATATACAACGATGTCGCAATGTGTTAAAATCTGCAGTGTGGCCAATTTGTAGAATATACAACGATCCGACGAGAAACCATGTCGCATCATCAAATGACTGCCGACTGTTTGTAACATATATCAGTAATACTCATGTTATTGGAATCTCTTTGGTACGCGATCAAAGGATGTTAACACATCGGTTGTAGATAGAACTGTGTAAAATAAACACGGTATACAATAATAGCCGGCATCTTCTGACATCCGATATAAATAACACAGATTAATCGACGATGGAAATGGTAATCGATTATCGGCTTTATCAACGGTTCATCGATTATACGATTAATCGTGGCACCCCTAATGTTGTGGGGTTGCACTGAACTGGTTCCAAAGCTATTTGACTAATAGAAAACAATCTGTACAGTATGAAGGCCACTTGTCTTCACAAACAGATATAATATGTGGAGTTCCACAAGGATCTATACTTGGCCCTCTACTCTTTCTGATATGTATACATAAACGATCATCCAAATATTAGTAAGGACCTGAATCTAATTTGCTGATGATACAAATGCATTTTACTAAATAAAGATATAAATAAGACATATGATGTAGTCAACAAAGAAATGGAGACAATGAGCAAATTTAATGGTTTCTTGCTAATAAACTATCTCTAAACCTAGAAAAAAAAATTATATTTACGAATACAGATCTATGCAAAAAAAATAACTGTCCTACCCGAGCTCAAGATCAATGAAAATCGGATACAAAGAGTTAAAAACACTAAATTCCTAGGAATTAATATTGAAGAAAATTTATCATGGAATATGCAAGTGGAATCGATTACTAAAAAACTGTCAAAAAATTTAGGAGTCATGAGAACAATCAGTGATTTCATACCCAGAGATACAATGAAAACAATCTATTCTGTACTGATTATCCCACATCTCACATATTGTAATTGCCATATGGAGTGCAACAACAAAGAACATGATTTCAACAACATGATTTCCATCAAAAGAAACTCCTCAAATCGCTGTCTTCAATATTTACTAATATACATGATATCCATAACCACAATACACGGTTCAAAGCAAATTCAAATCTGTATTGTGAATTCAGAAGAACAAAAAAAGCAAGAAGTGTCATATCAACCAGAGCCAGATGTCTATGGAATGAACTCCCATGTGATTGTAAGCTTCGCGTAGAAACTAGTGACAAATATCATAAGTACCTAAAAACACATTTCATTAATAAATACACCCCAAATATTAAATAACAATCCAGTTTGTATGTATTCTCTCCCCTATTATATATACTAAGGCAATACCAGCCAGCAGTCCCCTACGGCACAGACTGTCCAGAAGAGGGGGGCAGAAATTAATGAACTTCTCTTTATATCTCATAGTATAATCCTCCCTCTCCTGGTCAGCTCTCCCGGTGAGGAACAGGCGCCAACAAAATTTATGCCACATTTACTCCATGTGTCACTATTTGTCACTCATCTGAACAACAGTGCAAAATTAATCAACTTACCAAATCAAGCAGTATTCACACCCATATTTCATTGATCACCTTAAATACTGGTATTCCCCACATTCTTGAAAATTGCAAGACGATTGCGCAGGTCTCAGCATAAAGACATCAAGATAATCATATTCATGATATTGGCTACCAAATAAAGCATAACAACTAAAAAAAAATGACTATAAATATAATCGCCATCTCACAACCCGACTCCCCCCCCCCCCCCCCACCCCCACCCCTTCTTGCCCATCTCTATACGATAATACACACATTGTAAATACGCACCCGCACTATATACACCCAATATACGTACACATAACACTGCATCATTATAAAAGCATTTATAAGGGCCCTGCCCTTGCAAGTAACCAAGTTAAACTTTTTTGTGGGGTGACTGGGGTCCTGTTGTTATATATATATATCATAAATTCATATGGAATACGAAATAAATCTTATTGAATCTTGAAGTCTAAATATGCATACTGCAAAATAGCTTATATATGTATAAATATATATGCGTAAGGAAACCAAAGCTAGTTCAACTTCATGGAAACCAACCTTCACATCCCATCAGAATTTCTCGTCTGAGAGGATTGTATCCGATAGCGGTGATTGATCGGGTATGCGTGTCCCGAATAACATATTGCTTTTCCATCGCCATTTTAGATTGTTGTCGGATTACCGATTAACTTGCTCAATCTATAGTAATCAATTTTTGAGTCTGCGAAATGTCCATACGATTTGATCTCGAAAACCTAATTTAAAGTTGTATTTTGACAGCATTTTGAAAAAAATTAGATCATCCGCCATTCGTTTTTCATAGCAACTGTCATGCGCAGAAAAGCCATACTTCGGAGAGGTATATAATCCGGACATTATTTCGACCTCAAAATCTGTCCGGCTAAGTCTTTCTTTAAAACATCTCGTTTATATGCACCAGGTTTCTTTGATCGCTATTATAGTAAAGATAATATCATAAGCGGTCTTGTTTTCCAGTCGATTCGTTATGATAATATAAAATACTTTAAAATAGAAAGAAAAAAACGACATAAAAAAATCGACATTTGACCACCTATAGTTCGTCTCTCACATAATGAGACCATGATATGCCTTCCTGGACTGATATATCTTTGCCCGAAATCACGTTTAATTTTTTCTCCAATTTATGCCAACCCTCGTATAACCCTCGAGGACACAGCACCATCAGAGTCCTCGACGGAACCAACATCATCCTCCACCCAGTGCGCCTAAAACCAGAATTGGTTACTGCACTGAACCCACTACAGATACAGATATAATCCGAGGAATATTCACCCAAATTCGAGATGGCGGCCAAAATGGCGACAAGAAATTGAAAAATCACAGAAAATCGCTAATATGTACACCAGTGAGCGCTATTGTCACGACAATTACACCCAATTAGATGACCCCTCATCCGATCATCACCAAACTTCATATGGATCTTTGGGGTGATCCATCAATTTTTTCCGAACCATAATTTTTTATCAGATCAGATATAATGAAAGTACTTCGCCTCAGTATTCTCAACTCACAATCTGACAAAAAAATCCCCCAAATCCAAAATGGCGAAATCCCCCAAATCCAAAATGGCGGACAGATTTTTAAAAATCACACAATAATCCCACATGTGGAGCCACTTCCGTGATTGAGATACATTCAACACGTCATTGATCTCTGATCTGCTATGCAATAATCCAATAAAATCGCGTATAGTCTGTGCGACACTCCCATGAAAGGGAGGGAATCCATTCAATAGAGAAACTAATTTTAATAGCGATATCTAGCGACGTACATCCATTAGGATTATCATCGGCTGTCAAATTTACAACTAATGTTCGTAAGTGTATCTGGCATGATATTTCCAACAGTTGAACATTTTGATCTAAGGTGCCGTTTACACATAGCCGGTGAGCGATCTAAGCGGCGAACCCGTTAACCGGCGAAGGTTACTGCAGAGTGTTTACACATCGCCGGCGAAGATAAGCATCTATTCATGCGTCTCCTTTACTTGTTAATAGTTTTCCTTTTAGTGCTCACTGAACTGCAATATGATATTGCTGTACACCTGTAAACATCTAGCCGCTGCTGCTAGAGGTATGGTTGGGCAGTATAATGAAGTGAAAAATTTTAGAAATGGAAATGCTGAAATTATTTATATCCAACTCAAACTTTCAGGTATTGCTATTGGTAATTTTAAAGATATTTAAACAACATTGTTAAAGGTTTGTTTGAGTTCAAAGACAATCTGTGAAGTGAGTGTCGTACCAAAAGCATGGTTAGATTAAAGCCCAACGTGGTGTGTACATGGATTTACGCGAACTTGTGAGTTTGGTGAGATTCAAGGTTTGGTGCAGTTGGAAATTTCAAAGATGAACAGTCCCACACCTCCAAATCAGGCCCTCTGGACCCATCCCTGTGTATATATGTCCATGGTGAAATCAGATTTAGATTCTTGAACTAATTGTCCATTAAGTTTTAATCCATTGAAACATGCCATCTCATTTCTTCCATATATATATGAACATACATGTACATGAACACGCCAATTTAGTTCCCTCGTATGCGCAACAAATGCATCCTGCACATGCAGAGTACGTGCATATCATCAGTTAGTATTTATAATAATAGCTTATAATCAAGGTGTATGACCACTGACGGACAGCTGATTAGAGACAATCAAACTGGCACACTGACCCATTTGTACACAGGTGAAAAGCGGGCTGGTCTATCAGTGATTACACAATAATATTGTTCGAGTTAATTGTTGAAAGGAAATCATCCATGACGGCATGACCCCAGATAAACATATAACTTAACCGCAGAGCGAATTAGAATCCATACAACAATCAGGTGCTTGTACCAAATCATTCTATCCAAAAGTTGAAAACCGTATAGCTGCGTATCCAGATACCTGTAATTCTTATCCGGCAAAGTATAAACACTCTATTGTTATCGCTAACCAGCTAAAGCGAATAGGATCTATGCCGGCTAATGTATAAACAGCCCCTAAGTTGGGGATCAAATATGAACAAATGTAAACCCCAATCTATGAGATCCATTCATCTATTAATTTCAAAAGGCATATTTTAAGAGTTGAAGATTGAATCCTAATCTCACAAGGATCCTCCATATCAAATAGGGAAAGAGTTATGGCTCTGGCTTCGCACCTATTTGAGCAGGTGACCTCATTTGAACAAATCTGAATGGCAGTCACCTTGGGAACATCCACAACAAATATGAACCCATTCGTTCTTATGGATCTGGAGAAGAATACAATTGTTGATGGACGGACAGATGAGGAGTGGTGACTTAGCTCCACGGTAGACTCTGTCTCAGGTGAACTAAAAAGTGAAACCCATAATTCACACATAGTTGTTCATTAGGGAATTGCCCTGAATAAATAATAAATTGTCAACTGCACTCAGTTATGTTGGTGGAGAGATGGCTTATTCCCATATAAAGTGTCACGCAAATGTTTCAATAAGCTTTTCACTGAGGTTTATTAAATTTCCTGAGGTGACTTAACTCGTTTGGGACGTGAATCTTTTGAGAAAACATTACTCACTGACGAGATTGTTTGCAGAAATGCTTACTTTTATATAATTTTATAGCAATTTATGCGTTTATTCAATGTTGAGTCAGACCATTTGCCATGGCAGAATACTCTATGTGACAACTCATACTATATGGGTGATCATCCGTAGTCTATAAATTTTCTAAAAATTTTGGGTAGATACCACCAAATTGCGACCGGTTGCTATAGCAACCTATTTTTGGAAATGTATGTGTTTGGAGGCTGTAATTTCTCTATATGACGAGATGTTTACGACATTTTGCATCAATTATAAATGATTTCCGAAGTTAAATGACCCAGGAATATTTTGCCAACATCTGGAACTAGCCTTGCTCAAACATCACCCAACACCAACAGAGGGCGCCATTCAAAATGGCCACCAAAGTCCCATTTTCTAACGTTAAAATGCTTACTTTTATATCATTTTATGGCAATGTATGCGTTAATTTAATGCTGGGTCATACCATTTGTCATTCCAGAATTCTCCACTTGACAACTCATAATATATATATGGGTGATCATCCGTAGTCTATAAATCTTCCAAAATCTTTTGGTAGATACCACCAAATTGCGACAGGTTGACATGGCAACCGATTTTCGGAAAATTATGTGTTTGGGGGCTGTAATTTTGTTATACGAGATTTCTGCATGCGACATTTTGAATCAAATGTAATTAATTTCCAAAGAAATAGGATCCAGGAATATACTTATATTGCCCCCGCTTCTTGTTCCTTCAACTAAAGGGGTCAAGATTCACTTGCCATTGTGATTGCCAACTGAAAACTTGTCTACGGGTCTATGGCTTAGGCTACTGGGTGCCACCATTTTGGAACAATGACGTCATCAAATCGCGGCCCCCATGTGACGCAAAAAAAAAAGAAGTTACATATTCCTGGACCCTCACTGAGTGATCGGCCTATATGAATACATGATACTATGTGCAAAACATTTAATTATATAAAAGATTCATTCGCTGATAACAAGTGCATGAAGTGGGAAATGGATATATCCGTTTCCCGTCCTGTAGGTAATGTTTTGGGAAACGGATCCGATTCCCGTCCTAAACATGTTAACTCTTTCTATACTAAATGGACTCTCCCATTCAGTTATAAAAAGTATACATTGGAATGGTCTATTATTCATCTTGATTCTGAAAGGTGATCAGGTAATAAAAGTAGAAGAAGGACAGAAAAACAGATAATGCAACAGCAGAATGATTCATATTCATTGGTGGGAAATGTTCAGATAATAAGTTTAACTTATTATCTTAATATTTCTCAAGTCTGATTATGCCCAGAATTGTGGGCATGAGTTATCCTGCTTGTATGTCTACGGATTAGTTCAAATGGATGCTGTGTATGTTCATATGAACATAGAGCCTTTTCCAAGCATGATGCTATAAAACATGCATATGTCAGAGGTCCGTGGAATGTCAAAGTAGCAAGATTTATAAGTGAACAAATCCTTGTTTTCAAGAGCATTTAGATTTTTCGCGCTATCAGAAAATGTATGTAAAATATATTAAACAATGGTATCATCACTTTACCTTTGTCTATCACAGTATATGGTATATCATTTTGAAGATAGATTCATCGCGGACATGTGAGACGATTAATCACATTCAGGGGTTCATGCCCGGTCTCCAAGTTGTGTGGTATGTCTTTTGAATGAAAGTCTGTTGTAGAAGACCAATGGGAGGGGACTCGTTCCAAAAACAGCATCAACTCAACCGATATCCCAAGCTGTTGTGGACCAAGAAAACTTGGTCTAAAGCTGTATGTGTCTTTGAGACAATGCACATTTTTTTGATTGTTTGGGATTTGAACCCCGGCCCATGACGGCGAGCGCACATTGCAACTCAAAGTCCGATTTCAATAACACACACCAGAAGTGGTACCTTGTGTGTTATATAGTCCCAGGCATGTACAGAGGGCAACGCTCGGCATATCTCATAGACAAGTACATATAACATGCAGCTGTGCAAAAAATCTACAATTTAATTTAATTTAATAATAAAACATGTCACCTAATTTTGGCCCCTGAATTATCTCCCCAAAGTAAAGTGGGACTATAACAAGTCAGCAAGAATTAATCTGTCGATAATCTTTACTTACATTTTAAGTAAAATGGGGGATAAATGAGTGTTTTCACATAATAATGATATCCAAGCTCAGATATACACAACATGTACAAGGTCAAAGGTCAAAAGTCTGAACACAAAACAGTACAAAGTTCAAAGATCAAAGAACACGAGAGTAAATTACAGAGACATTGAGAAACTGTAATAAAATAATAAATGCTCGTGTAAGAATTGGAACATCAAAAAGTGAGAGCCGTAAAGGTCTGAAAACTGTGATGACATTAAAATGGTTTTCTGTGAGTGATGCATAAATTGTTCATACAATGTGTCCTAAGTTGAATTTAGAAGGCAAGGTTTGTGTTTGCATGGTCAGAAAACATAACACAATGGTTTATCATGTTAATGATGAAAGTTCATCCAGGCTTCTACCAACGGGAAGACAGGTTTTCTGAAATTTGCCAGTTAACACATAAAGTCTAATTTACTTACCAGCCCATGTGAGGATCAAAAAGTGTAACTTTTAACTGATATGCTGACAAACTGACAGATGAAAATAAATTCTTTGAAATGTACTATTCAGCATTGAGCAGTGTTTGGGATTATATTTTTATTACATGTCTAAAACTGGAAAACACCCGATCTTAAGTCATGGTCTATTTCACACAAATGAGTGGAACGGGAAAGATGTCCATAAGCTTTAGCACGTGTGCCATAACCCATTCTATACTAAATAGATTGTCCTACCCAGTTATAATAGTATACATTGGAATGTCTACTATTCATCTGGAGGTTTTCAGGAAAAATAAAATTTCAGAAGGTGTCCTATTTCATTGGAGGGAAATGTTCCGATAATAAGTTCAACAAACGACATATGGTCTATGAACTTATTATATTAATATTTCCTAAGGGAACTACTCGTCAATGCATATTTAGTACAGAAAGGGTTAATTTGGCACCCAACAACACACGAACACGGATCTGTGCATGTAACTTCAGTTCAGAAATTGACATACCAACAGTAAATTATGAATGTCCTAGATGGATTCTAACAATTGATTGAAGGAGTCAAGATATCCTTGGTCATCAGGTGTGGCTCATGTGCTAAACTGACTGTATAGTCTGATTTTCATATAGTCTGATTTGCGCGTAACATGCAAATCAAGCTATATACGTTTGTCATCAAATTCTATTAGTGCAAAGATCATAATTATTTCTGTCACCCAATATTTGACTTTAATATGTTGACATGAGAATTTTCAACATTTTTCAGCAGGAAATATTTTTTTAATCAAAACTGGACTTTTAATGATTACTTTTAAAAACTTTCTCAATAAAACCACTATATTTTAGAAATTGATTAATCCAGCATCAGAAATAAAAATTGGGTTTAAAAAAAAGCGTATTTGGTAGATTTAGAATATTTTATACCAAAACCGAATAGCAATTTGCATATCAAGCGCAAATTGGACTATAATATAGTGACTAGTCCAAATTTGCACATGAGCCAGACCTGGTCTTGACATGTGAACACCGACTAGTCTTGTCCATGGGTAAAATGCAATGAAACTATCAGCTAAACTGTAATCATGTCATGGTTTATATGGCAGTTAAAGTGAAGCTTTTGGGCTCCATAATGAGCAACATAACGGCAAGAGAATAACACTTAGACCAGTGGTACAGTTTATGGGATATTAAGGTAAATAACTATACTTTCACCTTCAAAATTTCATTGATTTCTTAAAGGGACATACGACATTCGCACTGGTAGATGTGAGAAATCATAGAAGTCTGTAAAGAACATTGGGAAATAGATTGACTTTGTTCTCATATTGACAAAAGATAATTCACCAACAAGATATTGCCCCTGTTCAAACAATTATTATGTAAGCATTACTGTTACAAATAATGCTGATCACGCAGATAATTAATTCAAATTAAATCTGGCCATTTATGGGACCATGTCCTTTTATACGGAATTTGAGCCATGGATTAGTCCAATATACACTTATGTGCTCTATGAATGATGCAAACAACATGGTATTTATAATGAAAATGAATTTATGACTTCAGCCATTTATTCATTTTCATTATAATCCATGGCACAAATTCATTCATTTGTTGCATATATTCTGTTGTGTTTTAGTGGTCGGATTTAGTGTACAAATTCTAAATATGTTTTTCAATATTTTTAAATACTTTGGCATTTTCCAATGTTCACCCCTGTACGTTTTTATTGGCCTTTGCTATTTTATTGGACTCATTGGAATTTGATCGTTAATGTAACTGTGTAATGTAACTGCGAAATCTCGTTATTGGAGAATTATATAATGATAGCTGATGTGCCTGACTTCGTCCTGGCTATTTAAGGATTTCTTTGTGATCGCCTCCGTCTGGGCAGAATATACAGTGTCTGGACAAACTATTGTTCGATCGGTCCAGAAACATGCCAATATGAGCATATATGAGCGAGGTCAAGGACACGGCCGCACATGAAATTGGACCTGCCCATATTTTTCCCGGGATCAAAGTAGGCCTACATACCAAATTTGAGTCGAATCGGTCGAGGTCCAGAAACATGCCTATATGAGCGCATATGAGCGAGGTCAAGGACACGGTCACATGTGAAATTGGATTTGCCGATATTAATATTGTTCCCGGGATCAAAGTATGTCTGCATACCAAATTCGAGTTGGATCGGTCAAGCAGTGTTTGAGTCTATAAGACACACACAGAGACAGAAGTTCCAAAATATATAATAGATAACACAGTTGATCTATTTTTACATACACTTGTTGATAGTTGTTTTACAGTTGGTCATGACTTTCCACATGTACCTATTGCGAAGGCCTTGAGTCCCTTTAAAGATACCGGTCCAATTAACCCTGTCTATACTAAATGGATTCTCCCACTCAGTTATAATGTGTACATTGGAATGATCTATTATTCATTTGGAGGGATGTTAAGATGATCAAAGCAGACGACAGGTGATAAAAGTGCAGGAGGAGACATATTTATTGAGGGAAATTTTCAGATAATAAGTTCAACAAACTTATAATCTGAACATTCCTGTGGGATAATTACTCATCAACGATGCTTTAGTATAGAAAGGGTCAAAGGACCCCCGTATCATCCAGTTACAACAATTTTACAATGGTATCTCACCAAAAAAAGAATAGATGTGGATAAAATAAATAGATCTAATAGCATTGATTGAAAGGCGATTTCCTTGCCTCAAAACTTTGAATTTGTTTGTTTCGAAGCTGAAGAAATAGTAATTTAGGGGTGTCGAATTGGACGGGGCAACTTTAATATATTTCTGAAGGCTGAGGTTCCCAACTGCCTTGTTTATTTTAACACTTTCTTTACTAAATACTCATTGAAGAGTAGTTCTCTTAGGAAATGTTCGGATAATAAGTTCAACTTATTATCTGAACATTTCCCACCCATGATAATGAATCATTCTGCTCTTGAATTATATTTTGGTTTGACGAGGGACGGTTGGTGCCATGGTGGGCAGGCATATGGGAGTGAGGCCCAAACCTAAATAACATAGCCGTTTATTGATGGATTCTGACAATTTTTGGTATGAGAGTTTATTGTTATGTGCGACAGCTGCACATGGAAAATGGGGCCTGCCCACAACTTTCTAACCAGAGTTATGCCTCTTGTTTTGGTCTTCTTCTGGGCCAATTCAAGAATCTTCCTAAATCATTAAATATATTTTCCTTCTGCCATTATGTAGCTCATGTATAGTCTTATTTACAAAAGAGTAGTTGCCAGCACTGTATAGTAAAGAATGATTAGAATGAGTGAAATGTCTGACATATATGCAGTGATAATGAAGAAATGTTCAACATTACATAAACTCATTAACATAAAATCATCAACAAGACAACACTCAGCAACAAATGCCAACAACTTTCTTAACACTTTCATGATGGGAGCTGCGCTGGTGCAGCATTAAAGACCATGTGCCAGTACATTCTCTTATATATGCGAGTCTCCCATAGGGAGCCTCGCATATATTAGAGAATGCACTGGCTTACAAGGTCAAGGTAAATATTGTTAGGCCAATGCATTCTCTTATATATGCGAGGCTCCATACAGGAGACTCATACATACTCGCATATATAAGAGAATGCATTGGCACAGGGTTTTCGCCAAATTACAGGGAGCTCCAGGCATGAAAGTGTTAAGTATGTATTGAGGGTTCCAAACTACAGTTAAAACAACAACATTTTAAAATAAAATCTAAGTTTACATCATTATTGGCTTTTTCCAAAGAAAAACTAGTTAAAAGCACTACATGCCTTCGATGTGGGTTCATGGAAAATAACATAAAAAGTATGTAAAACAACTATCATCAGCAAGTACTTGAAATAATAGATTAATATTATTATTATTTTCATTATTAATAACTCTCCAATAATGAGATTACGCATGTCAAAACCATTGTTATGTAAACTTTACTGTTATGATGGAATTACCGATAAAAGGCCAATTAGTCCAATAAGATACCAAAGTTCAATTGAAATTTGACAGTAAACATTGGAAAGGTTTAACCTTGGAAAATATTCTGAAATTCATATTCAGATTGAAAATATTTTAACTTTAAACTTCACGATGTTGACAAAATCACTGGAAAAGTTTTATTTACATAACAATAGTTTCAACACATGAAATTTCGTTACTTGAGAATTATCAATAATGAATATAAAAACTAACATTATCTATATCTCATTGTTATTCTCAGTGGTGATGTTTTTACAGACTTGTTATTTTTCGCAGATTTACCCACTGTGAGTGCATTGGGCCCCTTTAAAGCCACATGTGACATAAAAGTGAGCTTTGAGTAGCAGTCATTTTTAAGTCTAATATTAATGTAGTTGTTACAGAGAAGTTCCCTCTAAATCATTGAAAATATAAAATAATGGAAATATCTTAGCTAACGAGATCTATGGTCCCTTCAAATTTCCTGAGTCAGACATGATATTATATCATAAGCTACAGTAATGCCCTAAATAATCGACTCCTTAACCACAGCAGAATTATGGGTAACTTTTCAGGATTTAGTCGGAAATATGGCTTGTTGCCATTCATCGGAAAGCTCTCCGACTAAATTCTGAAAAGTACCCATAATTCTGCTGTTGTTAAGGAGTCGATGATTTAGAGCATTTCTGTATAATCTAAATCCAAATCCAAAATAGATTACTTTAAAGTTAGCCTGGAACCCTTAATACATCAATAATTAAAATCTATAATCTGATCAACAAAGCACTTATAAATATTTAAATTTAGAAATTAATTTCATTCCTTCATTGAATTCAGGACTGAAATATTTAAAGATATAAAATAGAGTCTAGACATAATCTTCTGTTAAAATTTGTTGGAAAATGTGTATTTCCAGAAAACTATTGAACTTGAAACATCATGAGTCAAGTTTTCAATTTGCCTGGGCAATTATATTAACCTTACAATTGACTTAATTTTTTTCCAATTCCATTTTGTTCATATCGGAGTTATGCAAGACAAGAAATGTTTGAAAATAAAACATTAAAATTTGAAACATCTTAACAGAATATAGAACATACATGAAATCTATCAAAATTCAGATGCACCGTAACCCCATTCACACAAATCTCTAGTTATTCACATCACAGTAATGTACATGTATAACTTGTGCGAATACTTTGCTGCCATTCATGAGAAAAATCACAAACCAAACCTGTTACATGCATTAGATAAAGATGAAAATAGAATTCTTCAAAAGAAAATAAACTCTGCATTGCTAAACTGACCTGCAGTATTCAAAATTAACTTTAAGCCTACAATGTGTTCACTTATGTCACTGGTCAGGAACAAAGTAAGTTGATAAATATATATTGTACCCATATATCAACTAGATGTGGCTATAAACAATAATTTATCATAAAATTATTTTGGAGAACTTTGGCAGGGGGAAAGGAGTTTATTTTTTATTATTTATTTTCTGTCATTGAGTGACCAAGGATAGTCGCTCCTTTAAAATATATATGCGAGCAACGTCGTTTTCGATGCCGAAAAATTACATACTGTATAATTTTGCGAAACTGAATAGAAGGGAACAGTAACTAAAAACAATGTTAACTCGAGACTATAGATACTTCCCAGAAGATGAGGCATAAGCAGAATGAGGTCTCCAGAGGATGGTCACTAAATTCACCATCTGGGGACCTCATTCTGCAAATGTCAGACTCACTATTTCCAGGCTTGACGAGCAGTTAGCATTTGCACAAAGTCCTTTTGATGTACACCGCCTCTATTAAGTATGTTCTCACAGTCTATTATGTCAATATGATGTGAAAAACATTGCTGTATATCATAAATTCATTCAAAAGAAGCTTAATTTCTCTCATTTACACTTAACTCTGAACAGCACAATTACACCAATTAATAATGAAGTGACATCTTCAACTCGTTCTGGTGGAAATAATTTAACCCTTTCTATAATAATACTTATTGACCAGTAAGCAGTCCCCTTAGGAAACTTTCAGACCATAGGTTGTTTGTTGAACTAATTGTCTGAACATTTCCCACCAAAGAAATATGAATCCTTCCGCACTCAATTAGCTTTTCATCTGTCTGTCGTCTGCTTTTATTACTGAACGCCTTTCCAGATGAATAACTCTTCCATGAATGGAGCTTCCTGAAAGTGTGCAAAAACCCTGTGCCAATGCATGCCATTATATATGCGTATCTCCCATAGGGAGCCTCAAATATATAACAGAATGGAATGGCTTAACAATATTTACCTTGTCCTTGTAAGCCAGTGCATGCTCTTATATATGCGAGGCTCCCAATGCGAGACTCACATATATAAGAGAATGCACTGGCACAGGATCTCAAATGCTGCGCCAATGCAGCTCCCATCATGACAGGGATAATAGACCATTCCAATGTATACTATTATAACTGAATGGGAGAATCCATTCAGCATATGAAGAGTTAGACATATTGTAATGCCCTAAATAATCGACTCCTTAACCACAGCAGAATTATGGGTAATTTTTCAGGATTAAGTCAGAAATATGGCTTAGCAACATGCCATATTTCCGACTAAATCCTGAAAAATTACCCATAATTCTGCTGTGGTTAAGGAGTTGATTATTTAGGGTATTACTGTGTTCTTATTTCAGTGAATAAAACTAAGTGAGTATCCTGGCACTTTGCCCACTGAAAGAATATAGCATTCGACTAAATAGTACCAATAATTTCAAACTAGAGATCGTACAATTTTATATATATATATCAAAGCTTGTCTAACATTTTCAGAATGAGGTTCCCAGGGGTGAATTTAGTGATGCTACCCTGTACAGTGGGCTAGCATCACCATATTCACCCTCTGGGGACCTCATTCTGCTTAGGCCACATCTTCTAGGAAGTATATATAGTCTCAAATTAACATTGTTTTAGTTACTTTTCCCCTTCTGTTCAGTTTCTATAATCCCCAATTTTCATAAATTAAATGCATAATCAAGGTGATTAATAGGTGAACATCACCAACTTCCATTGGGGAACTTCAATCTTAGGTCTCCCATAGTAGTTGAGGCCTACGCAGAATGAGGTTCCCAGAGGTGAATTTGGTGATGCTAGCCTGCCATGTGGGATAGCATCACTAAATTCATCCTCTGGGGGACCTCATTCTGCAAATGACAGACACACTATACCAGGTTTGAATATATCAACTGGTTAAAATCTGAGTCAATCTTTTCAAAACCATAATTCCGTTTACAAATTTCTTGAAGAAAATGGGATGATTTTCATTAGATTGTGGGTGATTTTTCAGAGATTTAATGAGCTAAATATTAGCAGGACATGATCTCTACTAAATTTACATATTTTTAAAGCTATATGTCAGAATACATTGAACAAGTCACCTCAATATTATATAACAAGATGTCAATGTACTACAATTATCACCAATCACGGCTATCAAGCATACCAGTATCTAGTATAGATAAACACACACACAGATAGCCTCATACACACAGAAAACAGCTAGTGATAAAATTCACTCGATTCTAAAAGATAACATTCATCCGCGAATAATAGATAGCAATATCTGAATTTACTATATAATATATTAAAAGAAGTAAACTAAAGAATTTTCTGGTATGTATATACATGACTCATGATTTTGTTAAATAAAATCAACTAGACCAGCTATCATCTACCTAGCTCAACTAATATTCATCTAGGAAAGCAAGATTTGTCTAGCCGGGGATGATATCTCATTAATTTTCAGCGATGTATGTCGTCGCTGACAATGTTCAGATTACAGATGTATTCATGAGTTTTTCGTGTGCTCTTTGCCAGGATATTCTGTATTGATTTATATGTCCTTTCTGTATTGATCTATAGGTACTTTCTGCATTTATTTATAGGTAGTTTCTTTATTGATTTATAGGTACTTTTGGTGTTGATTTATAGGTACTTTCTGTATTGATTTATAGGTACTTTCTATATGGATTTATAGGTACTTTCTGTATTGATTTATAGGTACTTTCTGTATGGATTTATAGGTACTTTCTGTATGGATTCATAGGTACTTTCTGTATTGATTTATAGGTACTTTCTGTATGGATTCATAGGTACTTTCTGTATGGATTTATAGGTACATTCTGTATTGATTTATAGTTATTTCTGTATTGATTTATAGGTACTTTCTGTATTTATTTATAGGCACTTTCTGTATTGATTTATAGGCACTTTCTGTATTGATTTATAGGTACTTTCTGTATTGATTTATAGGTACTTTCTGTATGGATTTATAGGTACTTTCTGTATGGATTTATAGGTACTTACATTGTGGATTTATAGGTAATTTCTTTATTGATTTATAGGTACTTTCTGTATTGATTTAAGGTACTTTCTGTATTGATTAAAGGTATAAAATAATAATTTTGAGTCAGAGAGACCAGTAAACAGGAGACTCTGTCTCTAGGAATTAACTTTATTTCCCAATTTCTTTCCATTAACTGGGACAGGAAAGGTTATTATTCTTATAACATTACAACGATTTTGATTGAAATTTTATAATACTTTCAAAAGAAAACATGAGTTCCACCTTCAATACAAATGTTTATAATGCGATCGCAGTGGTGAGTTACCAAACAGATAAGGGATGGATGCAAATAACCAGTTAACCCTTTCTATACTAATTACTCATTGACGAGTAGTTCCTTTAGAAAATGTTCAGGATAATAAGTTCAACAAAGACCATAGAATGTTTGTTGAACTTATTATCTGAACATTTCCCCACCAATGGTTATGAATCATTCTGCACTTGTATTATCTTTTCATCTGCTTTTATTACCTGAATATCCCTCCAGATGAATAATATACCATTCCAATGTATACTTTTATAGCTAAATCGGAGAATCCATATAGTTAACAAAGAGTTAACCCTTCCATGACTGGAGCTTCCTGAAATTTTGCGAAAACCCTGTGCCAATGCATTCTCTTATATATGCAAGTCTCCCATAGGGAGCCTCGTATATATAAGTGAATACCGAGAATTTTAGACCAGCCCAAGCAGCACATTAAGTCAGCCCAATAT
This sequence comes from Siphonodentalium dalli, assembly GCA_032622095.1. Classification (NCBI taxonomy): domain Eukaryota; kingdom Metazoa; phylum Mollusca; class Scaphopoda; order Gadilida; family Siphonodentaliidae; genus Siphonodentalium; species Siphonodentalium dalli. The sequence continues at coordinate 153,177,227 of CP136063.1, forward strand.
AAGATTTCCAAGCACTTATCAATGATAACATGATCGATGCAAATAACTGGCTTCATATGCAATTTGGCTGAACTTCGAACAAGACGCCCAATCATTCTCGGCTGACCGATTTTAGTGATTAGGTCAGATTAGGTAAACAATTTGTGATGTCGTGTTCGCTTTATGGTCTGTGTGTAATTGGGTATGAAACGGGTGACCCAATTGGCAGTTGACCAATCACTGAACAGGATTTAGTGTAACACAGGCTAGCCCATGTAAATATTATTATATATATGAGATATATAAATGTGCACACCATGTACGGCAATACTTAATCTTTTCAATCAGAAGTTAATTTGAATATACAGCGTTTATTCGAACAACGGTGACAGGTTATATCCATTTCCAGCATTTCAGTCACTGAACAATTTTCTTTGTAAATTTTGTAAAGAGAGATCCTGATACTTAAACGAGCCCACATATTTTATGCATCTACATGTATGGTAGTGAGACTCACTCTCTTAGTGAATGTTTTAGCAATAAATGGGCAGAAAATGATATGGACAAAAGTGAAGAAACAACAATTATCAAGAAATAACAATGATGAGACTTGGATGAAAATGTATGAAAGTCGAATAAAACTGATACATCATATGTCTGTCTGTACTCAGTAAAGCATGACGGCTGCAACTAATCGTAACCTGGACCACATCTAAGCAGGAGTTTAAAATGTGAGTGGATTACAACACAAAGACTCCTTTGTGATAGCTTGCATATACCTTACTCGTAATTAAATTCGTGCAGTATTAATTTCACTGAGTTTCAAATTTTTTCACCTTGACACGAATATACATTTAAAGACTGACTACCACAATATAATTTCCAGCATGCAGAAGATAACTAAATATTAATTATTTAGTTGTGAAAATAGGAAATTCTACTACACTTGGTCCAATAATAATGATGGTACCTCAATTGTGTGGGCATCACTGAGGTAGCAGTAAATGATTTAGAGGGTTGTAGGGGGTCTGGAAATAGAAAAAACTAGGGCGTGGCAAAATACGCCCTTTAGCCATTTTGAATTGTAATACCGCAAAATAAAATAATATTTGAGCTTACATTTGAAGAAAATCTGATATACCCCTAATTTCAATGCCAAAATGCAGTCAAATTCTAAGTCGAAAAATGGCCGTAACTCATGTAAAGATAATTAGACAGAACCTATATTTGAATTTGGCCTGTAGTTTTAGCTGGGAAATACACATACCAGCTTTGGTTCAGATCAAATAATCAAAACTGGAGTTATCGGTCGGAAACCGAAATGTTATGAAATTGGTCAAATTCTAAGTTGAAAAAGGGCCGTAACTCATGTAAAAATAACTGGACGAAACCCATATTCGAACTTGGCCTGTATCTTTACCTGGGAAATACACATACCAACTTTGGTTCAGATCAAATAATCCAAACTGGAGTTATCGGTCGGAAACCAAAAATGTTAACAGACAGTCAAATTCTAAGTCGAAAAAGGGACGTAACTCATGTAAAGATAATTGGACGGAACCCATATTCGAACTTGGCCTGTATCTTTAACTGGGAAATACACATACCAACTTTGGTTCAGATCAAATAATCCAAACTGGAGTTATCGGTCGGAAACCAAAAATGTTAACAGACGGTCAAATTCTAAGTCGAAAAAGGGACGTAACTCATGTACAAATAATTGGACGGAACCCATATTCGAACTTGGCCTGTATCTTTAACTGGGAAATACACATACCAACTTTGGTTCAGATCAAATAATCCAAACTGGAGTTATAGGTCGGAAACCAAAAATGTTAACAGATGGTCAAATTCTAAGTCGAATAAAAGGTCGGTAGACCTCATGTCCGCCTCTAAGTGTCGGCTTGATATGACCGTTGTTTGTGCATAAAAACCTGTCTTTAGTGCTAGTAAACATACATACCAAATTTACTGAAGTTATCATCTGGAAACCTCAAATTGTCAAAAATTCTAAGTAAAAAAGGGACATAACTCTGGTGAAAATTGGCGAGCGGAACCCGAATTCGAACTTGACCTGTGTTTTGCTGGGAGAAAGACACATACCAAATTTGGTTTAAATCTGATTAACTCTACTAAAGTTATCATCCGGACACCAACTTTTGGGGTTTTATTTGTCGGGTCGGCGGACAAAAAAGGGCCATAACTCTCGCAAAAATTATTGGATTAAACCGAAATTTGAACTTGAGCTGTATTTTGATATAAGTAATCCACATATAAACAATCCAAAATCAAGTTATCATCCGGAAACCAAAAAACAGAAGAAAAACTGAATTGTCTATGTCGAAAAAGGGGCATAACTCTGCCAAAAATTGTCGGGCAGAACCCAAGTTCGAACTTGACCTGTGTTTTGGTTTGAATCCGATTAACTCTACTAAAGTTATCATCCGGAAACCAACTTTCAGGGGTTTTTCTAAGTAAAAAAAGAGGCATAACTCTGGTGAAAATTGGCGGACGGAACCAGAATTCGAACTTGACCTGTCTTTTCTGCTAGTAAACCCACATACCAGATTTAATTTAATTTGGTTCACTCTAACTAAAGTTATCATCCGGAAACCTCGAACGCACGCACGCACGGACGTGCTGATTATAATAGTCCTCCGAACCCGTTGGGTCGGCGGACAAAAAGGGCAGTAACTCATGTTAAAATAATTAGACAGAACCCATATTCGAACTTGGCCTGTATCTTTAGCTGGGAAATACACATACCAACTTTGGTTCAGATCAAGTAATCCAAACTGGAGTTATCGATTGGAAACCAAAAATGTTAACGGATGGACGGCACGACAGACGGACGGACGGAACGACAGACGGACGGACAGACTGTTAACATAATACGACCTTTAAAAAAAAAGGGCATATATAAAGTATCTGGGGGGCATAACTCCCAATAATGTAGCCTGTGTTAAATGTGACATTACTGGTTTGATGGTTTAACTATTTTACAAAAAGTGAAAAATTGGGATATTATGTAACATGATTTTCGTGAAAGTCAACTCTGTGTGTTTGGTTATAGGAAAATAGATATTTGTTTAGACCTACCATTTCTGTTGAAAGTAAAAAAATGTTTGATGAGACCTATGCCAAAGATAATGGATCAGCATAGATTTGAAGTACAGTAGCCCCCTGTCAGGTTGGCCAAAATTGCTGGAAATTATGTATTGAAATTTGACTAAGTACAGTGGCCGCAACACCATTTTCAATAAGCTGCTGAATTCAGAAATGTCACTTCGATGTTTACATATATATATAGATTATTACACAAACACATTTATTTTTCCCTGTTTGTTCGCTAAACCTTTTGAGTAGTACTATTTTCCAGTCAGATTTAAATTCGCACACTTAGTGAAAAATAATTTTGTGGAATTTAAATACAAGTAAGGTAACAGAAATCAGACAATCAAGCTCACATTAAAGATGGGTCTAACTTCCCTGCTTTAGGATTATATAAGAATTCTGGGCTACACAATTAATATTCGGAGTTTAAGACACCAGTTAAAGGAAGCTTCTATCATTAGAAATTGAGTTTTCTTTCATATTTTTGTCGACTGTGGGACTATAAGTGTTACTATTTTCAGAATTCTATGTGGTCCGACAATGATCCATGTGTGGGTTTTGATTGAAAACTTAAATTTCTTAACTACTTTTAATCTCAAAATGGGAAGTGTGTGACCCCAGATGTTTCCCATGTAATTATTTTAAGCAACAAAACAGTGGATGCCTTGATTTTATCAACATCAATTTTCGTGGTGTCAAAAGACCAATCGTGGGGGCATGTATTTATTTTATTACACCAATTTTACTTCATGCCGAAAAGAAAAATAATATCTAATATTTAGTCTTATGTCATAAAATGACATTTTGTCTACTGATAAAAGATAAAATATTTTGATGGATGGTGATTTCGCCTTTTGGCCAAATAATAGATTCCCATGAATTAAAAGAAATTCACAGTAATATAAGTTATCAGATGGAGCTTCATAAAAATTCAGTGCCGGAAGTATTGTCTGGGAAGAAAGACCCTATCTTGAACCCTTTCTTTACTAACTACTCATCGATGAGTAGTTCCCTTAGGAAATGTTCAGATAATATCAAAACGACCATATGCCGTTTGTTGACTTATTATCTAGACATTCCATTTTTGATAGTCAGTTCAGGTCTGTTGATTATTTATGGCTTAGGATATTACACTAATAACATAAAACAAAACTAATTCAATGTAATTAACCATATCTATACTAAATACTCATTGATGAGTAGTTCCCTTAGGAAATGTTCATAAAATAAGTTCAACAAACAGCCATGAGCCATTGAACTTATTATATAAACATTTCCCATCAATGAATAGGAATGCTTCTGCACTTGTATGATTTTTTGTCTGCTCACTTTTCTTGAACACCCCTTTAAACAGATGGATCATCCCAATGTATAACTTATGGGAGAATCAATTCAGTAAAGAAAGGGTTAACATCACAGATATGTTGGTCAAGGCATTTGGGCCAAAATTTGCACCGAAATTTAGAGTTTCAATTTACATGAAGTTGGTCTTCCAACGAATTTTATTTAACAATATTCCCTTCTATGGACTGTTTTGGATATAGATATAAAAAAAAATTACAATACAGTAATCCAATTGGATGGTAGAGATTAGGTAATATAAACTCTGACATGTTCTCTGTGACCTCTGTATCCATCGTTGAATCATCTCAGCGTGAATTAAGTAATCCAGATTCCGAACCACAAAATGAACAGCACATCGATGTGAGAAAATAAGACGAAACAATGAGCACGGGCTGTACGAGGCCGTTCCAAACTTCACAACCTCTAGATTCAGCTTAATATAGTTCGTAGAATATCAGTAAATATACACATATTATCAACGAATCAAATTCGATACTCCATCCTGAAGGAGTCCTCAGTTCCCGGGTCGATAATAATGTTTGGGTCTGTCAGCATCTGAATTCCTTCGAAATCTAGAGGATCAAGATCCGCTTTAAGAATCTCATCTGACGGGAAAAAGTCACTATCGAAACCGTCTGTCATTATAGCACTACTCAAGTCCTTAGCCATCGCGAAATCAGGAGTACGACCAAAATTCTCGTCTGCACCTAAAACAGAAAAATGTTATACACTGATAATTGATTATAATCATAAGTCATATCCAATGACCAGTCTGACTTTTGCAGAATGAGGTCCCCAGAGGGTGAATATAATGATGCTTCACCGCAGTGCAGGATAATGTCACTGAATTCAAATTGGTAGCAGGCAACTTCATGCTTATATATAAACAAGGAGAAACAACATGAAGTTTGGTGATGATTGCAAGAGGGATGTGGTCTGTTGGGTGCACCAAAGGATTTAGTCATGCAAAAGAGCAAAATCCAAGAGGGCTGCCAATGGCCATGTTTTTCATCGAAAATCATTCAAATTTGATATTTCCCATCTAAAGGCGATCCTAAACATGCCTGTATATTTTCAAAACAAGTCTCCAATAAATATAGGCTGGAGGGTGTGCAGAAAGACTTAAATGTAAAATCCAAGATGGCTACTGGCGACTATGCCTTTTAACAAATTTTGCAAAAAAAAATGATTGCTCCCATCTACAGGTCACCCCAAAGATCAATATAATGTTTGGTGATGATTGGATGAGGGATGTGGCCTGTAGGATGTGCTAAGGGAATTGTTGAGTGATGCAACAACTATAGCTTGTAAAGTGTGCCACATGAAATCGTTGATGGACTGGCGGACGGCCGCACACAGGAAGGGACAGATGCCACCCATGACAATAGCTCAAACTTTACTTCGTCAAATTCAGCTAAATATATAGTGAATCTCATTGGAAGAGCCATTGTCATATACATATACATTGGATGGTCTATCATTCATCTATGCAAACCGATGAACAGAGCTGCAGGTGTCTCAGATTAGTGTTTTCGCCGTTTGAAACACATAAATGTACGGAACCGCACATACATATAACTTTCTTGTCAGTTTTGCATGTTCATCCGAGTAGGTACAAACTGAGTAATTTTATTGTGTCAGTTCCGATGTCGGCCGAAACTGTATTCTATAGCATGTAACAATAAGGGAGCTTGTCCAATTAGATCGGAATTTCCGCCGGAGATTCCGATGGATATTTCCGATCTCCGATACTGACGGCAATCAGAGTTTTTATTACGGTATAAAACTCCGATTCGGTCGGAGATTTTTCTTGGTGTCATCGGTAAAATTCTCCGACTTAATCGGAGTTTATATCGGAGTTTCCATTCTTCAAGTGCGGTATGTTTTGAGAAAACTCTGATTCCGTGAATTTCCGTGGGAGTTTTTAATAGATCGTCGTTTCTGTTCTTAGTGTATATTGTTTTCCAGACACAACAGAGAAAGACATGTAACATGTTACATCGATTCTCAACGACTCGGCCACTTCCTCTTCACTGAGGAAATAATATACCCATAAATAGAAACCATATTCATGCAATGCTGCAATATACGGCCCTGGTAATAAGTGGCGCAAAGCAAAATCATCCACAAATCCCTTAATTGGAATGCACTGGGTTTACGGTATTCTCAGAATCCGACGACGTTGCACATATAGCAAGTGCATGCTTCATGTGATATTCAGAGCTGTGTCGCCTTTTAGGCTACTGTAAACCCTTTGATTTGTGTCCACATCAAAACGTTGGTGTGAAATAGAATAAAAAATTGAAAATGTAAGGCCGGAGGGGTCAGGTTACTACTACGTTTTCTGATCTTTGCAACTTTCGACCAAGCACCATCAACAATATAGACATTTCGTTACCGCAAATAAACAGACACGAGAGTTGCAAACACAATGGCCGACGACATCTAGATAGCAATTTGCATTCACTAAGCAGTTATATCAACTTTGAGACGAAAATCATTCATTAAAATGTACATTTACTTCCATGAACTAGAAATTTAGACAGTTGTTGTCTTTGTTCACCGAAAATAACATTTTCAATAGAAAATACATATTCCCTAATAAGATACTTACACACTGAACTACATGTTATATTCATTTTTATTCACAAAGAGAGGATCTATGAGATCCGTTTAAAATTTATTATTCATTTCCTCATAGCGTTTACTTCCCTCGATCTTGTCGCACAAAGATGAAAAGAGAACTTACCTGTGGATGTCCACTGCCTTATATACAGCTAGTGGACACGTGACCTGTGACTTGCTACATCATAATAATGATTCAAAAAGGTACTTAAGCTATTTCGTACCAAAATAATAAATTTTAAACGGATCTCATAGATCCTCTCTTTGTGAATAAAAATGAATATAACATGTAGTTCAGTGTGTAACGTATCTTTGACGGGAATAGCTGAAAACGTAGTAACGTGACCAACAGGCTATTAAACTTGCGTTGTTTCGGGAATGGCAACTATTGAAATGTTGAACCAATTAAGTCGAGGAACTCTCTTATAGTTGAACCAATTAAGTCGAGGAACTCTCTTATAACAAGCCACTCCAACTGTAGTCGCTACAGCTAACCAAACAGAAGCATTCCAATTTACATGCGTTCAAAATTACTGGGTTTACGGCAGTCGTCGGACTGTGAGAGCGCGCGCAAGTGATGTCATGAATTGCACAATTATGTGACTTGATACATTGTCTATGGGGATATTGCTGGTTAACCATGTAGTTCTGCTATGAATCTTCTGGATATGTGTGTATTGTTTGTGTAAGATAAATTAAACAAGAGGTGTGCACTCGAGTGCTAGCATACCCCCACCGTGGCAAATTCAACCCGCATTATCCGTAAACTCAACAAAAAAGATTTTTAACTTTAAAGAAAAATTCGGACTGATAATATCGATATGGTGTCACTAGAAGCTTGTACAGAAAAAATTATTCAAATCGGTTCATAATTGTTAACCCTTTTCCCAACAACACATGTAGTTAAACCATGTCATATAGCCAACGTCACCAGGTATGAAGGTAATTACGTTAGCCAACAGGAATTTGATGTTATAATATTAATTATGTGTTCAGAATCCCGCCGATAGCACAACAACGGCCGCGTCCGTAGTTACATTACAACCGGAAATAATATTATGATGCTCAGACATAACCTGATTTTGCAGAGTAAATTTGTGCAATAAAAGCAGAAAGATCCACTTTGAGTCATCAATTTGGAATTGCAATGTTCGAGTTCTCAAATTAAACAACAATTGTGACACTTATTGAATATGTTTCACAACATTTGGTTTGTGGAGAAGCTCACCTACATTAAATATTGAGACAAATTTCGTCTTCGTCGAAAATTCGCTACCAGTGAACCACGTGTTTCTGTTTCGTTTGTTTTCATTTTGTCAGCCAATATGAGACTGAGTAAATACTCTATGTCAACATTTTGTAATATTTAGGAAGGCAAGGTGGAAATATGTGCCTTCATTATGATGTTAGTCCATTAAAAAAAATAGTATTATAAAAATCTTTTTTCACGGGTGAAGTGACAATCATATTGGAACACGACAGGAAAAACATCCCAATGGCCAGTTCGGCAACTGTCACGCTGAGATTTTGCTTAGCTGTGGTCGATTTAATTACGACTGGGAAAAATGTTCATATTGGACTCTTTGGAAATATAAAATCACCACCTAAGAAATAATACATAATCCAATATAAATATAAATTTTAAGTTGTCATATTTTACATAGATTACCCTCGCGGTCACGCATAACGCAATCAACAAGGAAGCGTCTCTGACAACAACTTTCGTTTTCGTCGAAACCACGTGTTTCTATTTCGTTTTTTTCAATTTTGTTGGCCAAAACAGTATTCTAAGTAAACATTTTGCAAATCTAAAGCCTAGCAAAGGAAGAAAGGATTTAATATGTGCCCTTCATGATCTTAACCATCAGCGGAACAAAACACAATCAATGTAAATCATCATTATAACTCTTTATTCGAGTCTCAAATCCGAGTGTTGAAAATGCAAAAATTAAAGACGTCAAAAGACGATACGGACGCTACAACAAAAGACGTCAAAAGACGATACGGACGCTACAACAAAAGACGTCAAAAGACGTATCGTCTTTTGTTGTAGCGTCCGTATCGTCTTTTGACGTCTTTTGTTGTAGCGTCCGTATCGTCTTTTGACGTCTTTAATTTTTGCATTTTCAACACTCGGATTTGAGACTCGAATAAAGAGTTATAATGATGATTTACATTGATTTACATTGATTGTTGGAATAAAGGTTAAAGTTATTAAGTCAGACAGAATTTTCTAAGTCAAAATAAGTCGAAAATGAAGTGTAATATTACGAAAATCAGTCTGAGCCAATCCCTAGCCGCATCCTGTAGAGAGGGTATTTTGAGAAGCATGTATACCAAAAATTATTGAAATCGGTTCATATTTGTTAAAGTTATTAAGTCGGCAGAATTTTCTAAGTCAAAATAAATCGAAAAAGAGGCGTAACTTGAAAAAAAAAGTCGGACAGAACCGCAATTAGCATCATGCGGAGAGATCGTCCTAAGGAGATTGCATACAAAAAATTATTGAAATCGGTTCATAGTTGTTCGAGTTATGAGGTCGGACGGACGGACGGACACACGGAGGGAGAAAGCGTGACGGACGGATGGACGCAGTCAATCCAGTATACTCCCCATTTTCTTCGAAAGTGGGGGTATAATAACTGTCATACATACAGATATAAATATATATCAAATAGGCTATATGTTCACCCGCCCCACCCCATGGGTTGTAACTTTGGCAATTCAAACTCTTGCAAATTTCTCGATACAGAAAAAAAAGGTGCTATTTATATCGTAGATCATGCCATGAATCTGTAATCTGGATTACGCCCGCAGATATCATATTCCACTAGTACAAAACATGGGAAACTTAGGCCTAATTGTAAGCGACGCAAAGGAAATCGTTCATAAAGTCACTTAAATAGTGCAATTTCGAGACGGGATCTTCACCTACAGTGAAGTACATTATTCAGGAACAGGTGATAACTAAGAAATATATTCCCTGTGTTATTCTTTCGAATATAAGTTTCCCTGTCAAAACTTCGAAAAGTTCCAAGGTTTTGTACTGGTGGAATATATGATCTCTAACACACTTGGAAAACTCGAATCGCACAAGAACTTTAATAGGGAGATATCACGAAATCACGAATTTTGTCCCGCTGCTGACTCACCATATAAGCCGACTAGTTAGCTGTCGTCATCATTGGGAGCATGTATGGAGATTTGCAATATTTACGACACTATTTGGACTGGGTTTACGGTATTCTCAGAATCCAACGATGTCGCAAATATAGCACGTGTAGAGATGTGTCAACTTTTAGGCTACTGTAAACCCCCTGTTTTGCGTCCATATTAAACGTGAGTTTGATATAGAATGACAAATTGAAACTGTAAGACGATCCACATGCCACACGGAAAGTATACTATAAACCAGGTTGGGAGAATAATTTATTTGAGTTTTTATTCTTCTATTGATACTGGTTTGCACATTAAACGGTGACCAATGACCCAAACGAGGACAAGTTACCTAATCGCAAAATTACTCGTACGAAATCAAAATGTGCATTGTTTACGGCAGAACTGGAGTACGGTATAATTTCATAATTCGACAATGCAGAAAATTAAGGAAGAGGTCAAGTGACCAATTTTGAATGGACATTTCCATGCAAAACTCCGTAGTAAAAGTTACAAATTGCAGATATTTCTGGGTGTGACTGTGTGCAGTATTGAAAACAATACACATTTATCTGGCGGGTTGGCTTAGAATTTGTTCCATTGAGAAAGTTGACGTATTTTTTTTTTTTTTTTTTTTAATATTTTATTTATTTTTCGTGTTGTAATTCCAGAAATAAATTCTCAAAAATAAATTTATAGCATAAATTGCCTATTTACCAAGCCCAGCCGCCAGTTAAAAGGTTATGTCTTTTTAATCATATGGCTGCTTTAGTTCCCAGACAATGGTTGATATATAACTTTTGCTGGGGTGGTTTGCATGCAAATCCCCATTCAAAATGATTGGTCACTTGACCTCCCCCTTAATAGCACTTGCTTCACGATATATTCGGGACTTTGTCAACCACTGTGACGGATTTGCGGCCACATCAAAACGTATGATTGAATTCTGACACGAAAATAGTACGTGTTGCCTATAATATAAACCGGGGTCTGGGAATCATTTATTTGGGACTTAAATCTTCTATTTATAAAAGTTCATTAAACGGAGTTTGAATTGTCTGAGATTTTAGCAAATCGGAGAAATTTACTATTATACAAAACTCCAATCACATCGTCGTTTTCATATCAGAGAAAACTCTGATCAAATCTTATCAAATCGGGAGTTTTCACATCGTAGTTTTCATATCGGAGAAAAAAATCGGAGTTTTGTTAAGTGTTCATCGGAATTTTCACCGGAATTCATCGGAGTTCTTGACCAGAGAAAAAACTCCGATCTGAGAAATTCTGATGATTGGAGGGCGAAATTTCTGATTAAAACTCCGATTAAAAGCTCCGATCACCAACGGAAATTCCGATCTAATTGGACTAGGTCCCTAAAGAGCGTTCATATACTTTACGCCATGAACAAACGCAATGAAAAAAACCCAGAAATTTTCCAGTCGTTTTAAAATTTGCACACACGCTCGTTATTTATACCACCATAGCAAACTTAAATAAACCAACAATAATTATAAAATAAGCACGATTTGTGGTTTATGCTAAAGAATACCAGGACTTGATTATTCAGACTTTAATTAGCCTTTCGTCGGCAGTTCGTAAAATATTATTTAGAGATCGGTGTCTTTTGCATGAAAAACCATAACTTCCCCATTGTGAACCTCTATTTGACCACCGCCTTTCTGCATCCGCATCTTTCTGGGGCAAGATATTTTATTACCGTGTAGCAATTTGGTGAAGAGGACTCCTCCTACCAGCTTGTCTTCTGTATTGATTGACAGTATGGCAAATTTGGGCGTGGGCGTCTCTCAAGTAGATTGACGTTCCAAATTTTTTTACAAACATTGCACAGGTGTGTCTTCCTTTGATAGTGGCCAAACATTTAATTAATAGGGCGGTGATGCTAATATGTTGTTGATTCTCTGTATGTCTGGATATTCCAATGCTTCCTCATAAGTATCTATTTCATCAACCGGGAACAGGAAGACTTATTTCCCTTAAAGGGCTTATTTATTGTGTCGTCTTTGATATTTTTCAAACATCATTTTGAATTTGAACGGCATCCGAACGGAGACCAGGAGTTGGAATATATCATGGAATTATTCAAATGTGAAAGTATACTACAAAGTTCCAAATTTCTTCCTAACAATTCACAGGTGTGTCTGCCTTTGATAGTGTGCATGTCTGACATTTAATTAGGGAGGTGATGTTAATATGTTGTCGATTCTCTGTCATGTCTGGGCATTCCAATGCTTCCTCATAAGTATTTATATATTATCAACTGGGAACAGGATGACTTATTTCCCTTAAATGGCTTATTTATTGTGCCGTCTTTGATATTTTTCCGACACCATTTTGAACGGCGTCTGAACGTAGACCAGGAGTTGGAAAATAACACGATATTATTCAAATGTGAACGTAAATAAAACAAATTAAAAAGATACTACAAAATAGGCTAACGCAATTCAGCTCTCACATTATGCGACTTCGTTGACTCCCGAGCAATGCATTGAACTTCAACACGGTCAACGTTAAACTTCAATGCGGCCCGCGTTAAACTTCAACGCGGTCCTAATGTACACTCAGCGCGTTATCAACACCACGACCACGTTGCGTTGACGTTACGACCGCATTGTTAATGGCTGAGGACCGTGTTAAAAGGGACACTTATTTCGAGAAGGTCTGTAGTTACCAATTCCAGTAATGAATCAGAAATTTGAACTTGGAAATGGGTCTGATCGATCTCAATGCATGTTTGTATAAATGAAGGTGCCAATGACACTGTAGCTCAACTTGGAGAGGGGATAATATTATTCATTACAGTCAATGGACCGATTAGGAATGTCGAAAGTTGAAATTTTTAAGTAATACAGAGGTCAACCCAAAAAACCTTATCACGTTTGGGATCAATTGGATGAAAAATGTTGGCTGTAGGGAATGCCCAAGTATTTAGTTATGCAAAATCTAAGGATGGCTGCAGATGGACATGTTTTTCATCTCAAATCATTCAATTTCAAGAGCTCATATCAAGAGATCATTATCAACATGCCTGTAAAATTTTGAATACACATCCCCCGATAAATGCGGCTGGAGGGTGTGCTGATGAATTAAAATGTAAAATGTAAAATCCAATATGGCTGCTGGTGGCCATGTTTTTTAATGAATTTTGGAACAAATCCATGGCTCCATCTAGAGGTCACCTCAAAGATCCATATAAAGTTTGGTGACAATTAGATGAGGGATGTTGTCTGTAGGGTGTGCTGAAGGAAATTGTTGACAGATGCACAGATGGCTAGAGGGACACACAGATGGATGACATATGCCAACCCATAGCAACAGGTCAACAAGTACATCACTAGGGTGTGAACAAATATGCTCATGGTAATTCAAAGAAAGGGCCATAACTCTGGCAAAAATTGGCAGGCGGAACCCAAATTCGAACTTGACTATTGTGTGATAGAAAATCCACATACCGAATTTCATGCCATTCAATTGTGAATATCTAAAGTTATCATCTGGAAACCAAAAGCGAACGGACGTATGTACTCACAGACAGACTAATCAAGCCTGCAAATATTGAGTCTGTCATTTGAAAAATGAACATATTCACCATCCGGGAACCTCATTCTGCTTAGGTCTCAACTGCTATGGGAGACCAAGGATCAGATTGAAGTTCCCCAGTTGAAGTTGGTGATGTTCACCCATTAGTCATCTCGATTATGCATTTTATCTTCTGCAAATTAGGGGATATAGAAACTACCCAGAAGGGAAAAAGTAACTAAAAACAATATTAATTTGAGACTATAGGTACTTTCCAGAAGATGAGGCCCAAGCAGAATGGGTCCCCAGAGGGGGAATTTGGTGATGTTTGCCCACTGTGCAATATACCATCGCTAAATTCACCCTCTGGGGACCTCAATCTGCAAATGACAGATGCACTATTTGCAGGCTTGAGAAAAAATGGGCATATATTAAAATGAAGAGATTAATGTTATTTACCTGTGAGAACTATATCAGGAATCTTATTAGCTTGTGAAGATATATTTTGTGACGTGTTCTGTGACTGTTGGGCATTCATCCGCTGTTGTTGCGTGGAACTGTTGTAGTCCGGAGGAGGAAAGAATTCGTGGCTGCCTGGCATTGGTTGTGACTGGGAGAAATTCAGTGACGAGTTTAATGAACCGTTTGATAATATGATGTTTGATGATAATGATGATAATGATGATTCTACGCTCGAAACTGGGCCATTCTCTTGGAGCTGCAATTGAAAAATATAGACAAATATATATACAGGTATCTTTATTTTAGACTATAAATATCCAAATATAGTATATAATAATCATGTTAGCCAAAAGCATGTAATACAGGATAGCTGTATAGCAGATCTTTCCAAGATTTTAATAATTTGTATAATGTCCAAATTGGAAAAAGGCATATTGAATAATGTAACTGGATGTAAAGTCTCTCTTGAAAACTTTACACAATGTTTCTCAACACATGAGTTTCCCAGAGGGTGAATTTAGCGAAGGGGCTAGCATCACCAAATTCATCCTCCGGGGACCTCATTCTTCATGGTCTCATCTGCTATGGGAGACCTAGACCTAGACTCAAATTTAAGTTCTCAGATGGTGAAGTGGACCCATTGGGAACCTCGATTATACATTGTGTCATCTGGCAATTTGGGGCAATAGAAAAACTAACTAGAAAAAGAAATATAGACTTTCTAAATAAACTAAAAACCTTGTTAATTTAATAATAAAGATACTTTCCAGAGAAGATGACGCCTAAGCAAAATGAGGTCCCCAGAGGGTGAATTTAGTGATGCAAGCCTGCTGTGTGGGGTAGCATCACTAAATTCACCCTCTGGGGGACCTCATTCTGCAAATGTCCAGCACCATATTTTGAGGCCTGCCCATATCCCATAAGCATTATGTAAGCTGGTCCAGAGATATGTAAGTTATTATAGCAAACGTTTCAGTTTGCATCGTTTGAAAAGTTGGTCCAGAGATATATAAATTGCTGCAAAAGAAACTTTTTCATATTATGAACAGTTTGAAAACTTGCTAATAGGCATATTCTCATGTATACAAATTGAATGGTATTGGTGTTGAATATCATCCTTGTCCGAGAGATCCTTCTTGATAATATATCCAAGGTATTTGCAACTTCGGAGGCAAGCTGTTTGTATCACTCGTTCAACTCGGAAGTAAGGCATTCTACTACAGGTGAAAATAAGTCCCGAAATTATTGACAACAATATATATTTTTTTTTTATTGTGAGGAAGTTCAATACATACACCGGACACGTGACGTCAATTGCTTTGCCGATGCACAGTGCAAGCTTTCATTATTTTTATTGTAAACCTATTGATTTATTTTTGGGAAATACAGCACAATACAGTCACTTTGAAAAGCCGACAAAAATCATATATCGGAATTACGTCTCTAGAAGTGTCCATATTTCATTTCTATGACGACGCGGCGTTCCCAAAATGACGTAATAAACCGTTTCCAAATATGGAGTGCATTCCTGGCATAATAAATGTTTGTGAGAATCGTAGTATTTAGAAATAGTTATAAATACAACTAGATGCGAAGACTAATCATTCATGAATATCGTGGACTGATAAAAAAAACTTGAAGATGTCTCCTATATTGCGATAGGTAAAATGAATTATGGATATATCGTCTGTATTCAGTTCTCCAACAATAGATGAGTTTGACAGTGCATGGGAAAATTGTCAACACTTCATTGACCTCTGATCTCTGACGTGATCTACTATGCCATAAACCAATGAAATCTTGCGCAGTCTGCGCCACTCTCCGGTGAAATGGAGGGATTCCCTTCAACAGAGAACCTAATTTTAATAGAGAGTTATAGAGACTTAATTCCGATATAGGATTTTTGTCGGCTTTTCAAAGAGACTGAGCACAATACAAAAGGCTTCAAAACGCTCAATAAAATAATTAATCTAGTCTTTGGACAATACAAACTTATTAAGTTCACAACATCCTTGACAACAACAACAAATGAAAAAGAAAATATCTTCACAATTGTGAGGTATATTAAACATAAACCACGAGTCTGTTCAATTAACCCCTTCTATGCTAAATAATCACTGACGAGTTTATTATCTGAACATATCCCACCTGTAGTAACGCCCTAAATAATCGGAAATATGGCTTGTTGCCATTCATTGGAAAGCTCTGTGAGAGCTTTCCGATTAATGGCAATAAGCCATATTTCTGACTAAACCCTGAAAAATTACCCATAATTCTGCTGTGGTTAAGGAGTCGATTATTTATGGCATTACTGTAAGAATACTTCTGCTCTTTTATTATCAAATTTTTTTCTGTCTTTCATCTGCTTTTATTACCTGAATACCCCTCAAAATGAATAATTGACTGTTCCCACGTATACTTGTATAACTGAATGGGAGAATCCATTTAGTATAGAAAGGGCTAAATGAAGCACTATCAACATAGAACGACACAGTGGTGTGAATTTGTTTAATGTTATTACACTCGTTCGTGTTGCCTCAAGGTACAACTTGAACCTATGGTTCAAATGGCACACTGCAAACTCTTGCATTAATGTTAACACAATAGCGTCATTCTATCTATTTACACCATTTATTACATGCTTGTTCCTAAAAGTACAGTGTTATTTCTGATCCATATTTACAAATCCATATGGAACCTATGTTCCATACTCATCTCATTGACATCAAATGACATACATGACGTTCGCCCCAATCATGAAACCGTAACTATAATATAAAATAATTATCACACACGACAAAACAAGCCATGTATGTGTCTAAATACATTGTAAGTCTGTATTTATATTGCACAGATTCTAGGACGGGCGACGTGTAACTAATAAACACAGAGTGTAATAAACACAGAACGACATGGGTGTTAATGGGTTCGTTGATATCGCACTTGTCCTATCACGGAACACCTCTTATTCTATCCTTCTACGCCAACACAAACCATTAGCACAATTGTGTGTACTTATAGCATAAGCTAGAATTATGAGTATTACCATGCTGAACTGTTCGAACTGATGTTGTAAAGCATTAGTTTGTTGTTGTTGTTGCTGCTGCTGCTGCTGCTGTTGTTGTTGCTGTGTTAAATAGAAAGCATCAACAAATGCAGAATTGTTGCCGTTGTTGGCATTCGTATTTGGTAACCCGGGTGACTGAGTTGGAGAGTATGACGTCGCAGACAGCGGAGAGGTTGGAGATTGACACCCTCCGTCTGATACACTGTTACGATACTGCGTCATAGAAGCCTATAAATATACAAATGTGGCCAACTAAAATAAATTTATCCTTCCCCATCGGGTAAATCAGGAAACCAAGAGTCGCTGGGCAAGGTCAACGTAAATATTGTTATGCCAATGTATTCTCTTATATATGGAAGGCTCCCTATGGAAGACTCAGATATAAGCCAGATTTCCGCTATACAGGCATAAGCTCCATCAAACAGACCCACTTTTGATGACCGAAAAGAAATAATTTTGTGTAAGTATTTCCTAGTACCGATAAATTAGCATGCGGACAGACCCGTTTAATCTGCCGCTTTGCACACGAGTCTGCCGATTTGATCATCGACACCCACCTATACCCCCACAGCTCTCATCTAATCTGATGGTTTGTGCAAATACGTGTACACGTAAAGACAAACATTTATTTCATAAGTTGGTAACAAGGAAGTCATTCATTTTGTTAAGTCTCGTTCTCGTCGCGGCTGAGATTTCATCGATGTCGGTGTGATTTATTGTCACTCCTTATTGGATAAAACTAACTTGCAGAAATAAAGAGTATATTCGGGGAATCAATATACGAATACGATATTTAACTTTAGAATTCAAAGTATTCATACCTGTAGTTTATTTCTTAAGATGAATTCTGAGAAAGTCATGTCATCGAAACCAAAACCACCCGTCTATGTTCCAGGAGCGATAACTCTATAGTTTGCAGATCGAATGACTTCATGAAATTCTGGTTTATTATTAAAATGGAAGTGAAGGTCGCAACACATATCACGCTCACTGCTTATACATATAAGCAATGCCGGCATATCTTACAGCATTCAATGATTTCAATTTGTAAATATCAAACTCCAGTGAAAATACTTCTCTAGAAACTTATTTGGATCTACTCAGGTGAAAGGAAATTCAAGTAGGGAACATCACCAACACAACTGGGGAACTTCAATCTTATTCTAGGTCTTCCATAGCAGTTGAGGGCCTTATCAGAATGAGGTCCCCAGAGGGTGAATTTAGTGATGCTAGCCCGCTGTGCGGGATAGCGTCACTAAATTCACCATCTGGGGACCTCATTCTGCAAATGACAGACACACTATTTCAAGGCTTGATTGTATGACGAACCATGATCAGCCCGTCCTATCCTAGGTCCTATGGACCCAATATTTAGACCCCAGCAGAAATCCTGTATAATAGAATGCATTGGCACATTGTTTTTGCAAAATTTCAGGAAGCTCCAGTCATGGAAGGGTTAAATACTCATTGATGAGTAGTACCCTTAGGAAATGTTCAGATAATATGTTCAACAAATGGACATAGGATGTTGTTGAACTTATTTTATGAACATTCACCACCAATGAATAGGAATCCTGCTTATATTTCCTGAACATCCCTTCTGATGAATAATAGACCATTTCAATGCATACTTTTATAACTGATTGGAGAGTCCATTTAGTAAATGAAGAGTTAACATTGCTATTGGCTTTGTCTCACTTAAAAATATGTTACAGATATATCCATGGCATATATTAAAATAGGCTTATAAGTTATTTATCAATACCAAAAACTGCCATTTTAAAAGCTGCAATTGTCCCTTCAAAATATATATATGTATATAAGTATGAAGATCAACTCTTCAAGGAGGCACGTTACAACTCATTTAACCCTTTATATTCTATATGATTTTCCTCACTCAGTTATAAAAGTATAAATTGGAATGATATATTTGTTTTGAGGGGTTTTCAGGAAAAATAAGCAGACCACAGATAATAAAAAGCACAGAAGTAGTCCTATTAGTTGCAGAGAAATGTTAGATAATAAGTTCAACGAACGACCTACTCTAACACATTGAAGTTACTATCTGATCAGTTCCAACGGGATAACTACTTGTCAATGAGTATTTAGTATAGCCTCTATCGGTAAATGAGTTATCTCCACTTGATTCCTGGTACTCTTCTGTGATTCTAATTACATCCGGTTGGTATCAATCTCGCAGATCTTTTGTTTACACTCAACACGTGCGTTTATTTTCATCGAAGTTATTGCATTAATACTACGATTCCAAACTGATTCTAACATGGGAAAGTTATATTGTTGCGTGACTGACTGCCATAATTATTCTGGTAAAGTTGTTGACGATCGCTTTGTGAAATTACACAGATTTCCCGAGAATAAAGCGAGACAACGTGTGTGGAAATTCCGAGTGAGCCGAAAAAACTTCGAAGTCGGGCGTAATTCGAGAATTTCTTCCGAACATTTCGAAGGTGGGGTCAAAACCAACGAACACGATCTGCCGTCGATATTTCCTCACAAAACATTTGCGACTTGGAAATATGGTTCCAGTAGTGACAATCTATCAGAACCCATGGAAATCAATGGAGATTTAGAAGTTGAGGATGATAACTCTGTACATAATTTGGTATTTACCGCAGCTGAAACACAAAGAGAACTTGATACCTCCATAATGATGCATGATTATTGTGGGCCCATGACACCTCAACAATTCCTAGTTATCGACATCAGGAAGTGCTTTGATAGAGCATGTTTAGTGGACATTGGTCATCAAACTTATCTTCCACAATTGACAATTGAAGATATGGCAGATGAGGACATGATATTCTATACAGGACTGCCTGACAAACTCACATTCAATTTATTGTTTGATGAAGCAACAGGCTGTGAAATGAGAGAAGAGGGGGAAAAAGGGACGACCAACCAAACTACGACAAGTGGATGAGTTTTTTATGACATTAATGCGTTTACGCCTTGGTTTGTTAACCACCGACATAGCAAGACGATTCATGATCGCACAATCGACAGCGAGTGTCATTTTTAACAAATGGGTGGACATCTTGCACGACAAGTTGCATTTTCTCATTGATTGGTGATCATTGGTCATCACAGGAGGCAGTTAGGGCCAATATGTCAGTATCCTTCAAGTCACGATTTCCAAATACGCGAGTGATTCTAGACTGTACTGAAGTATATACGGAGACGCCAAAATCACTTGTGAAAACTTTAATGTATTCTGACTATAAAAGTCATATGACATGGAAGGTGCTTGTGGGACTTAGCCCAGCCGGTGTTATAACTTTGGTCTCCGATCTGTGGGGTGGAACTGGCATAATAGACCTGTGTGAACCAGGGGATGCTATAATGGTGGCCAAGGGATTCGAATTTTTGATTGTGAAATATACTCAACAATGGCGTATAATATGCCGAGTTATAAAATTGGCACATAATGGTGCTACTGGCCTCGACAAATCAGGCCAATCACATTTAAAATAGGCATATATTATGCCAATATATTTATCACACTGTTCCATGATGAAATTCAGCGTTATCACTATTATACTATAGTGGAAAAGTGAATCGAAACATATGCTCAATTTAAATCATGACTATCCGGGCAATGTAGGAACATGGGACACAGACCACTAGTCTGTTGGTTGATTGTTGAGTATATTTCACAATCAAAAATTCAAAGGGATTATTGCTCCCAATGAGCCATCTATTACTGCACTATCAGAGAAAGAGAAGATGGATGCATGTTGTTGATATATCTCCACAGAAAATAGTCATCTTGAGTCAGAGGATCTAAGTGGCAAATTGTCAAACTTGATTCCCAAGATTTTGGCTTTATTGTTTAATTGAATGGCACCTGAACGCACATAATTTTCTATATAGTCAAGAGAGACATAAGACCTTGTTCCACTCACGAAGAAAATGTACCAGATTGCTGACAGTGATTATCAGGAACCAGCTGAGAGGGCGAATTGGGAGACATCTTCTCCCTAAAATATACCACTTCTCCCTATTTTTGTCACAGGGAGAAGTGACTCCTCTCTTACTAATATGCATATTTCAAAACAGCATATTTGAAGTGTATTTACTGATTATAATGGTGGACCTATTCATTATAATGGCATTATAAATATGCTCTTGTATTGCATAATACTTATTGGATCACAGAAAGGTGATGATAGTGTAAATTGAACTTCAGCCTTTATAACTTCTCCATGATAATAGGCCATGTCTCCCAAATAATCTAATAGGGAGAAGTGATTTCACCCAATTTAAAATCTCTAGGTTGGTCCATGGTGAATATCACCTGAGGGGCTTTAACCTAGCAAAATCAGTGCACCTACTGAACTTACCATAATCATCTGTATAACCATACTGTATACTACCTACATAACGTAGCATTCTTAAAATGCAACTTACAAGAATTTATTCTGAACTGCGCTACACTAAGAAAGTTAGGCTTCCCTTTATAACCTTATTTCTTCTAGTTACCTTGCCATTTTATAAATATTTCCACCTATGATACGGCCTATGAAGCTAAAATACAATCTCAAAAATCACAAACACTCATGTCAAAACAACACCACAATAAAACTGCACAACGTAAAACAGCAAATTCTATATGACTGACTAATCACTCAGGGGATCAATAACTGAGTTTCCTACACATCTGGGCTTACAACATCTAGACATTATTGAAGTGCCTGGTAGCTTGTTAATTGCTAAAACAAGAAACCAGCTACAAGTCATAAATATGTGAGAAAAGAATTAATTTTAATCAAAATTCATGCTGCAATAAGCTACTATTCATAGCTATGCTAAAATTTGTAAATTACTACAAACCATTTTACCAGCTAGGTTCTTGGATTGTCAACATTGGTGGTTAATTATTGAAATTTTGTTGAAAATATATCTTCAAATCAAATTGTTAACGCTTTCATGGCATGAGCTGTTGCAGCATTAAAAGATCCTGTGCCTGTGCATTCCCTTATATATACAAGTCTCCAATAGGGAGCGTCACATATATAAGAGAATGCATTTGCATAGGGTTTTCGCAAAATTTCAGGAACATCATGGAATCATTCAAATTTTGTTGAAAATATATCTGTCTTCACTTCTAATCGTTAAATGCTCTTTCCTCTGATACCTACTACTCAAACAAATCCAGTATTATTCCTAATACTAAATAAAACTAGAATGCACTCAGAGAGATGCCAACGTGCGCAAAAATGTAATAAACAATAATTTAAAAAATAATTTCACTGTATTTTACTTAATTTATTTAATTTAATTTAATGTTAGCAAAAAAAGACAATTACCATTTCTCATTTCATCACAGATAAAAGGCAAATTACTATATTAATCATTTAAGTAATTAAAACCAATTTGATGTTGCCGAAAGGATGAGAATTTAATATCGATTACATTTTTTTCAGCGGCATATTTTCATTTTCATTTTCCGATAGTCAAAGTTGACCAAAGGAGCAATAAGAAATAATTAATACCATTTGTGTAAATATTGATAGCAGCCAATATGCAACAATAAATATCAATAATTAATCAAATAATTAATCAATAACGATCATTTTATGTAATAATAAACTCTTCAAACGGTGTTTGTGTCAACAAATGCGTTTTGTTTTGTGTTACGTCATTCGTCGTATTTGACCTGGAACTCGGCTGAAGGTTAGGCTATTCAGCCTATTGCGTCGAATTACGAAATCGCGTTTTGAATGTCTCTCTTTTCCCACATGATAAAAAGAGGTCTTCACACGAACCAAAAATGATAACTTCCCAATTATAAGTAAAAATACTCAAATGAAGGAATCTATGTAGGTCCCGAAGGAGTCTATATACTCTTTGATGTAGAGTTCTGATGGAGAAAATGTAGGTCGATCTATTTTTGTCATAACTCTGACGTATTTTGACCTGGGAGAAAAAATCGAAATCGAGGCTCACTACGAGCATGCCAGTTTTAAATATAGAAACAGGGAATCCTGACAAATGGCGATATCGGCGACAAACAAATAATCGAAAACAACACATAAAATAAACATAGCAAAAACGCGGCACAGTAAAAATGTCAGAACGCCACGAGGTTTTACGTCGTTTTTGGTGACGTCAAGCTATGAACGAATCTGTCTGATCGCCACACTGTTGCGCGAGCGCACGTAACTACTGTTATCTTGATTCATTAGAGAGAATCCGCTCCTGGTGAATGTGCATGTGATTATAACTATAACATCACAGGTCAAGTGACTCTACATACACGTTGTTTATAAGCGACTGACTTGTGGGCATGCAGCTATATGTACACTTGTAGACACAGGGTGTAATTCTATTTCAAATAACATTTTGCGAATTGCATGATTGCACATTGATACCATGTTAACCAAACTCTTTTTAATAAGATCGTTTGCGTTTCGAGAAATGGGCATTTTTAAATGTCCAACATTGGGAGTGTCTTGGACTAGTTGAGAAAGTTTGTGATATAATTGTTGCTAGTACACCTTGTCAGAGTCAGAGCTGATCATAAAACCTGGAAAATCCTGATCTTAATTAAAGATGCATAATCCAAATTAACACTCCCAAATGACTATTTCTTTGGCTTCGGGGTGAAAATTATTTGATTCGAGTCGAGGAACCCACCCACCAAAGCTCAGAGTGATCGATATCGATTTTTGAAATTTGTTATTTCCTCAACTGTGCAATAATTTGTGGTCCAGAAACGAGTCGTCAAACCGACAGTTCAGACAAAATTGCAGATGAAGATGGATAACTCTAAAATCAAGTGGTAATACGGCTAAATTTCATGATACGAAAGTGATAATACGGCCATATTTCGTTGAACAACATGTTGATAAATAACACATCTTGGGAAATTTTATACCATAATTGACAGCGGGTAGCATTATTGTGTTGTGATTAAACGATTCTGATAACAAAAGCGTATTTTGAAGAAATGTTGTTGTTGTAACTTGATGAATTGGGAACGTCTGATCGGATTGAGTACCTTTAGAGTAATGTCGCGTCTGCCTATACATATGAATAACAAACATCTGTGGAGGCAAACAGAACGGTTTTATTAATAATTCAATAGTTGTCTTGCTTTCATTTTAATTTATTGAAAGTTGTTTTTCTTCATTCAAAAGTACTACATGTAACATTATTGATGTCTAGCCCCAGCCATATGATACACAGGAATATCTACGCAGTGCAGTTAGCAAGGATACACATCAAGAAACCTTACTCGTACACTCCAAATAATTACTAGAAATGGAATCTCTCTATTCAGGGACCAGCCGAGAGGGCAACATGGGCGAAGAAGTATCCCTATTCTTGCTCACTTCGCCCTAATTTTGCAGCGGGGCGAAGTTTCAGTCGCCCTGAAATTTCCGAAGTTGACAGATGAAAATCGGCAAAATATTCATCCTAATTTACTACCAACATTGATTGAACCGAGTTATCCATTGAAAATGTCTTATATAACACCATAATTACTATTAACATCTGTATTAATCCAATTTGGGAGCATATTCACACCTGAGCTTTGATTGCAGACAGCTGTGAATACATCGTAAACGGTAAAGTGTCCACAGTGACTTGTGATTTTGGGATTATCACACCTGAAGATTACAACTCTACTCCTTACATCAGATCATAACCCCTTTGTTAAATTTTGTAAAAGCCAGAACAACTTTGAAAACAAATACATTTTTTTGCAACATATTGATGTCTCCTATTTTCGTTATATAGGCGACTACAGTGCAGGTCGATTTCAATTTTGCCAACCCATTTTGGCGTTTTCGCCTTATTTTTGTGACAGGGAGAAGTCACTTCACCCTGAAAATCAGGTCTAGGCTGGTCCCTGTCTCTAATCTCAGAAATAACCTGAAATTCAATAAAAGCACTTAAGAGGATAATCAGTTGAGCGAATTTTAAACTTGCAAAGTTGTCACAGTTTGTCTCATGTAACATTCCTGACCATTTATTTCACAGTTGGGCATTATATTAAGATGTAACGTGCCTTACCATTTTATGCAGTCAGTAGTTATTCTATGATGAAATATACCTAACAAATTTTATTTACAGTCAGGCATTATTTTATGATGAAACATACCTGACCATTTTGTTCACAGTCGGGTGTTATTTTGACCTGTGGAACCTGTTGTGGCTGGTTAGCCGTGACAGGCGGCGATTGATGTAAACCATTTGCGGAATGCCGTAGGTGTGGAGGGGTGTTGACTGGTTGTTGAGGGGCGGAGCCAGGATGCCGCTGTTGCTGCTGTTGCACATATAACAAATATTGCTGCCGTATCCGAGGGTCGGCCGTCAGAGTGCTTGGGTCTATGTGTGGAACCTACACAACCAACAATAAAGCAACGAGCTACAATCTACAGGTCAAGGTCAATCAACAGAACATGCACAGTTACAGCCAGAATAAAGTGTCAGAAAACTTATGAGCAGTAAAAACCAGTACAAAATTATAAGGAGAATTTAATATTAGTGATTTATAATTCTCTATTTTTTCACATTAATCAATCCTCCAAAAGATTGCATACCATAATATCACAATTTCTCACCCCAAAACCTCTTGGCTACTGAGTACGTACATAAACTTTCATGCTGTGTTCTTTATGTTGGTACCGAGTACAGACCTACTTCAGCACACCAGCAGTCAGTCATTACTCATAACTTGAACTCAGAAATGAGTGCATCGGAACCCTTGTATTTCGATGTTTGAAACAGGGCATGATGTTGCAGGATATTGAACGATTTATAGGCTTTCAACAGAGTCGGTTTTATGGTTTTTGGGATATTCCCTTTATATTTTATATTGGAAAATAGCGATAACGACATAGTACATGACCTCATGACGTCATTCAGCAGTGAAGAGGTTAACCCTTTCAGTGCCAAGTCCGATTTTTGTATCAACCCTTATTTCCTTGATCATTTTTCAAATTTATTGATTATAATAATGTGATACATTAGAGCTCTTTCCATCAATGTATCACATTATTATAATCAATAAATTTGAAAAATGATCAAGGAAATAAGGGATGATAAAAAAAAGACCTGGCACTGAAAGGGTTAAAGGTATATTCAGGGCTCCATCCAGTAGGATGAAAACAATCACAATCTTTTTTTAACATTGTAAATCAATTAACCACGCAAATGACACGCAAAAGAATAAGAATAAAACCTACACGTAACACACACACTCTCTGTTAAAACGTCAATGAGATGATTATTGTAACTTTGAACTGATAGAGATAGACAGACACAAAAACTCTGGCTGAAACCATGAACATCACAATATAACATTCACAAATTACGCTAAGTCAGGCATCAAATTACAGAGAACAATTGCTGAATGCAAAGAGCCTCGCATATATAAGAGAATGTACTGGTTTACAAAGTCAAGGTGAATATTGTTAGGCTAATGCATTCTCTTATATATGTGAGGCTCCCTGTGAGAGACTCGCATATATAAGAGAATGCATTGGCACAGGGTTTTTGCAAAATTTCAGGAAGCTCAAGTCATGGAAGGGTTAAGTATTAAAAGGAAACATCTAAATCTGATAAAGCGAGATGGTTTATGCTCCTGGGAAATAAAATTGTTTTTAAACTTCAAACTGAATTCTGCAGATTAATAAATAGGGGATAATTATGTTAAATTGAACCACCATTTTTAGACAAAATATACTAAGAGTTGATTTATTTTTTACTACATTGTAAACAAAAATTAAATGGCCAGTATCAGTCAATATATATATATTTTATTTAATAAGCTCTTTGCATTTGGCAGGTAATGTGCTTAACTTCACTACATCAATCTATCACAAACATTGCAAATCATTAGCCAGGTTTAGATAGAGAACATCTAACTTCAAACTTCAGTCACTGTTAACTTCCTATAGTCCCCAGATTGACACAGTAGCGCGATATTTCATTTAACAATTGACCCTTTCTTTTTACTAAATACTCATTGACAAGTAGATCACTTAGGAAATGTTCAGATAATAAGTTCAACTTTTTAAACTTATTATCTGAACATTTCCCACCAAAGAAAATGAATCCTTCTGCACTTTTATTATCTTTTTGGCTGCCTGTCATCTTTTCATTTTTCCTGAACACCCTCCTGTTCAGATGAATAATAAACAATTCCAATATATACATTTATAACTAAGGGAGTATCCATTCAGTGAAGAAAGAGTTAAAAATTATCCATCTTTATCAATATGAGAGAACATCTGGCGATCACATGCATTATCACACCTTTGAAATCAGACAGCGGCTGAAGTTTGAAGTTCTTCATCTAAACTTGTCTGTTGTTGGCATTGATTTATTAATTCTGAGCTGTGTGTAGGATACGAGTCCCACAGGTGCTTGTATAAATTGTCCAAATACATTATACAAGTAATATACATTCCTGACAATATTAATACACAAGGTTAAAAGGAAACACAAAATTTGCAGATAAAGTGTACGTATAGGGCTCAACAAGATCATAAGCCAACTTGAATGAGACCAGCAAAATCAAGTTGCATGAGTTCATCAATAAAAGCAGGGTTCCTGCTAGTGGGGCCAGTTCACATTTATTATCAGACACAATCCCCTGCAAAATCAATGAATTCCAAATACCTACACCAGCCTACACTGTCTAAAATACTCTCACTAAATAAAACCAATAGGGTGATAAAAGAAGATAATTTTAAACTAGTAAACCATTTTATTAAACGCTTGTTCCCAGAAGTACAATGTTATTGCTGTTCTGTATTTACAAATATGTATGGAACGACATCCATACACATCGCGTTGATGTCAAATGACTTTCGGCTCAACAATCAATGATCAAACTATAAAATAATAGCATCCTCACACATGACAAAACTGGTGCATGAATAAACCTTGTAAGTCTATATTTTTTTAATTCACAGATTCTAGGGTGGGTGACATGTAATTAACACAGAACGACACAAGTGTTAATGGGTTTGTTGATAAAGCACTTCTGCCATCACGTCGTTCTGTGTATTTACTTGACTCTCTGAAAAATAATTATCTTCAAGGACACACACATCGACAATGCATGCATTTGATGTCTGGTTATGTCGTGATTACATTGCCAATCACCATCTACAAGAAATGTAATGATGATGAAACTATAATTTGGCTTAATTGTGGGGTTCGTGCTAATTACTAGATATTCAGTTAGTTGCATGGATTCAGATTTTATCTCAGTGGCTAGAGGGTCCAATTCACCAAACCCTAATGATATATATGTATTTCCGTTTGTAGAATTTTCTACAGATAATCATTTTCTTCATGCAAAAATATGGCATAAATACCCGGAATGTCTGAGGCAACAGTTACAAGAATAAACAACATGGTGTTAGCGATCAATATCTCCTCCCACCCTGGGCTTTCACTATGGGATCTGTTTAAATTGAAGTAGGGGTGCCATGATTAATCGTATAATCGATGAACCGTTGATAAACCCGATAATCGATTATCATTTCCATCGTCGATTAATCTGCATTATTTATTTTGACATCGGAAAATGCCAGGTATTATTGAATACCGTGTTTGTTTTACACAGTTAATCTACAACCGATGGGTTAACAACCTTTAATCGCATATCGAAGAGATTCCAACATGAAAGTGTCAATGACACTGTAGCTCAACTTGGAAAGGGAATAATTTAATGTATTACAGTCAATGGAGCGATTAGGAATATGGAAAGTTGAATGTCTAATACTAGTTTATAGACATGAAGAGAAAAGTAAAATCCAAGATGGCTGCTGGCGGCCATGTTTTCGGCCGAATGACCCCAAAATGAATCGTTCCCATCAACATGTCATCATTAACATCCATGACAAATTTTATGACGTTCAGACTAAAGGTACGACCTGTAGCCCGTGGTAAAAAATTTAGTCATACAAAGAGTAAAATCCAAGATGGCTGCTGACGGCCATGTTTTTTGGCCAAATGACCCCAAAATTACTCGTTCCCATCTACATTCCAATTTCAACAGCCATGACAAATTTTATGATGATCAGACTAAAGGTACGACATGAAGAGAAAAGTAAAATCCAAGATGGCTGCTGGCGGCCATGTTTTCGGCCGAATGACCCCAAAATGAATCGTTCCCATCAACATGTCATCATTAACATCCATGACAAATTTTATGACGTTCAGACTAAAGGTACGACCTGTAGCCCATGCTAAAGGATTTAGTCATACAAAGAGTAAAATCAAAGATGGCTGCTGGCGGCCATGTTTTTTGGCCGAATGACCCTAAAATGACTCGTTCCCATCTACATGTCATTATTAACATTCATGACAATTTAATGATGATCAGACTAAAGGTACAACCTGTAGCCCATGCTAAATGATTTAGTTATACAAAGAGTAAAATCCAAGATGGCTGCTGGCGGCCATGTTTTTTGGCCAAATGACCCCAAAATTACTCTTTCCCATCTACATGTCAATATTAACATCCATGACAAATTTCATGATGATCAGACGAACAGTACGACCTGTGGCCCATGCTTAAATGGATTAAATGTTTTAATCCAAGATGGCCGCTGGCGGCCATGTTTTTTGTCCGAATGACCCCAAAATGACTCGTTCCCATCTACATTCCAATTTCAACAGCCATGACAAATTTTATGATGATCAGACTAAAGGTACGACCTGTAGCCCGTGCTAAAGGATTTAGTCATACAAAGAGTAAAATCAAAGATGGCTGCTGGTGGCCATGTTTTTTGTCCGAATGACCCCAAAATGACTCGTTCCCATCTACATGTCATTATTAACATTCATGACAAATTTAATGATGATCAGACTAAAGGTACGACCTGTAGCCCGTGCTAAAGGATTTAGTCATACAACGAGTAAAATCCAAGATGGCTGCTGGCGACCATGTTTTTTGGCCGAATGAACCCAAAATGACTCGTTCCCATCTACATTCCAATTTCAACAACCATGAAAAATTTTATGATGATCAGACTAAAGGTACGACCTGTAGCCCGTGCTAAAGGATTTAGTCATACAAAGAGTAAAATCCAAGATGGCTGCTGGCGGCCATGTTTTTGGTCGAATGACCCCAAAATGACTTGTTCCCATCTACATGTCATTATTATCATTCTTGACAAATTTTATGATTATCAGACTAAAAGTACGACCTGTAGCCAGCCCGTGCTAAAGAATTTAGTCATACAAAGAGTAAAATCCAAGATGGCTGCTGGCGGCCATGTTTTTTGGCCGAATGACCCCAAACTTACTCGTTCCCATCTACATGTCATTGTTAACATCCATGACAAATTTTATGATTATCAGACTAAAGGTACGACCTGCAGCCCGTGCTAAAGAATTTAGTCATTCAAAGAGTAAAATCCCAGATGGCTGCTGGCGGCCATGTTTTTTGGCCGAATGACCCCAAAATTACTCGTTCCCATCTACATGTCAATATTATCATCCATGACAAATTTCATGATGATGAGACAAACAGTACGACCTGTGGCCCGTGCTAATGGATTAAATTTTGAAATCAAAGATGGCCACTGGTGGCCATGTTTTTTGTCCGAATGACCCCAAAATGACTCGTTCGCATCTACATTCCAATTTCAAGAGCCATGACAAATTTTATGATGATCGGACTAAAGGTACGAGCTGTAGCCCGTGCTAAAGGATTTAGTCATACAAAGAGTGAAATCAAAGATGCCTGCTGGCGGCCATGTTTTTTGGCCGAATGACCCCAAAATATCTACATGTCATTATTAACATTCTTGACAAATTTTATGATGATCAGACTAAAAGTACGACCTGTAGCCCGTGCTAAAGAATTTAGTCATACAAAGAGTAAAATCCAAAGATGGCTGCTGGCGGCCATGTTTTTGGGCCAAATGACCCCAAAATTACTCGTTCCCATCTACATGTCAATATTAACATCCATGACAAATTTCATGATGATCAGACAAACAGTATGCCCTGTAGCCCGTGCTAATGGATTGAATTTTGAAATGCAAGATGGCCACTGGCGGCCATGTTTTTT
Source organism: Siphonodentalium dalli (assembly GCA_032622095.1). Lineage (NCBI taxonomy): Eukaryota > Metazoa > Mollusca > Scaphopoda > Gadilida > Siphonodentaliidae > Siphonodentalium > Siphonodentalium dalli. Next base: position 153,208,576 of record CP136063.1, read on the forward strand.
TACTGAATGACCCCAAAATTAATCATTCTGGTCTAAATGTTGATGTCAACAGCTATGACAAATTTCATAATGATCCGACCAAAGGTACGACCTGTAGACTGCATTGTTGACGCCTTACGTACACACGCACACACGGACACACGGACGACAAAGCCATGGCAATAGCTCAAACTTTACAAAGTAAAGTTGAGCTAACAATGAGTACTACTAACTTATATTGCAAACAGTCGGCAGTTCATTTGATGATGCGACATGGTTACTCTCCGGGTCGTTGTATATTCTACAAATTGGCAGCACTGCAGCTTTGAACTTATGGCGACGTCGTTGTATATTTATACTTGAAAGGCGGTACTACATCTTTGAAATGTGCCAACTGTCACCGTGTTCAATGAACTGAATGCACTTGCCCTTGAATCTGATTGAACCAATGGGGAGTTGATTGACATTCTCTGGAAACCAGGGAACCTACAGCAATTTAATCAGCGATGTTCTCCGCGACGTCATTTGTGAGTATACTTTGTTTCCATAAGTATACTTAGATGTTACTGGTACAGGCTATCGCGTATCATGCAGTGAATGCTGAATGAAACTCGATATTATCAAATACTTAACTTGTTCTGAGTCCTGCAATTTGCGGGTGGGGGCACACCTTTGTGATTGTTATCCATGCTCTCAAAGTTTGATGAAACTTATAGTTTCCTCTTTTTAGGAATCGTCGGCCATCTGTTGTGCATTCCTACTTTTATATTGTTTGTATGTTTGGCTATTCATAACACTGAAATTAATAGCTACATTCGTTCTAATGAATTCACAAATATTATAACCATAACATCACCGAGAATTGTGCTGGTATTGAATACATTGTGTTCATTGTCATTAACAGTGGTTTATGATGCACTTAATTAATGTATAAATGACATCAGCCGATGCCTCAGACAACCAGCGATGGTGCAATTAACCAGCACCTAGCCAATAAGCCATATTACGGAATACTTCCACTGATGTTATTATGTATGATTAATTGATTATAGTCCATTATTAACAGTTCCCATTGCAGGTGCACAACCCTAACCCTAATCTTAAACATATTGACCAAAAAATGTAGGAATAAAAGCTCGGACAAAATTATGCATGTTGCGAAAATGTTCTTAAGTCGAAAGAGGGGAATAACTCCACAAAAAAAAGTAAAACAGACATCATAATCACAGGTGCACAGGTTCCCATGGTACTAAATATTAGTGCCAAGATTCATAAACATTGACCTATAAATGTAGGAATCAAAGCTTGGACAAAATTATGCATGTTGCAAAACAATTTCTAAGTCGAAAAAGGGGGATAACTCCACCAAAAAATGTCGGACAGACGTCATAATCGCAGGTGCACAGGTTCCGATGGTACTAAATATCTGTGCCAAGTTAAAAAAAATTTACCTAAAAATGTAGGAATAAAAGTGTTTACTAATGACTACTTATGTGGCTAAGATTGTGTAAAATGGATATTTATGTGCATAACTTCCGTTGCGTGGCTAGCCACGTAACAGCTTTCAGATGGACGTTCTAAAATGATCTATTTGGCCTAATCAGCTTATTTAATTTTGTAGTCACTCAAAATTTGGAGAAAAAAAAGTCCATCGATTTAGACATCCATGACCCGTCAATAGGAGATGTCGGACACTGACAAGACATTTATGTGGCTAGCCACCCAATCACGGACCTGTCAGTTTCTCCTATTCCACTGTCCCAGTTGCTGTGAGCAAGTTTTTGAGTTTTAATCAGCTTCTTCTGCTATAATTCCAACATGTTATGAATCCATAATCTGGAGTTTTATCACTATCTACTACTTGATAGTCACTTAAAATTTTATGGCTACTTGAGAAGCCACATAAAAACTAAAGCCACATTACCATTTCTAGCCACATAGGTCGAAGCCACATATCTACCCATTTGTTGGTACGTCCGCTCGGACAAAATTATACATGTTGCGAAAATTTTCTAAGTCTAAAAAATGGGGATAACTCCACACAAAAAGTTCGAAAGACGTCATAATCGCAGGTGCACAGGTTCCCATGGTGGTTTCACGAAAATTGATCTAAAAAACGACTGCGAAAAACTCCAAACAAATTTGTGTCCACGGACGGACGACGGACAAGCTGATTCCAGTATACCCCCCCTAACTTCGTTACGGGGGGGGGGGGGGGGGGGGGGGGGGGGGGGGGGTATAAAAATCATGGCACCTCTAAATTGAAGTGAACCTAATATACCCTTATTACTATTAGAAGATCTCTACTTTCATTGGTCAATCTCGTAGGCTCGCATGATAACAACTGTTATTCCGCATCTACTTTGGCTTATGATGCTCAGGAAAGCAATCTCGCATTTTCTATCGCAAAAAAGTGTTGTACCTGGATTTTCTACCTTGTGTGGTATATTATGAATGAGCCAGAATGAGCAGATTTTATTTGACTTTGTTTATAGCTTGATGTGTTTTAACAATTGATACAATCACCTATGATACAGTAAGTCATGTTGAGTCATACTCATGTGATATTCACTTAGATACCTAAAAATTAAACTTCAGAACCACAATGCATTTTTGCAACTAAAAAATAAATCCTGATATTTACTGTTCTCTAAATTGCTAGTTATCGATGTAACAGAAAACATCTACATCTACATCATACAACTTTCAAGGACCTGTATTATGTGGGGATATGCATCATTTATGTCATTTCCTGCCTTTCAAGTCATACTAACAAAAAGTTATTGTAAAAATATTTGAATTTGAAATTATCATGTTACTTTAACCGTTCAATGACTGGGGATTCCTAAAATTTTGCAAATATATAAGAGAATACATCGGCCTAAAAATAATTACCTTGACCTTGTAAGCCAGTGCATTCTCTTGTATATGTGAGGTTCCCTATGGAGACTCGCATATATAAGAGAATGCACTAGCACAGGATCCTTAACCCTTTGAGTGCCAGGTCCGATTTTTGTATCGACCCATATACCCTGTGCCAATGCATTCTCTTATATATGCGAGTCGACCATAGGTCGCCTCGCATATATAAGAGAATGCATTGGCTTAACAATTTTTTTTTTACAATTTTAATATATTTTATTATATTCTTTAACAGAATTATTGTGTAGGTTTAGGGCCGATAATATCGGCCCCTGGCACTCAAAGGGTTAATGATATTTTTCATCACAAAATTTTGGAATTCCAATAAGTAATTGAGGCTTGATTGCTTTCTGGTTCATACCGGTATATGTATATCAAGAAATCTTATATTCCCCCGTTCATATATGTATATCAAGAAATCTTATATTCCCCCGTTCATATATGTATATCAAGAAATCTTATATTCCCCCGTTCATATATGTATATCAAGAAATCTTATATTCCCCGTTCATATATGTATATTAAGAAATCTTATATTCCCCCGTTCATATATGTATATTAAGAAATCTTATATTCCCCCGTTCATATATGTATATCAAGAAATCTTATATTCCCCTGTTCATATATGTATATCAAGAAATCTTATATTCCCCTGTTCATATATGTATATCAAGAAATCTTATATTCCCCCGTTCATATATGTATATCAAGAAATCTTATATTCCCCCGTTCATATATGTATATCAAGAAATCTTATATTCCCTTGTTCATATATGTATATCAAGAAATCTTATATTCCCCCGTTCATATATGTATATCAAGAAATCTTATATTCCCCCGTTCATATATGTATATCAAGAAATCTTATATTCCCCTGTTCATATATGTATATCAAGAAATCTTATATTCCCCTGTTCATATATGTATATCAAGAAATCTTATATTCCCCCGTTCATATATGTATATCAAGAAATCTTATATTCCCCCGTTCATATATGTATATCAAGAAATCTTATATTCCCCCGTTCATATATGTATATCAAGAAATCTTATATTCCCCCGTTCATATATGTATATTAAGAAATCTTATATTCCCCCGTTCATATATGTATATCAAGAAATCTTATATTCCCCTGTTCATATATGTATATCAAGAAATCTTATATTCCCCTGTTCATATATGTATATCAAGAAATCTTATATTCCCCCGTTCATATATGTATATCAAGAAATCTTATATTCCCCCGTTCATATATGTATATCAAGAAATCTTATATTCCCCCGTTCATATATGTATATCAAGAAATCTTATATTCCCCCGTTCATATATGTATATCAAGAAATCTTATATTCCCCCGTTCATATATGTATATCAAGAAATCTTATATTCCCCTGTTCATATATGTATATCAAGAAATCTTATATTCCCCTGTTCATATATGTATATCAAGAAATCTTATATTCCCCCGTTCATATATGTATATCAAGAAATCTTATATTCCCCCGTTCATATATGTATATCAAGAAATCTTATATTCCCCCGCTCATATATGTATATCAAGAAATTTTATATTCCCCCGTTCATATATGTATATCAAGAAATCTTATATTCCCCCTTTCATATATGTATATCAAGAAATTTTATATTCCCCCGTTCATATATGTATATCAAGAAATCTTATATTCCCCCGTTCATATATGTATATCAAGAAATCTTATATTCCCCCGTTCATATATGTATATCAAGAAATCTTATATTCCCCCGTTCATATATGTATATCAAGAAATCTTATATTCCCCGTTCATATATGTATATCAAGAAATCTTATATTCCCCCGTTCATATATGTATATGAAGAAATCTTATATTCCCCCGTTCATATATGTATATCAAGAAATCTTATATTCCCCCGTTCATATATGTATATCAAGAAATCTTATATTCCCCCGTTCATATATGTATATCAAGAAATCTTATATTCCCCCGTTCATATATGTATATCAAGAAATCTTATATTCCCCCGTTCATATATGTATATCAAGAAATCTTATATTCCCCCGTTCATATATGTATATCAAGAAATCTTATATTCCCCCGTTCATATATGTATATCAAGAAATCTTATATTCCCCCGTTCATATATGTATATCAAGAAATCTTATATTCCCCCGTTCATATATGTATATCAAGAAATCTTATATTCCCCCGTTCATATATGTATATCAAGAAATCTTATATTCCCCCGTTCATATATGTATATCAAGAAATCTTATATTCCCCTGTTCATATATGTATATCAAGAAATCTTATATTCCCCTGTTCATATATGTATATCAAGAAATCTTATATTCCCCTGTTCATATATGTATATCAAGAAATCTTATATTCCCCCGTTCATATATGTATATCAAGAAATCTTATATTCCCCCGTTCATATATGTATATCAAGAAATCTTATATTCCCCCGTTCATATATGTATATCAAGAAATCTTATATTCCCCCATTCATATATGTATATCAAGAAATCTTATATTCCCCCGTTCATATATGTATATGAAGAAATCTTATATTCCCCCGTTCATATATGTATATTAAGAAATCTTATATTCCCCCGTTCATATATGTATATCAAGAAATCTTATATTCCCCCGTTCATATATGTATATCAAGAAATCTTATATTCCCCCGTTCATATATGTATATCAAGAAATCTTATATTCCCCCGTTCATATATGTATATCAAGAAATCTTATATTCCCCCGTTCATATATGTATATCAAGAAATCTTATATTCCCCCATTCATATATGTATATCAAGAAATCTTATATTCCCCCGTTCATATATGTGTATCAAGAAATCTTATATTCCCCCGTTCATATATGTATATCAAGAAATCTTATATTCCCCCGTTCATATATGTATATCAAGAAATCTTATATTCCCCCGTTCATATATGTATATCAAGAAATTTTATATTCCCCCGTTCATATATGTATATCAAGAAATCTTATATTCCCCCGTTCATATATGTATATCAAGAAATCTTATATTCCCCCGTTCATATATGTATATCAAGAAATCTTATATTCCCCTGTTCATGATTTTCTTACTGATCTAATAAAATATACAGTGCATGATCTTGATTTTTAAACCAAAACAAAGCCAGGTGAAAAAAAATGCCTGGACTGATAGAAAACCATTATTTCTAGATAATTAAGAATAACCCTAGAACCGAAAACACTAACAATATCATTGGGCCCTCTTTTTAACCCTTTCTATATTAAATGGATTCCCCAATTCACTTATAAAGAATAAATCTGAATGGTCCATTGATCATCTGGAGGGGTTTTCAGGAAAAACAAGCAGAAAACAGATAATAAAAGTGCAGAATGAGTCCTGTTTATTGGAGGGAAATGTTCAGTTTAATAAGTTCAACAAACAACTATTATTATATGAACATTTCCTATGCGATAACTACTCGTAAATGATGCTTTTGTAGAAGAAAGGGATAAAGAACTCTCTATCGAGAATAACATCATTTGGCAGTCTTATTAATTAGAGTACACTTAATGGTAAATCTCCTCACCAAATTAAATTCAGGTCTGATAATAAATAGCTGAAAAATACGCTCGGATGGACAGACGCACGGACATGGCCAATCTAGTATAAACCCCATTTTCATTGAAAAGTAGGTGTATAATTATCCTATCCATTGTTCACATATATATTTAACCATTTAAATATCATCAATCAGGGAGATGACATAAGATGCATAACAACAGTGAAATTTTGTCTGTCAGACTCCATCATTTGAGAGAAAGATAGTTCACATGAATTAAATAAAATTTTAAAAAAGATTCTTTTTATTTGTGTAATAAACACTTAACTTTAATATAGCGAACACTGAAATTCTTAATGTTTCATGATTTTCAACATCTTCTAGAAATATCAGTTGAAATTCCCCGACATTCCAATTCATACCATTTTATAAACACGAATTGTATATACAAGTCTGAGATTACACTTCAGACCAATTTTATGAATATGAATTGTGTACATACAAATCTAAAATCTGCCTGCTCAGCCAAAATCTGACGTATAAATAAATATATTTTTCAAAGTTATGAGGAGGCAGATATTTTTATTTATTGTATTTTCATCAACTTTTTACATCAAAATATAAATTGTATCCCACTCCTAGAAGACGGAACATGTTATTCCACTCTCAAGATGTTAACATACTCTCTGCATTATGTCAGGACGTCATATTTTTCAGTCAACCGGTATACCTGTGCGTTATTTTAACAGAAATGGCTGTTGATGAGGTAGCTTTAATAACGTGTTAGGTTTAACCGTGTGTTTCATTGTGGTCTGGGTCATAGCAAACTGGTGTAGAAAATATAATAAACACAACAGTTAACTGTTCTGAGTAGTTTACCGTTTTTCTCCTCTCGTGAGATGGGAGGATTATTTTCACTGGGCTAGCACATCGTAAAATTAATCCTCCGCATCTTACGAGGAGAAAACCCATATGCTACTCAGAACTATTATCTATTTATTATTCATTTCAAACTATTTTTGTGAGGAGGCAGGTTATATATATAATATTTATTTTAGTCCCATAATCAGCCATAATCACCAAAACAATAAATATGGGTAATGTACTGAATCAGGACTGAGGAGCAGGTTTTTCAGGGACGAGGCATTCCCTGTGAAATAAAAGTTTTTCTTTATCTAGCCTAAATAATTCTATCACATACAGCAAATATGTCAAGCATCTGCTCATATACTCTCTGAAATGGGCGACAACACTACTCTATAACTAATACAGACAACAATTACCACAAAAATAAATTCACAGGCTGCAAAAACAAAATCAGTCTTTATCATCATCATATCCATATCATCAGTCCGGCAGCCAAAATCGACATTTTTTCTTTGTGGCTTCCAGTTATCTAGGGTATCTGTCTGAATACACCGGCTGACCCACTGGCAGCAATGACGAATTTAAGAAATTCGGGTTAAATTAAAAAAATTGGTGTCGTTGCCGCAAGTAGATGATTTTTTACTGGGAAGAACAGGAAAAGAATAGCACTAATATATGTTTTTAGGATCTCATTCTATTATTTCATCCGAATTTGTGATGATTGTCTCAAAGCAGGCCATAAAGATGATGGCTTGAAATGCGAAAATCTTAGTTTTGACTAATTTTCGAACATAAGCCCTCAGTAGCATTATATGGAGTCCTAATGGCCAGAAATTAATATGTGTCAAACTGGTTGTTCAGTCCAACAAAAATATAGCCATTGAATGGAAATATTGGTTAAATATGTAAATAGGATGAAGAACATATGGTGACAGCTAATTTTAGAGTGAGTTTGATATCATGCCGAGTATTGGGAATATGACGCTACAATAGGCAGAAAGATATATTTTAAACTATTGGTTAATTCCAACATAATTAAGCCATCAAATTGGAACCTTATTCGGGCATACCTAACATGCTGAGTCAGCTGCTGAACAGAAGAGTCGGTTGTAGGTTGTGCAAATGAAAGGTAAGCTGTGGGTTATATCCCAGTACAGAGAGGGGACACCATTTGACTGACCACCATGCCCGTTCAGCAGTTCAAAATCATGTTCAGCAGTTAATTAGCTACAATTTCAGCATATTCTCCCGAACAGTTTAACTCAATTATAACGAAGATATTAGGTTAGGTGTTGGGGCAAATGACTAGTAATTGATGGGAGTATTCCTAAATAAAGTGATTGCACAACATCTAATCTTGTATATTCGTTATAGTTGAGTTAAACTATTCGGGAGAATCTGCTGAACGGTAGCCGTTGAACTGCTGAGCAGGATTTTGAACTGCTGAACTAGGGTTGAGGTCCGTAAAATGGTCTTCCCGTGTAAAACACAACTAATAAAATTAATGTACTGAGTTTCATGAAATGAATGGTATTGATTGACAAATATTATTCAACTTTAGACAAATATTCAACTTTCATAAGGAATTACTTTTGTCAAATCAGAGCAGAATAATTGCAGAGGGTGCAGGAATGAGGAGTGTTACTTACAGGAGGAGAAAGTGGAACTGGAGTACCACCAGATGAGTTGTTCAGTATGAGTGGACTTGGAGCTGTGTGAGTCGTCCGTCGTTTCTGTATCGGACTTTGTTGTGACGTGTGTTGCTGCTGCTGTACGTTTATACGATGTGGAGACGTTGGTGAAAGGTTACTTGGAGGACCAGGGGAGTAAGTCGGGTCCTCGATGTCAAGTGGGGTCGACAATGGTGACTGGAACTGTAGGACTGTAAGGTCAGGAAGCGACCCTGTGTTTGTAGATATCGGGATGTGAGCGCCTGTCGATTCCTGTTCTAGTGGAGACGGGTAAATGCTGAAATAAAGTTTTAATATATTTTATCCATAAATAAGCTTGAGTCAGGGGTGGAGTGTAGTTTGAAATCCTATGTTGGACAAGTCTGCAAATAGTGTGCCTGTCATTTGCAGAATGCAGTCCCCAGACGGTGAATTTAGCGGAATAGCATCACCAAAATCTCCCGAGCTGGGGACCTCATTTGGCTTAGGCCTCATCTTCTGGGAAGTATAGATCTATAGTCTCAAATTAACATTGTTTTAGTTACTTTTTCCCTTCTGGGAAGTTTCTATATCCCTTCATTTGCAGAAGATAAATTGCACAATCGAGGTGACCAATGGTTGAACATCACCAACCTCAACTGGAGAACTTCAATCTGATCCTAGATCTCCAAGAGCAGTTGAGGCCGAAGCAGAATGAGGTTCCCTGAGGGTGAATTTGGGGATGCAAGCCCGACATGCGGGATAGCATCGCTAAATTCACCCACTGGGACCTGCAAATGACAGACACACTATTTGCAGGCTTGAAGTTGGAAATTCCCCCGTCCCCAACAGAGGCCCTTTAGCCATGTTTATCCTTTGATACTAGTGAGACAGATATGTTCTATTTCCAATCTTTGTTGCCATCATTAATCGATAGTGGGACATGAAAAACAAGAGGTGTGCACTCGAGTGCTAGCATACCCCCACCGTGGCAAATTCAACCCGCATTATCCGTAATTTTTAACTTTAAAGAAAAATTCGGACATATAAAATATCGATATGGTGTCACAAGAAGCTTGTACAGAAAAAATTATTCAAATTGGTTCATGTTTGTTAAAGTTATTAAGTCGGACAGAATTTTCTAAGTCAAAATAAGTCGAAAATGAAGTGTAATATTACGAAAAACAGCCTGAGCCAATCCCTAGCCGCATCATGTAGAGAGGGTATTGTGAGCATGTTTACCAAAAATTATTGAAATCGGTTCATATTTGTTAAAGTTATGAAGTCAGACAAAATTTTCTAAGTCAAAAATGAGGCATAACTTTAAAAAAAAAAGTCGGACCGAACCGCAATTAGCATCATGCAGAGAGGCAGTCCTAAGGAGATTGCATACAAAAATTATTGAAATCGGTTCATAGTTGTTCGAGTTATGAGGTCAGACGGACGGAAGCCGGACACACGGAGGGAGAAAGCGTGACGGACGGTACGACGCAGTCAATCCAGTATACCCCCCATTTTCTTCGAAAGTGGGGGTATAAAAACATAGTATGGTCTGTATATGAGGTGGTTACTAGTATGTGACAGTTCACCTTTACTCCCTCAGTGTTATGCAGAGCATATATAACAGATTATACTGCACCGCTCATTGGGCAAAGGTTCATGGTACACCGTATTGATAGTTATAGTCAATTAAATCTTCAATCAAAAACTCCCTTATATCCATTGGCAGAAATGGAGTCACACAAGTACTTTTCAGTCTGTTAAATGTTATTACATACGGATATAAAAGTTTAGTGTTATTAATCATTCTTCACATTGCATTCTCCATGTTCGTAATTCAAGTTATTAAATTGAATGGGAAGTCATTTATAGTGATGTTCTGATAATAAGTTCAACAGCTATTCTGTCAATTGGAAACGTTGGTGAGAATATTAGGGAAAATACCATGTATTTTGGCCGAAATGGGACGATGTGTTCGGGAAAAAATAGGTCATATGCTCGCCATCATAAAATGAGAAGCATGTATACCAAAAATTTTTGAAATCGGTTCATATTTGTTAAAGTTAGTAAGTCGGACAGAATTTTCTAAGTCAAAATAAGTCGAAAATGAGGTGTAACTTAAAAAAAAAAAGTCGGACCGAACTGCAATTAGCATCATGCGGAGAGGCAGTCCTAAGGAGATTGCATACAAAAAATTATTGAAATCTGTTCATAGTTGTTCGAGTTATGAGGTCGGACGGACGGACAAACGGAGGGAGAAATCGTGACGGACAAACGGAGGGAGAAATTGTGACGGACGGACGGACGCAGTCAATCCAGTATACCCCCCCATTTTCTACGAAAGTGGGGGTATAATTACTGTGCCATGGCCCATTATAAATATAATCTTGCTTTTTTCGGTATATTGATCAAAATCCACCATTTTTATCTTAAACGGACATGGCTCGTTTGAACCCCATAATGGGAATTTGAGACAACTTACCACTAACTCTTTGAATGTACATTTTATCAAGAGCCCAGAAGAGAACTATATGACTCCCTACCAAATGTTGCCTTATCTGAGAATACACTAATGCTGGGGTCAAGGGAGCTTAATAGTCTTCGCGAAAACAAACAAATATGTAATGCAGTACAGACATATATTATGAAAACAAAAAGATTTCCATGATCTGTATGGGTAACAAATTGCTTTGGATTCCGGCCGCGTTATGCGGCAGCACGATGTTCCCCATTATATATGTAGTACTAAATGTCTTCCGATAACGATTATTTTGTAAGTTACTTACTTGTCACTATCCTGTATATACGTGAAATGATTCTACATGAAGAATGCAGCAATATTCACAGTGAACCCCATTGAAATAGGAATTGGCCATTGCGATTGACCCCCTCCCATGGAGCCTGACGCATGCATATTACTACGAGCATAATTTTCATCACGCAGCAACTAAATTATTGAAAACTCTGCCCCCTCCACTTTCTCACTCTCTCTCATTCTCTCTCTCTATCTCTCTCTCTGCCTCCTGCTATCCCTAACACTATCTTCCCGCTGTTTCCATCCCCAACTCAAACTTAGTTACTTCTCCTTTAAAAAACATTATTTATATCCTTTCCCGTCTGATCGATACCCCTCCCTCACTTATTGGGGAAGGGGCATGTCGCCAAAGAGGAGAAGACTTCATATAAGCCCTCGGGCTTGTTGTCTGATCCTCATTTCCATACATTTCTTATATGTTATATATTTATGTCATTTGTGTATTATGTGTATTATGTTTGGATTTGGAAATAAAAATATGTTTACACTAACCCCATAATTATTTGGTAAGAGGTATCACTCAAAACATACCTGTGGAACATTTCCGAACAAATTGGTCGATATAGAGTGGAAAATATGTTTTGTATGTTATATTTTTCGTTAAATTTGAGTTTGTTTCGTTGGTACCAGTTCAATGTTTTTAATCAGCGGTCTCTTAAAAATTGCACTGGTGTTACCAGTTTACAACAACAGTGAAATCCAAAATTGATATAAAATGGTCCAATGTGGGTAATTTTTTTCAATGTGCCGATGCCTATCGCATATCAAGTTGATTTATATACGCACATGCACAGATCAGCGCAATTAAAAAAACAAACAATGGTTTATAGCATACTTAGGCCATTAAAAAAAAAAACTCGTGTTCTCAGGCAATTTTCCATAAAATATCAGACGAGGCAGAGAGACTTCTTTTTTCTTTTTTTTTTTTATAAATCTCAAAAAGATACCCCAAAATGACATTTAAGTAATGTAATTTTATATAAATCCATGATATATTTCCATTCATCTTGTTTATTTGTATACATGTATTATGTAGTGTTCTTTTACACATGTACCACTTTCAGTGATTTTCTTTGTTGATAGTCAGGTTAGCTCATTAAATAGCCTGCTAATAAACGGTCACCACTGACCATCACTGGGGTCTGTGAATTTTACATTCAATGGTGTCATTTCCAATTCTAAGTTAACCCATGCATGGTCTTGCCTCCACCACTATAATTGTCAGCATTGTGATAAAATGCCCCCCCCCCCCAAATATTCATGCTAATTAACTTGTCTTACCACTGCCAACAGTGATTTCACACAGTTGTCCATTGATATTGTGTAATCAAAACAATTAACACATTTATTGGTCCAAACTGGAAATAGTGTAGTGACTTAGCGACAAAATTTTGTCATATTGGAACGGACTGGCCAAAAGTGCCATTTTTTTATATTATGTCAAGTTAGGTGTGCTCTTTCAGAAAGTGAACTAGAAACAGGTTTCTGATCAATATTAACCCTTGTTTCCAATATAAATCCAAGATGGCGGCCAAATTCAATCATTATTTCACCATGACGTTCCAACTGGTATACAATAAAAGGCCCATGCATAATAAAGGCGTCATTCCATCCGGCATTGTCATATTTTGAAGATATTAGCAATCCAGGCTGACCAAATTTGAAAATTATCACTTTTTGGACCAAAAGCATGAAATTTTGTCATAAAATCATTCTCGTTTCAATTATTTCGGAATAATAAACAGACAATTTCTCAAAACTGTTTCAGTGCAGACCAAAGGTTAAGATCTTAACAATTTCAGAAATGTATACTGCAAACAAAATATACAACATCTAGGACAAATTCGTAACCATATTTTAGACATTTGGGATTATGTTACCCCTCACCCCAAAAATCATGAATTCTTTTTTTTGTGATAAACATCCGATAGAACATGGATGAGAATCTATAAAGGACACTATTCGATCGCATTTCTAAATACTGTAATTGCAATTACACACACAATGACCAAAGTTGAAATTTACAACTTTTTCAACTAAAATATGCAATAATGGTAAGAAAATCCTCGTCATTTCAAATATTTTGGTCCAATAAATGGTCGTTTACACATAGAATATTTGCGATAGTTCAAAATGTTTGGTCTTAAATGTTTTGGAAATATATACTGAAAACAATGAAAACATTTTATGTGGTTAATATGTAACGTTTCAGAAAATTTGGTTTATGTTACCCCTCACCCCAAAAATCACGAAAATGTGACTTGGTTGTAAAGATTCAATAAATCTTTGGTTAAATCTTATAAAGTGAGTTTGTCGATGACAATTAGTTATATATTGTTATGTAACAATCTCATTGACAGTATACTGTTTAAATTTACAATTGTATGCCTAATAACAGCTATATTTTATGGTAAAATAATCATCATTTCAAATATTTTCAACCAATATATGGACAATTTCTCAAACATTTCCCAAGATCGTATACCACATGCGGCCTTGAAAGTTTCGAAAATGACTGTCGAATACAACACACTTAAAGGTGTATACATGTCATGTCTTGGTGAAATAGAATAAAATTCTAAAAATCTATTATACCATAAATAATTTGAAGGTGTTGACTTATATAATCTACAAATGTAGCATACAAGAGGGGGTATATATAGACATGTAGTTCAGATCACAACTTTAATTTGTCTATCAATAATACACATAACATAAAGATGGTCTATCTTTGTTTATACTGTTCTTAAATTCACGTTTGTTGTGTTGTACCTGTATAACTATAATGTGCACAGTCTGATCATACCAGCGGATATATAGCAACTCATAGATTGTCATGTTATAATCACCGGTGACCATGTTGATACATTGAACAAATATTTTAGGCATTCTTAATATCACAATTACAACTGCATAATTATGTGCATGGTAAATCAGCTATTGCATATTTGCACCTGTTACAAGTTTGGGATTTGCAACAACACTTGGTGAGTTCTGAACACACAGCTGCAGCTTCTGGTAATGTAGTCCACAATGGTTTACATCCATGATCTTCAACTGTCCATTCCCAGTCATGTGGGCCATGTATTGGAATTGTTATGTCATGACAAGTGTACCACAATCCTGCCAGGTATATGGCTCATTTCATATGTTGTATTAGGGCCCCTTTTGAGCGACAAGTTTTGGAGAATTCTCTTCATATGCCTCGTTATCAGCAACTTTTGACAACCTTTATTATAATTAATGGTAATGAAACGTTCGAGTTCTTTGAAAATATAAGGTTGATTCGCCTATAGAAGATAATGTACATGTATCTGTGATAACGGAATAATATTTCCATGCTATCCAGAAACTTTTTCTGCCCTTTATATGGAAGAACAAAGTGGTATCAAAACCTGATATCGAATGAAAATTGGGTAGTGATAACAATTGTCATCGCCCAGAGCGGAAAATGTGCTGTTGTCATCGTACAATGTTTTAGTTTTGCCTGTTCCTAGAGAAACACATGTATCACCACCACTGTTAGCATCTGTAAACTTTGAAAAGTCTGTTAGGTGGGTCCGATATATCTCCAATTGCTTCCCGGATACATCCCAGCAAATCAATGTTGTAGTTTTATGTTCTCCTGTTCCTGCTCTTGATCGTTTGGAATAGCAGAGAAGCGATTTAGGTTTTTTTTTACTTCCAATATTTTATTTCTTGTAATAGTGTGTTCGAACAACATTGGTGACTTCATTGGTGACTGTGTAATCATTAAAAGTACATGTAGATCCTATCGCAGGCACAATTATATGCACAAGAACGCCTCCATCAAATATCTTGCACGTACTTCCAATATTTTATTTCTTGTAATAGTGTGTTCGAACAACAGACCGATGACCATTACCAGGACATCTGTGTCAACAATCTGAACACGGATGGTCGTCAGCCCACAAGAAATCGCATGGATAATGTGTGGCACAATTCTAATATCAGCTTCATCCTGACAACAGTTTCTCAAGATTTACTAGGAAGAATTTGCTATTTTGAGAGTTGACGAACATTGTCATGTTTAACACTTTATCATCATGTTCTGACGCATTACTTGTCAGGAATACAAAAAGTTCAAGCTTATTGTCACAATGACGGAGGAAGTAGTTCCATTTTTTTGGAATCTTAGTTTGGCTACCAACTTTTCGTCCAAGACCTATACCACAATTCTCATTAGTGCTGCCTTTTGTGCTGCCTTCAAAATACCTATCCCACACAACACACATGACATTAACACTTCTTAGTTTGTAGAGTAGAAACTTCATTGGTGACTGTGTAATCATTAAAAGTACATGTAGATCCTATCGCAGGCACAATTATATGCACAAGAACGCCTCCATCAAATATCTTGCACGTACTTCCAATATTTTATTTCTTGTAATAGTGTGTTCGAACAACATTTGGGCAGTTAAAAAAACTCGAAATCGCTTCTCCGCTATTCCAAATGATCAAGTGCAGGAACAGGATAACATCAAATTGAAAGGAAATGGAGGGTTGATAGGTTTAACAGAGAGCTCATCAACAATAACGAGATGGCTAGAACTCCCCGAACCAGACGTGTTTTTCTCTCATGAGAGTCGGCTATTTCCCCCGCCTTATCAACGGGAGGCAAATTCAAGGGGACATTGATTTGCTGGGATGTATCCGGGAAGCAATTGGAGATATATCGGACCCACCTAAAAATGTTCAGTGCAAGATATTTGATGGAGGCGTTCTTGTGGATATGATTGTACCTGCGATATAGTATCTACTTTTAATGTTTACGCCCAGTCACTAATGAAGTTTCTACTCTACAGACTAAGAAGTGTTACTGTCATATATATGTGGTGTGGGACATATGAAACGAGCTGCCTACCAGGTAGGATTGTGGTACACTTGTCATGCCAAGCTGCAGCTGTGTGCTCATAACTCATTAATAAGTGTTGTTGCAAATCACAAACTTGTAACAGATGCAAATGTGCAAACGCTGATTTACCATACACAGAGTTATGTAGATGTAATTGTGTGCATAAAATATTCATTCAACGTATAAACACAGGCAGCAGTGATTATAACATGACAATCTATGAGTTGATATCTATCGGCTGGTATTATGTCTGTGAACATTATAGTTATATAACATAACAAACATGAATTTAAGAACACAGTATAAACAAAGATAGGCCATCTGTATGTGTATTATTGATTGACAATTTAAAGTTGTGACCTGAAATGCATATCTATATATACACCCCTCTTGAATGCTAGATTACATAAGTCAATGATATTGGGTCAAATATATCCATTAATGGTATTATAGATTCTTTTATTTTTATTTTATTTCACCAAAACATTACATGTATATACCCTTATATGTGTTGTATATATATTCGATGTTCATTTTCGAAACTTTTAAGACCGCATATTGTATATTATTGCATATTGCCATTCTATTGGGTGAACATATTTGAAATCATCAAATAAATTGTTATTAGGCATACAATTGTTAATTTCAACAGTATACTGACAATGATATTGTTACATTATAATATATGACGAATTGCGATCGACAAACTCACTTTATAAGATTTAACCAAAGATTTATTGAATCCTAATTACAACAAGTCACATTTTCGTGATTTTTGGGGTGAGGGGTAACATAAACCAAGTTTTCTGAAACGTTGTTACATATTAAACACATACAATGTATTCATAGTTTTCAGTATATATGTCCAAAACATATAAGACCGAACATTGTGAACTATCGCAAATATCCTATGAGTAAATGACTATTTATTGGACCAAAATATTATAATGAACAGGATTTTCTTACAAAATTGCATATGTTTTGTCGAAAAAGATGTTATATTTCAACTTTGGTCATTGTGTATGTAATTTCCATTGCAGTATTTAGAAATGTGATCAAATAGTGTCCTTTATAGATTCTCATCCATGTTCTATCGGATGCTTATCACAAAAACAATATTTCATTATTTTTGGGGTGAGGGGTAACATAATCCAAACTTTCTAAAATACGGTTAAGAATGTGTCCTAGATATTGTATGTTTTGATTAGAGTATACGTGTCCAAAAATGCTAAGACCTTAACCTTTGATCTACACTGAAACATTTTTGAGAAATTGTCTGTTTATTATTCCGAAATAATTGAAACGAGAATGATTATATAACAAAATTGCATGTTTTTGGTACAAAAAGTGATAAATTTCCAATTTGGTCAGCCTGGGTTGCTACTATCTTCAAAATATGACAATGTCAGGTTGAATGACACCTTTATTATGCATGCGCCTCAAATTTTATACCAGTTGGAACGTCAGGGTGAAATAATGATTGAATTTGACCGCCATCTTGGATTTATACTGGAAACAAGGGTTAATATTGATCAGAAACTTGTTTCTAGTTCACTTTCTGAAAGAGCACACATAACTTGACAAAATATAAAAAAAATGGCACTTTTGGCCAGTACGTTCCAAAAAAACGCTAAGTCACTACACTAAAACATATATCACACCTGAGTCTTGCTTGCTGACAGTGGGAAAACATTGTTAGGTGTCTTCAACTGTGAGACTGACAGTTGACTCGATTATCACACCTTACAATGAAGATTACAACTTATACATCTCAAAATGTGTCAGTTCACCACTCCCTGTGTTTGGTAAAAGAACTTTGAAAAAAAATTCAATTGTGCAGAATATTAAAATCTGAACCAGACTTCGAGCGCTATAAATGAGCACTTTTAGGATTTAGTTTCGTTTTGGTTATTGTTGGCATTTTTAAACAATCGCTGATAAAAAAAATACGAAAATAAATGCTGCCATTCTACCAAAATGATGCTATTAAATACTGCCATTCTCTCACAATTGTGTTTGGGTGTTATTCATAGTTATCAGGGTGATGATGTAAACACAAAGACTCCATATCTGAACCATTATTTCATAATTTTAATTTACACATTACAGCACTCCTATTTTCGTTGCGTAGCGACTGTTTATCGTCGATACCAATTTAAATTTTGTAACACCAATTTTGCCTTATTTCTGTGGCAGGGAGAACTGACTTTACCCTTAAAATATAGTCTGTGCTGGTCCCTGCTTCATTTATACTTCGATATCTTAAGTGAAAGGGTGTATTTATTATGAAATGAAACCTGAGGTGAATGAAATTATTGGATAGACCAGTAAGGGGTCATCTCAAAACTACTATCGGGAAATCAGCCTATTTCCCGATAGATCCCGATAGCATATATATGTAGTTATCGGGAAATTATCGGGAAATGACGCAACGTTTTTCGGGAAATTATCGGAATATTTATATAGTCTATCGGGATTCTATCGGAGTTTACTTTCATTTCGGAGTATCATATTCCGAATACAACGCGCATGTTGTTTGGAAAGTTTCTGTATCGGGATTACTCCGGACTTTTATCGGGATTTTATCTTTTATAGGCCTATCTTTTATATTATTGATTTAATAGTTTCCTAATATGAGAAATCGTTAGTATCATAAAGTTTTACAGGGGGGACACGTGTCGTATAACTATTATATGTTATACTGTGGTTATCAGTAGGTGCTACGTACGTACAATATCGGTATTTTACCTGGACAATACACCCACCCATCGGGAAATCTTCAAAATCAATTCGCGGGGAGCATACCCAAATATGTATGCAGTTGTATACTATCTCAATGCTTGTGTTTGTAATATGTATAAATACATCCGACTTTAACCCTTTACCCAACAGTAATATGTCTAACGTCATTACCCACACCAATACTGATAGGAGAGAACGTCGTCACCCCAGCCAACATAACTTTCTGGTAACGTCAAAGTTATAGGAAAAAATGTATTATTAAATCTTATGGTGGCTCTTGTTTATCTGCAAGGATGGTTTTTTTTATTTTAATTAATTGGTAACAATTGATTTTCATATTTATGAAAGTCAAGTCCCCCCCCCCCCCCCCCCATTGGCAATGTGCAATTTGTTTTTATTTAATTCATACTACATCCTTAGTATGGGAAGAGCAGGTAAGATGATTTGTTTGATCATATATTCCATCTGGCGATGGAGAACAAGGAGACACTATGGAGTTGGTAGGTATCTTTCCGGATTTTTCTTGACCCTGATTCGTTGCATAGAATTAAAATCAATTTCACATTGAAATGTATCAGATTCTGAATTTTATTGCTGTCATTTCAGCTGGTAATTTCCGAAAATTTATCGTATTATTGTGTTCAATTTATCAACAGAAATATTGCAAAACAAAACAATCCGGAGATCTGGTTGTGTACGGTACTGCGTGAGACAACACAGTCGCCATAATTTCTTTACTGTTAGCAATCACTTTCAAATAAAACAAATGAGATCGTTTTGCAGTGCATTCCTTTAAATTTTCACATCTACATGTGCACCAATCACTCTAGTTCATGTCCACATGAATGCGTACCATAATTTGACATCGTTAAACAAAATTATCCCCCATTATATATTGCATATATAAATTTGCAAAACAGAAAACGTCGTCGATTGAGTTGTGTATTACGTAAGACGGCAAGGAAACACAGTTGCCGTACTTTCTTTACTGTTAGCAATCACTTACTAATAAAATAATGAGATCGTTTTACGCGTGCATTCCTTTAAATTTTCACATCTACATGTGCACCAATCACTCTAGTTCATGTCCATATGAATGCGTACCATACTTTGACATCGTTTAATAAAATTATCCCCAATATTTTATCAACAAAAACACCGCGAAGATTTTGTATGAAGTTTGACGTTGTAACCTCGATTTCCAGAATTACCTTCACTTTTCCACAATCACTAGCAAAGTGTTAACCAACTTCTATTTATTTGCATTTAATAATGTACCAACGAAATTCAATAAAATGTGGAAATGCATTGTGAAATTTATTCCAGCATTGTAAAAATCTGATTAACTGTTGTTGACACGTGATCACAGATAGTAACCAATGTAAACAAAACACAAGCCATGATCGTGAGGGTACAAAAATAAGATGCAACGTCGACGTAAATACTTGGACAATTACTCCGTGTGTCATGTATAAAAAAAGACATAAAAACAGCATTAATAGACTAAAATTTCAATTTTTTAAATCATAGGTTAGAAGTTGAAATGCTATTCAGTAACAATATAATGTTTAATATGTCGGAATTGAAATATATATCGCAAGAACTATATATTCAGCGCTGACAACAACTCCTTCTGTGTACCTCACGAACGTAATGCGTACGTACTTGACCCAGTTTATTACGATATATCTTGTCACATTTACATGCGTAGATCATGTCCATCACATATTGTCATTTGAAAAAGATTGAATGGCCATTAAGGTCAATAACAGTGCTTTTCTCTTCGTGAATATATGAGATGCCAAACTAAATAATAGTTAGCAAGACATCGTATTGAATAAGGATGACGAAATATACTAAAAATAAATCACATTGAGACACAGGCGTTACCTTGACCTTGATGTAATGATGATGCAATGTATATCACAGTTAGTGCCAAAACACAAGGTGTGTACACAGTTAAACTACCGGTAATCGATATATTGTTTGGCCTATGTTCAACTTGTAACAAAGGACATACTAATAGTGCAATTTTGTTCGATTAAATGATAAATATCTCTTGAAAAATTATTGATAACTATAAGATTGAAATTCGCGCCCAGCTTGGATGGAAGCCACGTGTTCAGAAATTGGTAAACGCGAACGCGCTGTTTGCTGGAAGCTTCTAATTAGTTCCTCGCATTGCTATTCTATACATTTTATACACTCTATAAAAAATATAATATTGTCAATATGATCATGTGAAGAATTAGGAAAAATAAAATAATAATTGGAAACAGTTTTATTTGGGAATAGGCCTACACAGCAGTAAGAACAAACACGGCGTCCTTAGTAACAAAAACTAACATCAGCATGTCGTCTTGCTCTTACCGTAGCTTCGTTAGTCAAATTAATGGTAGTGATTGTTTTATATTTGGATGCATATGATATAAAAACATAAACAAGTCAAGTGAATATTTTATTGGAAAGTTCGAAAATAAATAAATGTCAGTTAGACGACCGTACACAGTTACCTGAGTACGCTGATTTCTCTAGTCGACTTCAAAAAATAGCACCGCCGCATTCCACTTTTCGTTTTATTGCGATTTTATTGACAACTATTGATTAAATTGTACAAAATCTGCCACAAAACCCCACAAAAACTTAACAATTAATAATGTAACATATATTTTATTATTTACATTAACAATGAAAGCAATTTGTTGTGTTATAATGCAATAGTTTTGTTGTAAACTATGACTGAAAAAACGCAAAACTCCGGGCTCTCTGGGGCTCTATGGACGCTACGCGGCAGGGTGCTCTAGGGCTTTATGGACGCTACACGGCAGGGCGCTCTGGGGTGTTCTGAACGCTAAAGGGTTAAAATGTGGAGGAAATAAAGATATAAATATATTATAGCAAATTTATGTAAACGATTTGTATTTATTCGCGAATCGCCGACGACACAATTAATGCATGCACATGCAATCGAGTGCAGTCTTAACATGAGATGTCGTATGTTCTATTTTTAGCCCGATTCCAGGAATTAGGGTCATCGATATTTACGTTTCTGGGATCAACACACGTGGCATTGCAGTTCGAGTACGTCTTGAAGAAGACAAATCATTATCAGATATCACACAGTGAACAGATTTTAAAATAAAACAATTTCAAACATGGGACTCCAGCTTAAACTAGAGGTGTGACTGTCCCAATGGGACTACGGATACCCCCCTTTTTAAAATACTAAGATGTTTCACATGTCAGTAAACATTTAGTTAAAATAATAAAATAACAGTTCCCATTGCAGGTGTACAACCATAACCCTAATCTTAAACCTATTGACCGAAAATTGTAGGAATAAAAGCTTGGACAAAATTATGTATGTTGTGAAAAAATTTCTAAGTCGAAAAAGAGGAATAACTCCACACAAAAAATGTCGGACAGATGTCATAATCGCAGGGGCACAGGTTCCCATGGTACTAAATATCAGTGCCAAGATTAAAAAACATTGACCAAAAAATGTAGGAATAAAAGCTCGGACAAAATTATGCATGTTGCAAAAAAAGTTTCTAAGTTGAAAAAGGGGGATAACTCCACCAAAAAATGTCGGACAGATGTCATAATCGCAGGTGCACAAGTTCCAATGGTACTAAATATCTGTGCCAAGTTTTAAAAAAATTGACTGAAAAATGTAGGAATAAAAGCTCGGACAAAAGTATACATGTTGCGAAAATTTTCTAAGTCGAAAAAGGGGGGATAACTCCAAAAAAAAAAGTCCGAAAGACGTCATAATCGCAGGTGCACAGGTTCCCATGATGGTTGATGTCTGTGCCAAGTTTCACGGAAATTGATCAAAAAACGACTGAGAAAAACTCCGGACAAATTTGTGTCCACGGACGGACGGACGACGGACGACGGACGGACGACGGACGGACGACGGACGGACGGACGGACAAGCTGACTCCAGTATACCCCCCCTAACTTCGTTGCGGGGGGTATAAAAAAATATGGGCCTGTACGTATATTCCGAAAAAAATAGCCTAGGCGAAATTTATTGCAATGTGCGACAGCAATCGATGTGCTTTATAATGCAATTGCATTTTTGTTTACCAGCACATGCATGGATCGAAAACAACAAAACTAGCCAGTAGACAGCAGTAGAAAGAACAAGAGATGGACTGTCGTCCGGTGCATACCCCCTCGTGGCATACCGCCTAGTGTGGGCACATCTATAAGTTATGATGGCTATACTCAGACATATGGACCCAGAAATCAGCATTTTCATATAAACAAAGATGAATAACTATAGAACAAAAAACCAAAACAAACATTTGAATGTGCCATTAAATGTCCTCATAGTGGTGAACATCCATACAAAATTTCATTGAGATCCGAGCATTACTGTTCAAGTTATGAGCTGAACAGACATCGGATGGACCAAACAGCCAACATTTCCAGATAAACAAAGATGAATAACTCTAGAATGGAAAAGCGGAACAGAACATTGGAACCCCCTATTGAATGTCCTCATAGTAGTGAACATCCATACCAAATTCCATTGAGATCCCAGCACAACTGTTGAAGTTACGACATGAACAGACATCAGATGGACCAAAAAGCCAACATTTCCAGATGAACAAAGATGAATAACTCTAGAATGGAAAAGCGGAACAAAACGATGGAACCCTCCTTTTAATGTCCTCATAGTAGTGAACATCCGTACCAAATTTCATTGAGATCCCAGCACAACTGTTGAAATTACGACATGAACAGACACCAGACAGACCAAATAGCCAACATTTCGAGATAAACAAAGATGAATAACTCTAGAATGGAAAATCCGAACAAAACGATGGAACCCTCTATTGAATGCTCTCATAGTAGTGAACATCCATACAAAATTTCATTGAGATCCGAGCACTACTGTTCAAGTTATGACATGAACAGACATCAGATGTACGGATGCACGGACGGCAAGACGCACGGACGGACGCACAGGTGCAAAACAGTATACATCGATCATGCACGCCATGAATATCTACTCGGTTTTCTACCCTTTAGTCAAGAGTATATAGAGATTCGTAACATGACATATGGGGGCGTGTCCTTTTGTACATGTAAAGGTTTAGCATTAACAATTTAGCAGTAATATTCCATTGTTTGTTCATGAATCGTAATATGGTAAATAAAGAGCGTCTATACAGACCTGTGAAAATATGAATGGAAAATTCCATACAAATCTGCAGTGCAAAAGTTATAAATACGCGAAGCAATCATAACATTTAACTGGCAATTAAATGTGTGCATGGGCTGCTTTTCATACTCTACATTAATTTCGTTTTCTGTAATTACTACTATAAATTATAAATAGGCTGCATTTGAACAGAGCTTAATTATGTTGACAGTGTCGAATTTCACGATTGCATCATCAAGGTCTAAGTAACTCGATGCGATTTATTTGTAGCAGGCCCCTATATTTCGTCATTTTTTTTCAAAAAGATGGTCTTGCTAACTTTTATTTAGTTTGATATCTCAAATGCGCGTACTTTTAGCGATATTAATACCCAGTCCATCATTTTAAAATGACTTGCCAATAAATATTATGTCATATATGACGCGCATGATCGACGCATCGAAATGTGCAGAGATCTATCGATCATAACTGGGTCAAGTACGAACATACATATGAGGTTCTCAAAGAGGTAAACATTTTTGTCAGCGCTGATTATTTTGTTCTTGTGTGATTACTAATGTTCACATTCACTGCACATTATCACTTAGATAGTCTCCAGGAAATTCGCCAAATTGTGATGTGAAGCATTAAAGAATTGACTGCGTAAAACTTGTGTTAAATATTTTTTTTTATTGGCCGTAGTTTTGAGAACAAATTTATTCTTGAATGATGAATCGAAATCGTGGCAGCGTGAATTGTTTACTTGAAACTGATGGCGCCAAAAAATAAGCGCAAATGCGGAAAATCAGCCGAACAATATAGTTCTCAAACATTGTTTGAAGAAAGATACCTGTGATTGAAAATCAACTATTTGAAGCCAATGTGTAGTAATTATCGTAATCTTATGGCATTTATTTCCCATGTTTGGTAATTTATTCGATTTTTATCAAATATATATTTGAATGTTTTATCACGTTCACTTTGGAACAGTCTATTGCTATTGTTGAAGGGATACTACCTTTATGAAACCATTTCTTTTTATGTTTCCTTCAGAGCGTTTCTAGGAGATATGTGCTGTATGAATAATATGCAAAAAATAATTCAATGGACAATTTAATAACTTGGAATCAAAACTTGAAACGTGTAGAGTTTTAATTCTTTTAAACAAGCTTCCACCCCAATAAAAATGTGCTTACGAAGGAATCTGTGGACGAATCCAAAAGTAATGACAACACATTCAACTGGAAACAGAAACAAATAAACAAAACAGCATGCTCGATTCATCGATTATCAAAACAGACATATTTGTTCTTGAAATAAATGGGTAAATTATCGGAAAGTTGTCGGCAATACGCTACGTACATTACTTTCGGGAAGTTATCGGGAAATTTTTGGGAAATCAGTGTGTTATCGGAATATTTAGATAAGGTATCGGAATATTTTCGGGAAATGGCGACCGCTCTATCGGGAACTATCGGGAAATTTAGAAGATAGTTTTGAGTTATCGGTATCCTATCGGGATATTTATCGGGATCCCGATAGTAGTTCTGAGATGACCCCTAACCGGTGCATAAAAATATTGTATCGGGAGAATAATTTTTTTTGATGCGGCTACATTTTCGAGACACGGGCAGGGCTTGAGAACAAGGGAATTTTATTTTTTGGCCTTATACACAACAGACCCACTGATATAAATTTAAATGACCCCATACATGTCAATGGTAGCCATGGAATGGTTGCCCACTAGTATTGGGTAGGAATATATGCGCATAGAATATAACTTACAAAAACATATACGTTATTTTAAGCGAAATGTGGCCCTACTATAGGACATATATCATTGCATGTTTCACATGTTTGTAGAATAGACAGCTGACTGGAACAATGGCTGTGATATGCTGCGGGAAATTACGTTTTTCTGGTATCTGTAATATAAGGCTCTGTTCTGCCAAAAGTGGGAAAGAGTCTATCAGATATCAAATAGAGTTATTCACGCATGCGCAGAGAAGCGCAATTACAAATAAACTGTTTTCAGTGTACCAATACATGTAAATTTTCATGCCAGTCACACGTAGATGCCGAGTAACCGTTACCAAGGAGAAATCGGTTGGCAAAGTTTCCCGATCTAATAATGATCAGTGGTTCATGCAGAACATGCCTGCACAGTTTTAGACATGTGCCCCCTTTGAACATAAGCAATAATAGACGCTGTCTAAATTAAGGCAAAATACTACTGAAGGAATAGTGCAATGGTGTCTTTCGATGAATTGTGATATTTGTTTAGCAAACGTTGCCACCCCTAAATACGACACTATTCTGGTCAGGTATATCTGAAATTTGACATTAGGGTATTAACTGCATTGAAAATGCAATCACTGGCATTGAATTATGAAACTATAAGCTATAATTGCATTTTCCAGTCAATTCCTGGGTAGTTTACTACCAACCGTTACAAAGAAGATGCCAGGTGACAAAATCTCCCGATCCTATGATAGGTGTCCATGGGGGACAAACTTGTAAAGTTTCAGACAGGTGTCACCATTTGAACATAACCAACATCATGTGACTAGACACTGCCTACTTTAAGGGAAATTACCATGGGAGGCCCCAGGTCAGGGTGGGGCATAAGGTAGGGCCCTGCGAACCGTTTGAGGTTCGGTTCGGTTCGAAACCGCCGTGATGATTCGGTCCGGTTCGAAACCTTTGACGGGATTCGATTTTTATCGAACCTTTTCATTTTTCCGGCAGAATGATTAAATCAAACAGTTCTGGGCGATCGAGAATCACTGAATGCAAACGCTCAATCCTCGATGCACACACATCATATATAATACGTCGGCATATACACAATACCTCGAAATTAGCCCCATGGTATTGTTGGGTTAATCACTTTTTGTCACAGCATTTTATTGCCATCGCATTACGAGTGTAACGAGACCGTGTGAGAATGATTTATTAAATAATTTAGTGATATCGCGCAGATAACATTAGTGATGTTCCGATAATGAAAAAGCTTATCGGACCGATTTCCGATAACTGGAGGCACAATCGGCCGATTTCCGATTCCGATTCCGATGTTTATATATATTGTGCGTTTGTTCCTATAATGGACTTATATACACCCAATGCACTCCATATCCCGCATAGTTTCAAAGCCAAAGAAATATATACACACTGTCGTGACAGTATTTCTGCCGACGTCGGTTGTGTGCTTCCTTTGATGTATACCGGTAGTTGTTTTGACAAAGAGATCAAAGGTGCCGACTCAGAGTAACGTTATGACCATGTGTGGAACACTTGCATGCGGAGTAAAAGTCTTGATTGAATACTTGTAAGTTGCAACAATGTATGGAATGGCGATGATTATTAACTAAATTTTGATTGATGGATAATAATTGCTGTCATATTTGTCTGAGATTTCCCAAGTTCCCATTGGTCACACCTTTTATCTTTTAACAACTCAATTTTTGTTTCGCGAGTTCAACGTGGAGCTAAGCGTATTTCATAGCATACGTTGTACAGACGAAAAAGCTAATTATGCCCCTACTAACGTTGATCGTTATTGAAGACAGTTCTGATAACAACTGTATTAATTCATTCAGTGTGTGCTTCAAGTTATTGACATAGCATGTGACGTCACATGACACGTGCTCTAGAGGAAGCCTCACTGTAATCAGGTCAGCTTTTTAATTAAAGCTTTCTTTGAATCTATTTCGTGTCAACGCGATTGAACCAATAACTTCATATTACACGGGATGTCGGGCATGTGTATTGCCATTCTTATAATATATCATCATATCAGACTGCTTTGATGATGCCAATGGCTTCTTTTTAGGCTGTTACAACTGCGTTTTACATTCAATACTACAGTTGTATTGCGTATGTTTATTAAAGCGTGCACATTGCGCTTAGATACTAGAACGTTTTTATTTATTTTGACAATCGGTAAAAGCCGATGTTCAACTGCGAGGTACGATTAATTTCCGATGGGCTATTATCGGCCGATGGCCAATTCCGATTCCGATTATCGGAACATCACTAGATAACATTCATCTGAATCATGTATCAGTTAATTGTTTACCCAAAATTCTGCTAAATCTACGTGAATGCTTATGATACAATGATTTTATGTTTACAACTTGACATTGAACATAATTAATTTGATCATAATGCGGTGGCTCACTGGGTTATATTACGTTGAATTTTGAAGAGATCTTTTGATATTCTATTTATTCTGTTCCCGCTAAATGGGGAAAGTTGTGACGCAAGCTTTCTGGTTTTCTAGTAATTTCTACCTCAATCTGTCACCAAACTATGTTTTATTTCATGTATAAATTACTAATAGACATGTGATTATAAAATCATTATATACCGGTACTTAATAACTTAATACGACGACAGCATGTTATAAACACGGACAAACTTCTGATGAAGTCGAAATACAGAACGAAGTAGCTTTTTTGAGTTCGGTAAATAGGCTGAATCAGGTTTACAATTAGACAAGTATTTTTGGGCAGAGCTTCATCATTGACGATTGGATTCAACCAATCACATTGGTCAGGAGTCAGGACGGCCAAAGAGAGGGTGTGGTCTTTGCTCTTTGGCATAAACGATTGGCATGATGTTACTCAATGCACTTTGTCACGTGACTGCGTGACACTTAAATTGCTACAGTGAGTGAGAAAGACGTCAGCACGCTTTGATCTTTATCGCGTGTTGTCGGCGAGTTAGAATGTCGGTCGAATGCTTTGATGTCTTGCTACAATTTAGCTATTTGTGGTTAGGAACAAGTTGAACAGTTACTGTGTGGAGTTGTTACATAACATGCATGTACGCACTTCTATCAGTGTGGGTAGAAGGTAACAGCGGTAGTATAACTAGGGGTTTCATGTGGCGGTGGTTAACTGGTCATATATACATGTATATCGTGTTATACATTATATCATAATACATGTAGCGTGGTTTAAACGTTTAGTGGTCATTATATAAAGTGCAAGATTAAATGTACGTTGGCCACAAGATATGTACATCGACGACTGTAAAAATAATATCAATATGGAAGTGGAAATAACAGTCATTTGAGTGTTATTAAAGTTATATGAAACCGTGTTGTGGTAAATTTATATGCCCGCCGTAATATCTGCAATTACGTTGCGGGCGTCTTTCCATAGTCTTTGCGCACATGCTTAACGTTGAAAATTCCTATGAAATTTGATGTAATAGGTAAACATACGAAGTTCACAAAATGGCCGAAATAAAAAAATATTTTGAAGTTCAGACCGACAAATTCGTTTGTAAACTGTGCACAACAGTTCTTAACAAACAGAAAACGGGGACAACGTCCCATCTATGGCGGCACATGTTAAGAAAGCACGAGGACAAATACTCAGAAGCGAAGGGTAAGGCAGAAAAGTTTGATGTGAAACGCAAATGCGAAAACGTTAACCTTGGGCTTGGCGACTCTGGGCCAGAAGGAAAAAAACAAGCGGTAATAACAGACTTCGGTCTTCACAGAGCCACCCATTTGAGACCCGAAATGAGAAAAAAGTTCGACAATGCTGTACTGTGTTTCATAGTCGCGGATGGTAGACCATTCGAAGCTGCGGCAAGTAAGGGTCTGGTGAAGTTGTGCCATGTGCTAACTGATAATATGTATAATCCTCCTCACCCCGTAACATTGTCCAGGAAGTTAGGGGATCTTCGAGAAAAAGTTCAACTTAACCTAAAATCTCTCATTGAAACTGAGAAAGGGCCAACCAAACCATCTTTAACATTTGATCATTGGAAGGCTGACAATAACGCTAATTTTCGGGTTATAACCTTACATTATGTAAGTAAAATATGGGAGTTTCGTACTCGGTGCCTATCCGTAGTCAACCTTGAAGATAGAGATGCTGATCACACAGCTGTAGCCACGGAAACGATTGTGCGAGAGGAGCTGAACAGGTATGGCATCACAGCTGAGAGTGTTTGTTTTGCGACAACTGACACAACAAACGTTATGCCATGCACTGCTCGTCAACTAGGCATACCCTGGATGGGGTGTTCAGCACATATACTGCAGCTCAGCATCAACAAAGCCCTCGAGTGCCAGCAAATGATCAAGAATCTAATTTCGAACGTTCATAAGATAGCAGCATTTTTCAACGCGTCAACCGTTGGACTAAGCATTCTACACAAGCATCAAAAAGCGACAAATGACCCTGAAGATGACCAACGTAGACTTCCAGAATCTGACCCACCACTTGATGTCTCAACTCGCTTCAACAGCACTTACTATCTTTTGAAGTGGGTTCATAGAAATGAAACTCCCATCGCCCTAGCTCTCGTCGAGTGCCAAAGTAGGAAATCGTCATGTGCTACAAAACCCCCTGGTCCACTCACAAAAAGTCTCCAGGATGTACTCGGAGCGGCACTACCAGTTCTGAAACCCACGGCCGAGGCTACGGCAATACTGAGCGCTGACAAAGCTGTCACCATATCGATGGTCCTGCCATGTATAAAATCTCTTCGTAAGCAGCTTGTTGACGCAAAGTCAAAAGGTGTCCAAACGTTTAGGGATGAACTTGTGAAGCAACTAGATGAACGATTTGATCTAACCACGCCCCAGGTTTTGACTGGAACCTTCCTCGATCCAAGATTCAAAAGTGTTGTCATGAACGAACCGACTAATCTGAAAATTGTTGCCAAGTTAATTCAAACAAATTTGTCATCGCGTGATACGTGTATGACTAATGTTAGTACTAGTACTGTACACAGAGATACACTCGAAATAGCGAATACCAGAGATTCGAAAATCGTCGGCCCACCCAGTTTAAATGGATGTAATGTTTGCCGATGTCGAAGATTCACATGCCAGCCAGGCCACAGCAAGAGAAGATGAAATGTCGCTAGAAAAGTCGGTTGAGGCTGAAATGAGCCGGTATGCTACGATTCCCTTGCTCGGGCGTGCTCAATTACCGTTACAATTTTGGCGAGAGCATGCCCATTCATTTCCCATGTTGAGCTCGGTCTCGCGCGATATTCTGGGTATACAAGCGACAAACTGTTCCTCTGAGAGAGTTAATTCCACAGGCGGCAATATAATTTCAGACCTTCGACATAGCTTGTCACATCATAACGCGGAAACCCTCATTTGGGCCAGGAACAACAGTGACCTGATTCTGTCGATGTGACTAATTGTGACACTTTCCTATTTTGTAAACTGTATAGAGAAATAGCTGTATGAGTCTTCTGTTTACGATAATTGTAAATCCCGGGTATAAATTATCGGTATAGGTAATACCTTTTTAGATTCATGAGATATAGTATTTGCGCAAATATATTGTTACAGTTACACAATACGAGCTTTCGATCCTTCTGGGCATCTTTATAAAAAGGTATTACCTATACCGTTAATTAAAACTTAATTTATACCCGGGATTTACAATTATTATATATCATTTAAAACATGTTGAATGAATCTTCAATCTTATAGTTTATCCATTCGTGCTGTGCTCAGGGATCATGGATGATGGAACTTTTTATATATATATTTTTTTGGTTATATATTACGAATTTACTATTAGAATATAATATAGATAACATGTAATATATAACCAAAAAAGGGTTCCCGGACCTGGGACCCCTCACGGTGGCCTCATCATTTATTGGTATCATATATAATACCATACGCACATATGCCTATACTGTCGGGAGTCGGGACCCAAATAAACATGTATGGGTACTCTTATCGTCCTTGTTTATTTTCAAGGGAAAATATTCCAGCTGCAACCCGGGGCCCAACCCCAATCAGCCCAATGGTGCTTATTTGAGATCATACGCCCCTGGTTAAGTTGTCCTGTTAATATGTTATGATACTGGGGCAGTCTGGTGGTCCCGTTGAATCGGATAGGGCAAACTGATGCCGTCACGCAAAAGTACCGTTATTTTTTCTGAAGTTGTCATTTTCGTGATGTTTGACTATCCGAGCGATTTGAGAAAAAACAGTGTGAGTGTGAAACATTCAAGAACAAATAAATTTTTGAAAAAATATAATACGGCATGGATGCGCTGGTGTTGATAAAACGACGCGAATAACCATCTTGATTCTTGACTGGTTGATGCCCTTAATGGCGTTCCCTGGGCCTGGATATGTTCAGATTATTAGATCACCGCGAATTAGACAAATAAGAAAAATTATAACGGTACTTTTTGTTGACAGCATCAGTTGCCCTAAGCCCATAAGACCATCATGGCAATTCAGGCATTCAGCTGGAACCAACCGCATCATAGAACGTTAGCATGACTACTTGACCAGTGTGATATTACTCTCCGATAAAAACAATTGTAAGTCACTTGTAAAAACAGAAGCAAAATGCGCAGATTTGAAAACAAGTCAACCCAGTCAATTTAATACTTGCGTTGTGAAACTGTGTATACAATGAGTGTCCGCAACGCCCATAACATGTGCTTATCCTATGTCCCCTATAGACTGGTGAAGTTGTGAACGTAGACGCGTCCCAACTGATGGGCGAATCATTGGCGATATATTTGTCTGTAATTTTGTTAGTTATATGTATTTGTCAACTCGAATGGAATAATCGATCAATTAAAATAGAGTTATCGCTCCTATGCCACGTGGCGCGTTCATGCTGTCAGTGTGTTAGGAGTTCAATGCGTCGATTATCGCGTTGTTCACATTGTACATATATATGTACTACTGGTGCTGGAAGCTTGGCCGATGATTCAATCAGAAATCTGTCTCACTTACTGTTAGAATAAGTCATAAGTTATGATTTTTCATGAGTGAAGCTCAGTGAGCGGACGCGGGTATATACGGAGAATGATAATCGGATATTTGTTTTAATCGGGGTTATGTAATATAATGTATGGACATAAACGGAACATAAAATGAACGTTATTTTCGGATTGTCATTCATCTCCAATATAAAATAATTCTTCAACATGTAATTATCTTATATTGTATACGATAAATTTGTATATAACATGTTGATTGTACTATTATAATGATCCACATAAGTTCTAACTGGCTACTAGTATTATGAGTACGTCGCTTGGACTCTGTCCAATGACACGGTCGGTAATTGGGTTCGAGGTTCGAGATTCGAAACCAAGACGATGATTCGGTTTCAAGGTTCGGTTCGACCTAAATTATAAGGTTCGCAGGGCCCTAGTTCAAAGGGTTAAAACAATGTGATTCCTGGCTGTAGTTACCGATAAACGAATATCATGATACTCTCATTTAAAGATGGTTTTTATATAGTTTACGAGTATAAAATAATAAATACGAGTTGAATGGAAAACTTCTATCAATTTATATTGAAATTATATAAATATTTTCTTATATAATGCAATAATCAAGTGGGACATGTTTTTGTTACTATTTTTAGATAAGATTATGCCGCATGATACGCTCCGAACAAACACAAGCCGTAAAATGTCCCAAATTGATTGTATGTATATTATACCAGAAAATTTGAAATAAAATCAATATTAATTGATAGAAGCATTCCCGGACAGGAGTCTTCAATTCATATTTATTATTTTATACATAGAAAACTATCTAAAACTTGTTATAGAAAGAGATAGACCATCTTTAACCAGATAATGGGCCGATATACTGGTAAGAATATCCTGATTATATCCTAGTTACTGATAAGAATAAATGAAGTATAATACTTACTTGATATTTGGAACCTCACATGATTTTGGTCGAGACTGTAAATGTTGTTGCTGAGAAATAAAAATTCATATCTAGATTAAGACAAGAAGGTATTAGTTTTCCATACCCCCAAAATATTGAGATAGAACCTAGACTACGAGCTCTTTGATTGAAGGTTTTGATGGCTGATATTGACTTTCACAAGAGGCACCATAATTTGACTTTTTGTGAGGTGCCACAAAAAGCTAAACATTCATAAAGAGCATTCATGCTCCACTGTCAAATTGAATTAGCAGTAGATATTAAAGAGTGTTATTGCATTCAAGTGTTTATATGTATTATCATTGTATTATTTGTGCTGTTTTAAGAGACATTGATTGCAAGCCATTTTTTTAATAACTACCTGTCAGATGAGCAAATGAAAGTGTCAATGTCACTGCAACTCAACTTGGAGAGGGGACAATGCCATGCATTACAGTCAATAGAGCGATAAGGAATGCAGTAACTTGGTTTCTAACATATTCCTGTGAAAAGTGACCTTGCAGTGACAGCTGTCTCAAAAGCCCCAGGTGCGTGATGGGTTGTGGATTGATGGGCATGATGAATTTTGCAATTTTAATTTCCTGAGAGTGGATCTCATGCCTGCTTTATGCCTTGTTTGGGACTTATGGAACATAGGAACACTATCAACCAAGGGCGTAATTCTGGGTACGGCTGGACGGTTTTGGCCGTACCAATATTTTTCTGGCAAAGGTGAATAATATACTTCTAACAGGACCAATGTTAATAATCCTGTCATTCCCATCAGTATGCCCAATTAACTTATTACGAGTATTGGAACAACGAATTGATCATAATGTTTGATCAGTACACGTAGTTATGATAAGTTGCATCATGTTCCGTGTATATGTGTAGGCATGTGCGTGGTATAGATCTGGCATTATATATAAACATCACGACCAAAGGCCCTTTCAGTCATAACACAAACTCCTTTCCATATTATATAGGGGTGCATGGGCCTATTCCTAAGTTATGCTCCATGGCTAAGCACTGCCAGGAAAGTGCATGGGCCAAATGTGTACGTGGTATTGACGTATGGATTTTGGTAAATTTAGTTGTTACGATACATGTATCGCCAACCGTAGGCATGTTACTATCATGTGCCAAATTCAGTCAATCAGGTATAGACTATAGAATTTTTGTTCAACCAACTAGCACTCCACACACCACACTCCCCTCACCAACTTCCTGCAGTGACATGGCTGCATCGGCGAATGTAATTATGTGATTGTCACTCACTCATGTATATAATCTACTAGAAATACCACTGATGTCAGGATTTAGTTGATCTAACTCATTATTACAGTAAATATTACTTATTTCCATTTTTGTAACCACTTCTATATGCATGTATATATATCAGGAAACCAAGTAAAACGCGTCATTTTGAATGCAATATTAAAAGATTTCCTCCTCTTGTGTTCTCTCCCACTCTTGTGTTCTGCCCCACTTACTGCTTTGCAGCTCGGACAATGCTTCACAGCATGTGTAAATTGTGCCCATATTATTCGGCTGTACGCATAATTGTATGACCGCTACGCCCCTGCTATCAACAGACATGATGGGTGTGAATCTGTATATATATATATGTATAGAGGTTATCACCACATATGTTAGGGGTATATAGCTACTGTTTCCAAAAACCAGGCATGCTAGGTTGGGTGTAATGGCTACCTCCAGACAATGGGATGTAGTCGTCACAATACAAGTACGTTATAATGAGTAAAATTCTTATATAAAGTTAGTGACATCAATTTCGTACCAAGTTTATAGCCAAATTTATGAAATTGTGGTATGTGAATAACAAAGACAGTCAATGACTGTGGGTCGCTCACCAGACTGTAAAGACTGAGAAGACTGGGACTCTGAAGACTACAAGAGTCAGTACGTGACAATATCACTTAAGACAAGTAGTTCTCAACAGGGGCGCCGGAAGAGGGGGGGGCAGGACTTGCCCTTTTTCTGGAGACAGAAAATGCTTTTTGTGTGTTTAATCTCGTGTTTTTATAGCAAAATATGACTTTTTTGGTCCAAGTACCACCAATTTCACAAGGAATATTAATTTTTTGTCAATTTTATCACAAAACGGCCATAAAAACCGACAAATACCATTAAAATAGGGATTTTTGCCACAATGAATTTATGGTTATTTTCCAGAGTTTGCAGA
Source organism: Siphonodentalium dalli (assembly GCA_032622095.1). Classification (NCBI taxonomy): domain Eukaryota; kingdom Metazoa; phylum Mollusca; class Scaphopoda; order Gadilida; family Siphonodentaliidae; genus Siphonodentalium; species Siphonodentalium dalli. The sequence continues at coordinate 153,245,033 of CP136063.1, forward strand.
GAAAATGCCCTTTTTTGCGGAAAAGTGCCCTTTTTGTAGGCTCTGCCCCCCCCTGCCCTTGGATGCTTCCGGCGCCCCTGGTTCTCAACATGGACATAGCTGGAGGTTCTCAGATGAGCAGGGCTCTTCAACTTGAAATTTTTAATTGCACACCACTGACAAATCTCCAACCTCTTACCTTTTAAAGAAGACAACAATACCACAGTACAAAGTTCACAAAAATTTGCACATCCCTCTTAGGTTGAATTTTACAACTGGTACCAGTACTTCAAGCTCTCAAACGTTTGAAAATTACCAACCCCATAAAGTTTAAATTTGTGGCCAATTTGGTCCAACAGTTTAACCTGAAGTAGGAACATATGGCCTGTTGGTTTAAAAACATACATGTTGGAAAATCAAACCAAACTATGAGAACAATTCTAACCTATTTTTGATGTGAACATCTAATCTACAACTAATGTTGTATCAGGCATGAAATTTTCAACTGTTCAATTTTTTATCAAAGTAGGGGGTCAAAACTCCACCCCCTCTACACTCCTTCCCCATTGCCTCAAACATTGCCCCCACCAAGGCTGCCTAGATATCAATATTATTATACCAGTACCAAACAGGATAGAGGAGAGTTAAATCAATTATCTCTGCCCCTATTAGAACAAATATGAATCCCCATCTATGAGATCCATTCATCTAGTAATATTAATATACCCCCCAATATCCAATAGGGTATGATTTCACCTGGATAAGTGGTGGTTAAGAAAATAATATTGGAACAGCAAAGTCTGTATTTAGTGTGTCCCCAAAAGGTGAATTTAATAACTCTATTCCACCTTTATTCCCCAAGGTGGAATAGCATCAACGAATTCACCCTCTGTGGACCTCATTTCCTAAAAATGACCCCATTTGAACAAATCTGAACCCGGCCACCCAAGCCCCATCCATAACAAATATAAGCTAATATAGGCTCAATGGTTCTTGAGAAGAAATTATTTTAAGATTTACTATGGAGGGCTTCGCACCTATTTGATCTGATGAACTTATTTGAACAAATCTGATTGTTAGTCACCTAGGAAACATGCACACTGAAATATATAAACATATTTGGTCTTTAACCCTTTGAGTGCCACGGGCCGATCTGATCGGCCCTAAAAATACACAATAAGTCTGTTAAAGAATATAAGAATAAATTATTAAAATTGTAAAAAAAATAAAAAAAAATAATTGTTAGGCCAATGCATCATTCTCTTATATATGCGAGGCGACCTATGGTCGACTCGCATATATAAGAGAATGCATTGGCACAGGGTATATGGGTTGATACAAAAATCGACCTGGCACTCAAAGGGTTAATATGGAGAAGAAAACAATTGTTGATAGATGGATGGATAGACATCCCAACAGACAGACGGGTGCGGTGGAAGGACCGCCTGACAGACAGAAGACAAATTTAATCCAATATACCACCAATTTTTCTTTGAAAAATCAGGGTATGATTTCATCTGGATAAGTGGTGGATAAGAAAATAATATGCCTGAGGTCCCCAAAAGGTGAATTTAATGACACTATTCCGCAATGTGGGCTAGCATCACCGGATTCATCCTCAGTCTGATTAGGCCTCATCAGCCATGGGAAACCTATGAACAGATTGAATTTCTACAGTTGAAGTTTGTAATGCACACCCATTGAGCACCTCAATTATGCATTTTATCTTCTGCTAATTAGGGGGACATAGAAACTGAACAGAAGGAAAAAGTCAAAAAGTAACTAAAACAAAATTTCAATTTGATACTTAAGATACTTCCCAGAAGATGATGCCTAAGCAGAATTAGATCCCTGGAGGGTGTATTTGGTTATGCTAGCCTGCTGTACAGGGTAGCAATACTAAATTCACCCTCTGGGAATCTCATTCTGTAAATGACAGACACACTAAATTCAGGCAGTTTGTTTAAAATTGCTAGCAGTGATGTTTACACAAGCTGCCAGATGACATATATTATTCTAATCTAGATTAATGACCTGTGTCTCTCTCTCTGTCTCCATGCAGTAAGATATATCTGCTTCTGGATAGAACAGGTATTAAAGTTGGAAGTTGGAGATGATATCGGTTGGAAGGGATGTTGGTTGGGGCAGGGTGGGAGGGGGGATGGGTAATAGAATGTTTCCGTAATTTCATTGAAGATTAAAATTTCACAACTCTGCAGATGTTATAATGGTGTAACTTTTTTCAAATTTTATAACATGTTTAAAAAATAATTTTTTTGTTTGTTAAATTGAACAAGGTGAAAATTCCAAAAAAACGGAATTTAACATTTTTTTTTTTTTTAGTTATGTCACTGGCTCTGCCCACATTCGACCCAGTGACCTCATTTGAACAAATCTGAATCACAGTCCCCCAAGGACCCTTTGTACCAAATATGAACCCATTCGGCCCAATGAAATTTGAGAAGAAGTCGTTGTAAGAATTACTATGGTGGGAAAGAGTTATGGTCCTAGCTTCGCAACTATTTGACCGGGTGACCTCATTTGAACAAATCTGAATGTGATTCACCGAAGGAACATCCACACCAAATATGAACCCATTCCATCTTACGGTTCTGGAGGAGAAGATGATTCTTGACGGACGGACGGACGAGGAGTATTGACTATACATGTAGCTCCACCGGAGACTTCGTCTCAGGTGAGCTAATAAAAAACATACTTAAGCATAAAGGAAGTTTGATCTTTTATCAATCTTAATGTATATTTCCACTGTGTTGATCAAGTAATACTTTCCCCACAACACGAGTTGGCATTTTATGTCACTTCGGTCGAGGTAGTTCAATATCTCTGCAGCTGGATAAAAAATATCAAAATAAAAATAAAAAATAAATTCCCTACCTACCCTATTTTTTCGCTCCGTTAGCGGAAACATACAATCTTTTTTTTTTTGCCTAACAATGTTCTGAAGTTTTAGGTACATAGGATATAAATTGTAGGAGAAGTTGATTTCACAGTTATGGCACCCAAGAACATATTCACTCAATAAGGGACAATACAGTCAATTCCGCTTTATTGCATAGCGTCGGTGCATGGCCTTTCCCATGCATATAACGGAATATGCATAAAGCCGAAATCACCCCATCACCCCATTTGAGGTTCTTAAGATTGTTTAGTTTGTACAGTACGTAGTACCACGAAATAGCGAAATCATTAGATTGCTGTATCATATTTTCATCTCATACCTTGTTGTAAATTACTATTATGTCAATAAACTGATTCATTAACATCTTTATTTGTTGTTGCATGTATAAAATGATTACATACCATCATTATCACACACAAAAAACATTAAGAAAACAAGACAGTCAAAGACTGTGGGGTCGCTCACCAGACTGTAAAGACTGATGAGACTGGGACTCTGGAGACCACAATAGTCAGAAATTTTCATAAGCACTTTGAAAAAAGTAGATCTAAACATGATATGTGGCTAGAGAGGCTTCAGTAGTGTACAGTGGGTAATTTCAAGGTGAATATCCACCATGAAATTGCCCACTGTTCACTACTGATCACCCCCCTCCTCCAGCTCAACAAGTCCCCTCCCGACCGGGCTCCAGACTCCCAAGTCTTGGGTTGGAATTTCACAACCGACATCTCAAACTTTCTCAATTTTTGGAAATTTCCAATCTCACAAGCACCTTTTTATAAAACCATTTAGACATGTTTGAAGCCCATTTATCCATGGACCCAAAACACCATACATGTATGTCAGATTAATCAGTTAGGTAGTTCCAAGGAAGATGTTTTAATGAATTTGGTATTTCAATGATTTTTTAAACACAAAATTGTTAACTCCTCATAGCCCCCGTCATTTCTTAACAGGTTGACCTGATGTTAACAAATCTGAATATCAGTCACTAAAGGATCATCCATACTATATGTAAGCTAAATAGTCCAACCTCTCTTGAGACGACAATTTAAGAATGACTATAGAGACATACAGTTATGTCCCTGGTCCCACCCTATTTAACCTGGTGACCACATCTGAATAAATTTCAATACCAGATACCAAAGAACCCTTCATACTAAATATCAGCAAAATAGACCTGTTAACATTTGTGGCGATTTCGGTCGAACAGTTTAACCCGAAGTAGGAAAATGTGGACTGTTACTGGTTGAAAAATCAAATCTACAGCCTCATTGCCTCCACCCAGGCAGCTTAGAAATCAATAGGAATCTATATATTATTATACCAGTATCAAACAGCATACATACAGGTAGGGTGGGTGGTTGAGAGTTAAATCTCTTATCTCTGCCCTTATTTGAACAAATGTGAATCCCCATCTATGAGATCTATTCATCTAGAAATTTCAAACGGTAGATTTTAAGAGTTGAAGAAAACTGATTTTCCTCAAAAGTTTCCTAAAAATGACCTCACGTGTACAAATCTGAACCCCACTCACCAAAGGACCCTCCATACCAAAAGCTAAATAGGCCTGATGGTTTCTGAAGAATTACTATGGAGGGAAAGAGTTATGGCCCTGGCTTCTCACCTATATGACCTGATGAACTCATTTGAACAAATCTGAATGTGAGTCAAAATATATAAACCATTTCGGTCTTTAATATGTATGTGGAGAAGAACAAAATTGATGGACGGATGGAAACATCCCAACAGAGGGATGGACGGGAGGACATACTGACAGACAAATTCAATCCAATATACCCCCCCCCCCCCAAGTTTTCTTTGCAAATCAGGGTATAATGAGTACAACTGGATAGGTGGTGGTTAAGAATATAATAGTGGAACAGCCAAGCCTGAATATAGTGTCTGACTTTTGCAGAATGAGGTCACTAAAGGGTGAATTTAGTGCTGCAATCCTGTAAGGTGGGCTAGCATCACCAAATTCACCCTCTGTGGACCTCATTATGCTTAGGCCTCAACTGCCATGGGAGACATAGGAACAGATTGAAGTTGTCCAGTTAATTGGTGATGTGCACCCATTGGGCACTTCAATTATCAATTTTATCTTCTGACAGCAAATTAGGGAATATAGAAACTGAACAGAAGGGAAAAAGTAAGTAGAAATGTCAATTTAAGACCTGTATACTTCCCTGAAGATGAGGTCTAAGCAGAATGAGGTCCCTGGAGAGTGTATTTGGTGATGCTAGCCTACTGTGCAGAGTAGCATCACTAAATTCACCCTCTGGGGACCTCATTCTGCAAATGTCAGACATACAGCATTTTGTTTTGATATGATATGTTAATGATACACACAGAGCATGACTGTTTACACCTAGCTGTCAGCCAGCTAGATAACATCTGAATTGATGACTGTTATTAACTCTTTCTGTCTGGGGCTAATACCATAATTTATGGATGTTACAAGGTGTCAGTTTTTCTAATTATTTTTTTCTTGACTTGCAGTGGGTGCAGGGCGGCGCAGATTGGGGGGGGGGTGGTAGTGGGGACAGGGGTGTAGAGGGGTGAGGAGGGAAAGGGGTGGAATGGGGTGTTTTGTGTCTAAAAAAATACAAAAAATCAGGGGTTAAAATGAAAAAAATATTTTTGTATTGGTTCATTTTGAATTGTGATTTGTTTTTTGAATTGAGCAAGGATTTAAATTTAACAATATTTAAAAAAAAAAAAAAAAAAAAAAATTTAAAGTTATGTTCCTGACACGGCCCCTATTTGACACACTGACCCCATTTGAACAAATCTGAACCCCAGTCACACAAGGACCCACCATACAAAATATTAGCTAAATCGGCCTGATGATTCTGGAGAAGAAGTCATTCTAATAATTACTAGGGAGAATAGAGTTATGTCCCTGATTCTGCCCCTATTTGACCCAGTGACCCCATTTGAACAAATCTGACCCCCAGTCACTCAAGGACCTTCCATACCAAATATAAGCTAAATAGGCCTGATTGTTCTTGAAAAGAAGTTGTTTTAAGAATTACTATGGCGGGAAAGAGTTATGGCCCTAGCTTCGCAACTATTTGACTCAGTGACCTTATTTTAACAAATCTGAGTCTGAGTCAAGCAGGGAACATCCACACCAAATATGAACTCATTTGGCGTTATGATACTGGAGAAGAAGATGATTGTTGACGGACGGACGGACGGACGGACGGACAGACGGAAGGACGGACGACGGACGAGGAGTGATGACTATAGCTCCACCGGAGACTTCGTCTCAGGTGAGCTAAAAACCCATTTCGAAAGTGTTGTTTAATTTCTCCTATCCCATAATTTCTATTCCCTATCTATTTATAGATAGATAAATACATTGTATGGGAGGCCAGACCAAACACATTCCTTGTTATTTCCATTACAGAATGGATTTGTATTTAAACGAACATGATAAAAACAGCAAAAACAACAATTACTTGTTGCTGATTCCCTCGGTCACCTGCATGGGCATTATCGGAACGGTATATTCAGCATCATCATCAGATTCTGCATCGGGAGCTGCGGGTCGATAAAACCCGAGAATTAATCATAGTGAACCATTGTTACACTAATGAGTTGAAATCATTGAATAAACACGACACACATGGTGTTGGGATGAGAAACAAAGAGTGTTGTTTTAGCCTTTGTGTCTAACTTGGGGAAACAGTGATGTCAACCAGTTGTTCAGTTAATGATAAGCCATCCCGTTATTTCTATACTAAATATGTAAACATGTTTCTATTCATTAAATTATTGTCGGTAATTCCCGTATCTATAGTCTATAGTAGTCTATAGTTTATATCAATGTTCAGACTTAATCCGATTAGGAAAATATTAAACCCGGTGCTTTATTCGTGACCCGTTGTCCACATAAAGGATGTTACAATAGCGAATAATTGCATGTTTAACAAAAGCCAGTAAGTGTAATTAATTAACAGTACAAAATGTACTGACAAAAGACAGTTGTATTTCTGCTGGTATGGAAAAGCACGCGTTTATACTGTAAAATGTGAACAAAATGTAGTTTAAAAATATTAATGTCGATAACCTTTATTTTTGTTTCGAGTGTCTAACGTTGACATAGTTTGGAAAACATGGTTGTTGAATGACAAGTTTCCCCTTCTGTCCCATTATTATACCCACTGTGTGTTTACATAACAAGGAAGCCAGTTCTTTGTGTTTGGCCACATGTAGGAACATACCGACGTTGTCACTAAACACGAAAAATGTTTTTACAGTACGGTTGTTGGACAGGCGTGCTTTGCACGCGCAAGCGACTCATGTTTACGGCGTTTTCAGCTATACGCCGTTAGAGATTGGGTTCTAAATGAGATTTTAAGATTGAAATGTTTTGAAACAGGAAATGTTTGAACAGAAGCATGTTAGAAGAAATAGAAAAGCACGTTAGTTTCGGTTTCGGTTTAGTAATTGGCTTCCTTGTTGGTGGAATTCCCGGGAAAATCTTCCTTTCACTTTGAATCCTCAGAATTGCAACTGGAACTTCAGGTTTTTACAAACGTTTACAAACTCAACAAACAACCAAATAAATATACAAATTTAAATAAATCATGCAATTCAAAAATAAATATGGAAACATACAGGAAATGTGTGTCAACAGAAGCTTGTTAATGAGAAGAGATAGAAAACCATGTGTGTTATGAAATCGAAAATTGCCATCTTCGCTCGCGATGGTCATCTTCATCAACTTTGTATTAAGTTTTCCCATAAAATATGTTTTTCAAGGTAAATAGTTTTACAAATTGCTATAATTTTGGCACCATGAGGTGACTTTTTACCCCTTCTCATCAACATTTTTGGGGATTTTCGTATGCATAAAAACCGAATAGAGTCCGACCCTTATGCAAATAAACGATTAAAAAATAGTCTTTTTATGAGAAAATGGTTTGGTGCATGCATATTTTATGCAAATAGCCGAAATATGCATTTAAACGATACGCAATTAACTGGAATTGACTGTATCTCTAAAATAAAAAACAAATCCATAAACAATATACCTGTTGCATCACTCAAAATTGACTTAAGTCGAGAAAAGGTCAATAACTCTAAAATAACTAGAGGTGTGACTGTCCCAATGGGACTACGGATACCCCCCTGTTTTTAAAATACTAAGATGTTTCACATGTCAGTAAACATTTAATTAAAATAATAAAATAACAATTCCCATTGCAGGTGTACAACCATAACCATAATCTTAAACCTATTGACCGAAAAATGTAGGAATAAAAGCTTGGACAAAATTATGTATGTTGCGAAAAAAATTCTAAGTCCAAAAAGAGGAATAACTCCACACAAAAAATGTCGGACAGACGTCATAATCGCAGGTGCACAGGTTCCCATGGTACTAAATATCTGTGCTACGTTTTTAAAAAATTGACCGAAAAATGTAGGAATAAAAGCTCGGACAAAATTATACATTTTGCGAAAATTTTCTAATTTGAAAAAGGGGGATAACTCCACCAAAAAATGTCCGACAGACGTCATAATCGCAGGTGCACAGGTTCCCATGGTGGTTGATGTCTGTGCCAAGTTTCACGGAAATTGATCAAAAAACGACTGAGAAAAACTCCGGACAAATTTGTGTCCACGGACAGACGACGGACGGACGGACGGACGAGCCGACTCCAGTATACCCCCCCTAACTTCGTTGCAGGGGGGTATAAAAAAACATTTACCATCAAAGCAATACCTGTTGCACAACTTAAATGTGTCAGTAACAATGCCCTGAAGTTTAGGTAACTAGGATACAAACTGTAGGAGGAGTTGATTTCACAGTTAAGGTAGCCAAATCTGGACGGACAGAAGGATGCCCCGACGGATAGGATAGACAAAGATAATTTCTATAGTCCCCCTAACTTTGAAAAAGTTGGGGGACCATAAAATGTCTTTGAGAAATTCATAAAATTTTGAAAGCTCCCATTTGGAGGCCACCCCATAGATCCAGATGAAGTTTTGTGATGATCAGATGAGGAATGTGGCCAGTAGGGTGTGTCAAAGGAAATTGTTGACAAACGCAAGGACACATACACACAGACAATGGACACCCACATATGGCTTTAACATTTCCATAACTGGAGCTTACATATGGGAGACTCGCATATATAAGAGAATGCAATGGCACAGAATCCTTAATGCTGCACCATATGTACTGCCATCTAGAGGTCACCCCAAAGAACCATATGAATTCTGGATGATGGCCACTGGCGAACATGTTTCTTAACGAATTTCGGAAAATAACGTTGGCTCCATTTAAAGGTCACCCGAATATCCCTATGAAGTTTGGTGATGATCGGACAAGGGATGTGGTCTGTAGGGTGTGCCAAAGGATTAACTCATGCAAAGAGTAAAATCCAAGATGGCTGCCGCCTGCAATATTTTTCATCAAAAATGATTCAAATTCAATAGCTCCCATCTAGAGGTGATCCTAAACATGTCTGTAAATTCTCAAAACATTTCTCCAATAAATGTGGGCTGCAGTGTGTGCGATGGATTTAATTTTAAAATCCAAGATGGCTGCTGGGGGCCATTGTTGTATTTTAATAAATTTCAGAAAAAAATTGATGGCTCCCATCTAGAGGTCACCCCGAAGATCGGACTGCTCCATATGAAGTTTGGTGATGATCGGATGAGGGATGTGGCCTGTAAGGTGTGCCAAAGGAAAAAGCGGAACTATAAAACAAAAGCATCATCACACACGACAAGACAAGCCCTGACCGTTTCTGAATAAACTTTTAATTTTCAATTAATGGTTTCTGGGACAGATGGTGTGTAATAAACATGGAACGACATGCATTTGTATGAGTTTGTCGATACGGCTCTTGTGCCAAGTGGAAGGATAGAACTCGAGACTGTGCATCTCTTTCTCTCCTTCTGAGCAGGCAATCATGTCGACAACCCCATTCACACACTTGTATCCTTCTGTGTATATATAACATACTTGTATCTCACCTTTTTTGGATCCCAGTATTCATTAGGGTCCACTGCATTGACTGACATGTTATCCCCTGCAACTTCAGCTACTGTTGGAAGGAAACAGAACACTATGTACAATATGGATGTTACTTGGACTAGGCTGCAATTGGGCTGCAACAGTACACAAATCAATGACAATACATATCACAAATTCCCAATACTGCACCCCCCACACGCACATACAATGGACAAGGTATGTATATTTTTATTTACACTTTACTCCTCTGAACTCTATGTTCAATTAATGGTTTCTGGGACAGATGGTGTGTAATAAACACGGAACGACATGCATTTGTATGAGTTTGTCGATACGGCTGTATGAGTCATCTTGACCAGAGATTTAATACAGAGACAATTCAGATTAAACTTAAAATGTTATGTATCATGATATATCTCACATGACTTAAATTCTGTTTGGTGCACAAAACAACTTTCCGAGAATCCTACTGACCTACTATCAAAGATAAGTCATATGCTTGACTATTCTTTTTCTAAAAAGGCCACATGTCGCCCATATAAGGTGGTTTTATTTGACCGGTAGATTTTTAGAAATTAACATTTTTATGCTGGGAACAATTATTGGATCCAACTTTGCTTCCAACTGTTTATGATGTTAACATATTTGATTAAATACCAGAATAATAATTGGCAAATTCTAAGTCGAAAAAGAGGCATAACTCCATCAGAAATAGTCGAACCAAACCCAAATACGAACATGACCTGAATTTTCATGTGATTAATCCACATAAAAAATTCAATCAGATAATCATAACTTGATTTAGCATTCTGACAACAAAATAAAGTAAATTCTTAAGCTGATAAGGGGCATAACTCTGCCACATGGTTCCTGCACCTATTTTGTGATCAAATTCAAAGATAGGGGCGGCTTTTGTGGTGGGTATAGCTGTTAAAATAGTCACATTTGCATTGCATTGTTTCGAGGTTGACATGAGGATTTATCAACCCGAGGCAGTTAATATTCCGAGGAAGTTAATATTCGCTGAGGCTGCAGGCCGAGGTGAATATTAGCTTCCAAGGGTTGACAAATCTTCATGTCAACATCGAAACAATGCAATAAGTGTTTTGTTATATAATCTACCAATGTTGTCAAGCCACATTAGGCCTGAAACACCTTACTGATCTGTGTATATATATGTATATAATTGAATCCATCAAATACACAGCAATGTGGATAATTTATCCTTGGAAAAAAAGGGATTTACAATTCCTATTAATAACCCATGACGTCGCATGACAAAGTCTTGTTATTAACACATCTTGCCTATTTATAGCACAATCCAGTAGATATCGGGATTTAATACTTCTTTTCCATATGATTTAGTATGGGACTTTTAGAAGAAAGTTTATGATCATATAATAATATATAATAGACAGACATTGTTCTTATACCAATCATAAATATTACATACATTGCATGTTATTGTCACATTTGTATGCTTTGTTATGTAAAACAAACATCAAAAATGTTACAGAACCATTTGTTTATATACAAACAATTGAAACTACCGGATCGTCCAATGATGAAAATGTGAAATGATGAAACATTTCACGGATCACTTTTGGAGCATGGTATAGTGTACACATACAGTTCTTGATCACGCAAATTAATCCATGCTGACTATCAACACATTTTCCCCCAGATGACACTCCCGCAGTGTTCACAGTGCAGGGAGTAGCAATGTCACTAGGATCCTTCATCCCCCTGTGATTCCTGAATATACCAAAGATCATTGACAGTCACTTTAAGATGACAAGAGATACAGGGATAGCGTACTTTACACTCTAAGGGCCATAACTTCAAAAGAAATGAATGGACAAAACATGTTAAATGTGGATATTATTCTACAATGACCTACTCTCAGATGCATAATAATAGTGGTGGGTGGGTATTTAGGCTGAAATGCCAAATAATAGTCATCGTTGGGAATTTTCTCTAAAATTAATAATCGTGCTGACACTATTTTTAGGCACCTGAGAGTACAAAGATCAAAAGTTGACATAAATGCATTTTTAACTTCAGGGCAATAACTCTGCCACAAATAAATGTAGAAAACCTGTCCCAACTGGATATCACTTTCCCCCATGGTGGTTCATGAGCAGACGAAAGATCAGTCTCTTTGAAAAGCATACGAAAATCCTATATCGGAATTACGTCTCTAGAAGTGTCCATAATATTTCATTTCTACGATTCCCAACATGATGTAATAAACCATTTCCAAATATGGAGTCCATTCCTGGCGTAGTAAATGTTTGTGAGAAACTTATTATTTAGAAATAGTTATAAACAAGACAGTCAGAACTTTTCATAATCACTTTAAAAGAAGTAGATCTAAACAGGATATGTGGCTAGAGAGGCTTCATGAATGTAGATCAGTGAATATCTACCTTGAAATTACCAAATCTACCTTGAAATTACCAACTGTACACTAGTGATCACCCCCTCCTCCAGCTCAACAAGTCCCCTCTCGACCGGGCTCCAGACTCCCAAGTCTTAGGTTGGATTTCACAACAGACATCTCAAACTTTCTGAATTGTTGGAAATTTCCAATCTCACAAGCGCTTTTTATAAAACCAATTAGACATGTTTAAAGCCCAATTATCCATGGACCCAAAAACACTAAATGTATGTCAGATTAATCAGTCAGGTAGTTCCAAGGTAGATGTTTTAATGAATTTTGTATTTTAATGTTTTATTAGACACAAAAGTCTTAAGTCCCCATAGCCCTGTCATTTCTTAACAGGTTGACCTCATGTTAACAGATCTGAATCTCAGTCACTAAAGGATCCTCCATACTATATGGTCCAACCTCTCTTGAGAAGACATTTTAAGTATTACTATAGAGACATACAGTTATGTCCCTGGTCCAACCCTATTTAACCTGGTGACCCCATCTGAATAAATTTGAATCCCAGACACCAAAGAACCCTTCATACTAAATATCAGTAAAATAAACCTGACGGTCCGTGTGAAGGAAGCATATTAAGAGGAAAACTGTCCTTTGCTTGGCCCCTATTTGACCAGGTGACCCCATTTGAACAAATCTGAACTACAGTCACCAAAGGACCCTTCAAAGGACCAAATATGAAACCATTCAACCTGATGGTACACGAGAAGACGTTTTTAAGAATTACTATGGAGGGCAAGAGTTATGGCCCTGGCTTCACAACCATTTGACAGAGACCTCATTTGAACAAATCTGAATGTGAGTCACCAGGGAACATCCACACCAAATATGAACCCATTAAGTCTTATGATCTAGAGATGTTCAAAAAATTGTTGACAGATGAACAGGTGACAGATGAGAAGTGATGACTATAGCTTCGTCTCAGGTGAGCTTCAAAATTACATTTCATTGAACAAATCTGTCAGTCACCCCCCCCCCCCCCCCAACACTGTGGGAACATCCTTGTGAGAATATGACATACGTTTATTTGAATGCCTGACTACATTAGCTTAACAAAATTCTCATGACATTGAAACCAGTGCATTCTCTGAGAATTATATTCCATTCATGAAACCATCAGCTACCAGTATGTCTTGAGGACCAGTATGTGTTGACATATAGATAATTAGGTTTTAACGACTGCACACACAGCTTTGTGATATTCCTACAGGTGTGAACAAAACAAGGATTGTAATGGGGTGAACAAGGAAGAGATAATATGGTATGGTACAGTGTGGTTTGGCAGGCAGGGACAGGAGGTGGGGTGGGGAAGAGTGGGGTTGGGTAGCTGTGATGTGTCTAAAAAAAAATCAAAGGTCAAAATGCAAAAATGTATTTTTTTAGAGTTATTTCCCTGGCTCTGCCCCTATTTGACCAGTGACCCCATTTGAACAAATCTGAACCCCAGTCACCCAATGCAAGGTCCCTCCGTACCAAAAGATGGCTCCTATATTGCGATGAGTAAAATGAATTATGGATATATCCCGTTTTCAGTTTTCCAACAATAGTTGAGTTTGACAATGCATGGGAAAATTGTCAACACGTCCTTGACCTCTCATCTCTGACGTGATCTGCTATGCCATACATAAACCAATGGAATTACAAGCAGTCCGCGCCACTCTCCAATAAAATGGAGGGATTCCCTTCAATACAGAACCTAATTTTAATAGAGAGTTCTAGAGATGTAATCCCGATATAGGATTTTCATCGACTGACCAAAGATCATTCAAATCCGACATATGTTCACTGAGAAATAGAGCACCAAAAAATTATTATGGACAGTTGGACGGAAGCCCATTCCATATCAGCATACTGTATGGAACCATAAATACATCATTAATATGAACTATAGACACATACCTCTACGATGAGATGGCGGAGTCGTCGGACTATTCATCACATGCTGTGATGCAGCCATCGTACTCTGATGTAGGGCTGAATCGGAATGTGTCCTGCAAGAATAAAGGCATACCGGTACAGTATAAGAATAAAGGCATACAGTATAAGTGTTCTGTGAATGAAAGTAAACGCGCTCTAATAGTTATCAAAAATATATACATGTAAGATGATATGGTCATGAACAAACCAATCCTTGGGAACTAAATTATTTAAAATAAAGTAACTTTTTTTCAATCAGTGAGAGTCCTATGAGTCAGGGATGATATTATTACCAGTTTACAGGGCATTCCCTAGAGTATTAACATAGTTTTACTGATACAATGAAATCTTAAATGAAAGTGTCAATGACACTGTAGCTCAACTTAGGTAGGGGAATAATTTAATGGTTGACAGTAAATGGAGGAATTAGGAAAGGTGCTAATTGAAATGTCTAAGTAAGACAAGATGTACATGTCAATATCAACATTCATGACAAGTTTCATAATGATCGGATCAGGGATGTGGTCTGTAGGGTGTGCCAAAGGATTTAGTGATGCAAAGAGTAAATTCTAAAATGGCCACCGGCGGCCATGTTTTCTTGCCGAATGACCCCAAAATGACTCGTTCCCATCTACATGTCAATGTCAACATACATGACAAATTTCATGAAGATCAAACAAACAAATCAGGCTATAACCCATGCTAGTCATACAAAGAGTATAATCCAAAATGGCCATTGGTGGCCATATTTTATTGCCGAATGACCCCAAAATGACTCGTTCCCATCTAGAGGTCACCCCGATGATCCATATGAAGTTTGGTGATGATATGAAGTTTGGTGATGATCGGATCAGGGATGTGGTCTGTAGGATGTGTCACAGGATTTAGTGATGCAAAGAGTAAAATCCACTATGGCTGCCGTCGGCCATGTTTTTTGGCCGATTGATCCTAAAATGACTCGTTCCCATCTACATGTAAATGTCAACATTAATGACAAATTTTATGATGATCACACAAACAGTACGGCCTGTAGCCCGCGCCAATGGATTTAATTTTGAAATCCAAGATGGCCACCAGTGGCCATGTTTTTTGGCCGAATGACACCAAAAGGACTCGTTCCCATCTACATGTAAATGTCAACATTAATGACAAATTTTATGATGATCACACAAACAGTACGGCCTGTAGCCCGCGCCAATGGATTTAATTTTGAAATCCAAGATGGCCACCAGTGGCCATGTTTTTTGGCCGATTGATCCTAAAATGACTCGTTCCCATCTACATGTAAATGTTAACATTCATGACAAATTTTATGATGATCAGACAAACAGTACAGTGTGTAGCCCGCGCCAATGGATTCAATTTTGAAATCCAAGATGGCCACCAGCGGCCATGTTTTTTGGCCGAATTACCCCAAAATGATTCGTGCCCAACTAGGGGCCACCCCAATGATGAATATGAAGTTTGGTGATGATCGGATCAGGGTTGTGGTCTGTAGTGTGTGTGAAAGTATTTAGTGATGCAAAGAGTAAAATCCAAGATGGCTGACGGCGGCCATGTTTTTTGGCCGAATGACCCCAAAAGGACTCGTTCCCATCTACATGTCAATGTCAACATTCATGACAAATTTCATAAAGATCAGACCAAAGATACGACCTGTAGCCCGCGCCAAAGGAAATTTTTGACGGACGCCAACCCATGGCAATAGCTCAAACTTACAAAGTAAGTTGAGCTATATTGGCAGACCACATACACAACATATATTATCTCTGTGATCTCTGTTATTGGTGAATTTAACCATTTCATGTCGGGAGAAGAGCTGGTGCAGCATTAAAGATCATGTGCCAGTGCATTCTCTTATATATGTGAGAGTCCCATAGGGAACCTCGCATATATAAGAGAATGCACTGGCTTACAAGGTCAAGGCAAATATAGTTAGGCCAATGTATTCTCTTATATATGCAAGGCTCCCAAAGGAGACTCACACAGGGGTCGATTTAATTTTTTCATAATTTGGATAGCATTTTGCAGCATTGGGTACATTTTGTATAGCATTCCCTACCATTATGTTTTTTCATTGTAAATTGGTTAGCAGAAATTGGAAATTGCATCGCAAATTGCAATGCGAATCCAGTTAAATCGAGCCCTGGACTCACATATATTAAGTGAATGCATTGGCACAGGGTTTTCGTAAATTTTCAGGAAGCTTCAGTCATGGAAGGGTTAATGTGTATATACATGTAGCTATGTTATGTATAAACTCTTCATTATTGTAGGAAAATAAAAATTGTAAGTATATATATATAAGGCCTAAAAAAATAATACCTGTGTTTCCACTAACCCGACCGACCGTTAAAAAAGTCGCTGACTGAGACCATTTTATTGCAAATTAAAAAAAAAAAAAAAAAGTACACTGTTTCTGCTAACCCGACCGACCGCCGAAAAAGTCGCTGACTGCCCCCATTTTATTGGGTTTTCAAAAAATATAAACTACCAAGTTAATTTAAATTGATATCACGTGGTGCGTTGAGTGGGTACCTTGCCGCAGAAACGCGATATATACTGCGTCTACAGACGGACAGGAGATGGTGTCATGTGGTCGGCCGATCGCGAGATCTCGTTGCACGAAAATGCACGAGATTGACCGATTGTCGGACGGCCCAATAATAATTATTATTATTATCACCCAACCACAATCGGCCAATCGGGCCCAATCGTTCGTTTACGTTAGCTGTCAATGGGCATTCGAACCACCTCTGCTATATTTTCGTAGCGTCGCGGGCGAATGTCGTAATCGGAAATCGTTCTTCGAGAAAATCGCGAATCCCAATCCCCACCGTGCAGGCAATCTCGAGATAATGATTGCATGTAGGCCTAGCTACAATCGGATCTGTTATTGTTATAAATACATTCCGTTTCATCGGCACATGAGACCAGTGGTCACACATGAGCGTCGACTTGTAAAAACAATATGACGCCTACTCAGACGGGAGACACTCCGTGGTCTTCGTGTTGTGAAAACAACCTGTCAGTACTCATAAGTGAACACATTTTAGCATGTTAATACAATGGAAAGATGATATTAAATTTATTAGCAGGTTGTATAATTATATTCGGGGTACGAAACAACCATAGTAGCCTACATGGGACGAATCAATCAAAGTAAATTTCTAAGTTGGGACGAATCGAAGTCGTTTCGTACTCGGGACGAATCGACGAGATCCCTATTCAATTTCCTTGATAAAAGGGAAGATAATTGAAGAAGTTAAAGAGGTTTTGGGTTGTTTCAACTACGATGTCTGTTTGGTCACTCAATTGAATTGATCATATTATATCACAACATGGAGGAAGAACGGAAAGAGTGAAGACATTGTGCAGCTGATCTCAATCTTCAAACTTTGTCGACTTACATAGTTTTTATAAACCCCACTGTAAAACAGTTTTTAGTATGTCGTGGTGTGATTGCAATTTGAATCCATGTTGCTTTCGTGCAGTATTAACTATTAAGTTACGAAAGCACGCATTGCCACACAACGCCACTTTTACGTTGTCACTTCCCTGTGTGCATTCAGACTTGATACACAGTGACTGCACACGTGCTTTTGTCGGAAGATCAGAGAAAACTTCAAAGGGTCGGAATTGATTGAAGGTCGCCGACACTTCCAGACAGTTCGAGAATTGCTACTAAGTATCTGATACTACCGCGTGTACCAATTAATGCTTGCATTGCACTCTACTATCGGTGACACATGATTTAGTATTAGTTTTGCATCATTTAACCTATTTAATTTCTTCTCAAATCCAATTTGGCATCAACACATGCCATGGGAGCCATGCAAAAATTACACAAAAACTGTGACTGCCTCTACTGATGCAAACTCAAATGGAACAAATGAGTAATGTTGCTTGATCATGAATCGCAGACAAATATTATCCCAAAAAGTTGCCCCGCCAAAAAAGGTTTAAAAAAAAAAAATAAATAAATAAATAAAAAAAACAAGTTTACCTACCTACCGACCCAACATTTTTGGGACCCCGTTAGTGGAAACACAGGTATTATTTTGTTAGGCCTAATATGATTAAGAATGTCCAGGGTTAACTGAGCTTAAGCCCTGAATCAGATTGTTCAGTATGCAAGGACAGTAAGGACATTGACTTTGTCCAGCTTTTCTGGTTTTTCGAAAGTTGTGTCTGAACGATTTAAACACCCCAAACAACAGTTAATATGGCATTGTACACAAAGGCTTAATTAATATTCCACTCCTACTCTTCACCCACCCCCTATGTTATTGGAAACATTACTATATTTATTTAGGCCTTGCAAAAAAAGTATCATTGCATTTGCATTCTCATAACTGTCATTGTATGTGAACAATATTCAAGTTGAATGTCAAAGGCCACATCTGAGTCATGCGAAAGACGAGTACTTGTGATATAATTCAACCCACGTATGACAGAAATGGGTGAAATGGAGTCAATTTCACTTTTATCCTCAGTGCTGATATAAAATACAATACGAAATACATATGAACCCACATAAAACCCAAAGCGAACAAAACATTTAGCAATTTAGCACATGCAGGGAATGATGATGTATTCAAAGGAATCAGTCTCCTGAGAAAAAAGTAAGAATGATATTGATAGTTAACAAGCCTGGATATAGTGCGTCTGACATTTGCAGAATGAGGTCACCACAAAGGGCTAGCATCACGAAATTCACCCTATGGGGACGGTGGACCCCATATATATTTGTATTAAACCAATATATGAGAAACAAAGTTCACCCCAGATCTCAGGTCTTTAAGTCACTTATTTTGGATATTAAGAATAGATGTAGAATTAAACGGATTATAGCTCTTAAGAATGACAATATCTACGAATTCGACTATGAGTGGTATCCAGTTATAATTGCAGTCAACGAAATGTAGTAATCATATATATAGTGTACGAATGAGCAAATGTCTCGAACCAGATTTTTTTGTTTGTATACAACAAGAACATGATACAATCATACTGTACAATACTATTTACTTTTATTTACTTCTTGATTTATTTTACTTCATGTCATTACAGGCAACGCATGAGAATCGTCCACTATGTTAACTGTTAAAAGAGCATACCACATATGCGAATTTATCATGAAAACAAATGAGCACCCCCCCCCCCCCCCCAACCACCCACCCAATCCCTTCTTTATATTTCTAGTCGATATTTCTGATTGATATTATTATGTTAAACCATATGTCAATATACTTTATGAAGGCATGACTATATGTTTTGTATCTTCAAGTTAATATGTAAATAAAGTTATTAAAAAAAAAACAAATATGAGAAACATGTGGCAAATTAGAGTCAACTAAACAACAGAAAATTGCCCACTTCAACTTCGAATATATCCCCCTTTTTAACCCAGATTTGAATGCTTAGTGCAAGGAACAGTAAAGATTGCTGAGTGCTCCTCCTTTAATAGCCTTTTCCCGATATATCAACAATAAAGAGCATTTTTCTCACCTTGCAGAATGTTGAAAACGAGCTAATAAATTTCTATGACTTCTGTAATTTTTTTCATGGTCATTATTAACCCTTTCTGTACTAAATACTCATTGATGAGTAGTTACGGTAGAAATTGTTCAGATGATAAGTTCAACAAATGACAGGTTGCTTGCTCAAAGGAAAGTCGTTTGTTGAAATTATTATTTGAACATTTCCCTGCAATAAATATACATTTGTTATCTGTCTTCTGCTTATTTTTCCTGAAAACTGCGTGAAATGAATAATAGACCATTCCAATGTATACCTGTACTTTTATAACTGAGTGGGAGAATACATTCTGTGTATAGAGGATCTACACTGAGTCCCTTGTTTATAGCGGAATTTACAAAACGAGTCCAGTAAATGTGGTCTGGACCGAGCATTTGGCGAGGTCCAGACCTAATTTACTGGACGAGTTTTGTAAATTCCGCTATAAACTTGGGACAAGTTGTAGATTATATTTATTACATGATCCAAAACCTCAACAAAACATACTTAAATTCACAAATTGGACGCGAAACTAACATCGGCTTCTATATTAAGGCATGCAATGACGTTTCATGTAACTGCATTGTTTGCTCGCGTAAAGAAATAGTCCCAGATAAATAAAGACTGATTGGCGTATTTAATGGCACATATATAAATACATAACTTTTCAAACTCTTCATTCATTATAGTTTGTTGGCAAAATATTGGAAGCGATAGTATTTTGAGAACAAGCATACAAAATGTAAACAGACGACAAACCGGAAGTCAAAGATCACCTGGCACTATTTCCTGTTATTAAACGAATGTTATAATATCACAATTTATAGAATGGGTTTATTGAATGGAATAAGGGTAGGATCAAGTAATTACATGATCTGACTCTTCTTTCGTTGTATAAACCCATACAGTAATGCCATAAATAATCGACTCCTTAATCACAGCAGAATTATAGGTTATGGGTAATAATTCAGAAATATGGCTTGTTGCCATTCATCGAAAAGCTCTCACTGAGATCTTTCCGATGAATGGCAACAAGCTATATTTCCAACTAAATCCTGAAAAATTTCCCATAATTCTGCTGTGGTCAAGCAGACAAATATTTTGGGGCATTACTGTATAATACTGGTAATCAACGTCCATTGTATAACATGAAATAGCACACGGTGTACTAAAATGTATTGTTGTGCAGAAACGTGACCTTCTGACTTCTGACTTGTCGTCTGTTTACATTCCGTATGCTAAATCGATGTTTGTGACTATTGTTGATTTAGTTTGAACAAATATTTTATTAAATTTAAGTCATTAAATTCCTCAAAGCATGTTATTTATCTGGCTGTTATTTCTTGACACAGAGACCACAGACAAACTTCCAGCTTAGCTTCAGGCTTGCCTTATAGTTGCTGCTTTTAGTTTCTCGTTTCATTTAAGTACATTTATGGATTTTATGGAGGTTTTGGATCAAGTGATAAATAGAATCTTCAACTCGTCCCCAGTTTATAGTGAATTTTACAAAACTCGTCCAGTAAATGAGATTTGTACCTAATTTACTGGACTCATTTTGTAAATTTTGCAATAAAATTGGGACGAGTAAGAACTTGGAGATCCTCAATATATCAGGTATTTTATTTCCTATTTTAATTAATGAAATGTCACATAATTGATAAATTAATAGGTTTATCTTGAAGCTATATCTGCTTAAACATTATGTGGCACTTCAAAGCCCTGTCACAAAACGTTGTTATTATTACTAGGTATACTAGCAGGTGCATAAATAGTGAACTAGTTGAAATAGAGCTAAAGACAGATGTGGGACACATTGCAACATTTACAAATTATACAATCTCAAATACGATCATATACAGTAATGCCCTAAATAATCAATTCCTTAACCACAGCAGAATTATTGGTAATTTTTCAGGATTTAGTCAGAAATATGGCTTGTTGCCATTCATCGGAAAGCTCTCAGCAACAAGCCATATTTATGAGCACTCACTGAGAGCTTTCCAATGAATGGCAACAAGCCATATTTCCGACTAAATCCTGAAAAGATACCCATAATTCTTCTGTGGTTAAGGAGTCGATTATTTAGGGCATTACTGTAAGATACAAATACAAACGACCAAACTATATGTGCGTAAATCCTCAAAAGAATTTATCATTTTGTCAAATAGCAAACATTCAACTAGAACTTAATGATCTAATAGTACTAGTACATCTAGTAAAACACTTTTTGAAGTGGAAAGCAAAAATACTAATTTATTTGGTTGTTAACCCTTTCATAACTGAGCTTCCTGAAATTTTGCACCAACCCTGTACCAATGCATTCTCTTATATATGTGAGTCACATATAGGGCGCCTCGCATTTACAAAAGAATACATTGGCCTAACAATATTTACCTTGACCGTGTAAGCCAGTGCATTCTCTTGTATATGCGAGGCTCCCTATGGTATGGGAGACTCGCATATATAAGCAGGGTTTCTGCTAGGGGTCAGGGGAAAATCCAGTAAATAATTTCAATGTAGGAACACGGATTTATCTACATGTACTTTCGCCATATAGGTCTATAATTTAGAAGTGTAAGATATTGTAATTGGCAGATCATTTTTACCAAAGTTGTCAAGCTATCAAACCCTCTAACTTCAAAAGCAATAGAAATTTATTATCATAAAAAATACAATGGCGTCTATAAATAATCTGCAGACGCTACTGTATGTACCCATTCAAATGATAAGAACTAATTTAGATGCGTAACAACCATAAATTTCGGAATATACAGTTGACAAGACAGTGAATAATGCCTTAATTTTAACACACCGGTAAACCCACCCTGAGATCTGAATTTAAACCTAAACTAGAGGTGTGACTGTCCCAACGGATACCCCCCTGTTTTTAAAATACTAAGATGTTTCACATGTCAGTAAACATTTAGTTAAAATAATAAAATAACAGTTCCCATTGCAGGTGTACAACCATAACCCTAATCTTATACCTATTGACCGAAAAATGTAGGAATAAAAGCTTGGACAAAATTATGTATGTTGCGAAAAAAATTCTAAGTAAAAAAAGGGGAATAACTCCACACAAAAAAATGTCGGACAGACATCATAATCGCAGGCGCACAGGTTCCCATGGTACTAAATATCAGTGCCAAGATTAAACGAGAGGCCGATCACGATCGGCAGATGTTTAACCCATCCCTTGGCGATAGTAAATTGTTAAGATCAGAATCATAATCTTTTAATGTTGAATTATAGAGTATACTGTTATGATCTAAAGTAGTATATGACAAATGTACATAATAACCAGTAATAACACAAATTATTGGAATGTATGAGTCAATATAGAAGGGTTAAATTAACATCTAAACTCTAGAGCCTGTCACCACTATCATAGTGTGAGCAGTTCTATTCATGTTGTTGCAAATTGCCATGTGAGATATCAAAATAATATAATTATTTATTTAATGGAAAAGGTTAAAAGACATGGAATGGGTAAAAGGGGTTAAATCACCTATCTCTGCCCTGTTTGATCCAATGTAGTCCCATCATCCAAGGACTTAGAGAGCTCCATTGGTCTAGTTAAATAAATTCACCTGGCTAAGTTGGGGTTAAAAAGATAGCTAAATCAATTTATCCAATAATTCACTGTGTCTCTTATACAGACCTAACATATGAGGGCTATAAATAACTCTCAAAGCAATAAACTATATTGTCTTTTATCTTGCTCACAGAGAAGCAGGTATTCATTAATTGTAAGTTACTTGGGTTATAATCTGGATAATTCTTAGATTAAAAAGGGCCATATCTCTGGTATAACAAATTGGATCTAACCCATATTCAAACTCGTTCTGTATTTTGAGTTGAGAAACTCACATACCAAATTTGGTTCCTATCAGATGAAAAATGGTTGATTTATCGAAGTACATGTATGTGTGAATCATATGTCAAAGGACCATAACACCATTAAAAAAAATCCGATCAAACCCATATTCGAAATCAATCTGTATGTTGGTCTGAGAAACTCATACACCAAATTTGGTTCCAATCAGATAAAAAATGTTTGAGTTATGGCAGAATGCGTGAATTCTAAGTCGAAAAAGGTCCATAACTCTGTCAAAAAAAGTCGGATCAAACCCATATTCGAACTCGATCTGTATTTTGGGCTGAAAACCCCATATACAAAATTTGGTTTTGATCAGGTAAAAAATGTTTGAGTTATCGCATTACACGTAAAGTGTCTACGGACGGACAGACAGACAGACGTACGGACAGACGGACGGACGGACGGACGGACGCACGACGAGTGGTCAATCCGGACAACGACACTATGTTTACCATACATGGTATGGGTAAACATAAAAACCTATTGACCGAAAAATGTAGAAATAAAAGCTCGGACAAAATTATGCATGTTGCAAAAAACAATTCTAAGTCGAAAAAGGGGGATAACTCCACCACAAAATGTCGGACAGACGTCATAATCGCAGGTGCACAAGTTCCCATGGTACTAAATATCTGTGCCACGTTTTAAACAAATTGACCGAAAAATGTAGGAATAAAAGCTCGGACAAAAGTATACATGTTGCGAAAAATTTCTAAGTCGAAAAAGGGGGGATAACTCCACCAAAAAAAGTCGGACAAACGTCATAATCGCAGGTGCACAGGTTCCCATGGTGGTTGATGTCTGTGCCAAGTTTCACGGAAATTGATCTCAAAAAACGACTGAGAAAAACTCCGGACAAACCACGGACGGACGACGGACAAGCTGACTCCAGTATACCCCCCCTAACTTCGTTGCGGGGGGGGTATAATTATGGTAGAATCTGTGCAAAAATATAAAGTGGAATGAATTTTGCGACATAAAGAGACATAGAGACAATCACTGACGATTTTTCATAACCTAGCTGCAACGTAACTAGCTCAACTCCAAAGAGATGTATTCTAGTTATGTCGCCACCATGTCGGTTCCGGTATGCACTATCGTTCAGTGTCTGTATACTTGGAAAGATATCAAATAAAGTTGTCCTCTTAAATTCCTTATTGATATCCCAACAAGATGGAGATAAGTTTTATACATCTCTATACTTTTATACACATGATATGTGTCCTGGGGTATGGTAGCAGGGGAAATCTGGGCTGGGGAAATGGGACCCTAAAATTAAAATCAACCAGCAGCTTGGAAAACATGGGATAGTGGAATGGGGCTATTGAAGGGATCCCATGCCGGTATAGTGGAAACCCTGATATAAGAGAATGCACTGGCACAGGCTCTTTAATGCGGTACCACCGCAGCTCTTGTCATGAAAGGGTTAAACTTGAAATGATTCTTCAATTACCTCTACTATTTCACCAGCTATCAAAATTATTTTCCAAATTCAATGAACTGACAGTTTCAGTCTGCAGAAACATGGCAGATTGTTGCAATCACATTAATTTAACACACCTTCCAACTAAATACCAGCCAGCTATTTGTTGTCAGAAATGGTCAGCAAGTCAATAATATTAACACTTTCTATACTAAATATTCATTGATGAGTAGTTCCCTTAGGAAATACTACAATACATGTAATAAGTTCAACAAATGATCAAAGGTAATTTTGTCGATTCCAGTGTACATGACTAAAATAAGTGCATAATATGACTTTAACGCTTTCTAGACAGAATGGATTCTCACACTTAGTTATAAAAGTTTACATTGGAATGGTCTATTATTCATTTTGAGGGGTTTTCAGGAAAAATAAACAGATGACAAATAACGAAATTACAGAAAGAGACCTACGGAAACTACTAATCAATGAGTATTCAGTATAGAAAAGGTTAACATACATAAACATAGAAAATGCCACAATAGGCTTTCAAACACACTAAAAGTAAAATGGTTACTTAAAATGAGTTCATATATTCAAGGCAAACATGATAGAATTTAAAAATTGAAGAGAAAGGAAAACACATGCATACATAAGTATTGCGTAAACATGCAGCTGAAAATAATACAAAGCGTAAATACAAACAACAAAAGCAATAACTCCAGGGAAATAGATAGTCCATATATATACACATAAGCAGCAGTACAAAGGGGGGAAACTCACCGAGATAAAGCGGAACCATTCAAATGCCGGAACATCCTAAACATCGACAAAATCGCAAATTATGGAACACCAAAGCAAAATAATCAGAAAATGAGAGGCTGATCACTGTCGGCATAAGTTTAACCCATACCTTGGCCACAGTAAATTACTCTGATTGGAATCATTTAAAATTATAATTTTGATGTTGAATTATAGAGTATACTGTTATGTACTATTATAGACTAATTATTGTAATTTACGGGTCACTCGCATATATATAAGAGAATGCACTGGATCTGTAATGCTGCACCAGCGCAGCCTATGATTAAATGTGAAAAGGTGACCTAGACATGGAATATTTGGGTTAATTTAAGTTTACAATGATAATGTATGAAATTCTACCAACACAGCCATCAAGATAAGCCCACCTCATCTCTATTAAACCTATAACATTTATAATGACCTCAGACCATCTGTAGAGTGATATACTCAGCTGTGCAATGCAGCAAAGGTTTTCTAGTCTACTGTTTAATAATAGCATGTCATGTGTATTGTAGAAATATTTTTTAAATGTTAGATACCATAGCTTTCTTTATATCTGCACATTGGCATAAGAGACATCAGAAAATGTTATAAAGCCATATCAATAGCTAAGTAGTCCAAAGGCATGGGATGGAATTGTGAATTGGGTTTAATATCGCTCCAAACAAATTTACCAGTACGCAACACAAGTTTTGGACTGATTTAAACCAAATTTGGTGTGGTGACTCGGGATACCCTTGGTGGAGTTATAATGGTGTTAGTTTTTCCATTTTTTTTTAAAAGGGCCATAACTGAGTTGAAAATAGTCAGATCAAACCCACATTTGAACTCTATCTGCTTTTTGGGCTGAGAAACTCATATGCAAAAATTGGTTCCAATCAGATAGAAAATGTTTGAGTTATCGCACCATGTGTAAAGTGTCTCTGGACAGACGGACGGTCGGTCAGACAGACGGACAAATGAATGACGAGTGGTCAATCTATGGTACGGTTAAAGATTAAAATGTCTCAAAATGTCATGATGGTCAGAATACTTTCAGAATTCATTCTTTTTTAGAATAATTTGTGCAGGCCACTCAAAGTTATAGATAGAATGACACATGTGTGTGAACTGGTAAACGTTATTGCACGAGTTTGTAATGTTGGTAAAATGAGAACCATATAGGTTCAAGTTTTACCTCACGGCATGACAAATGAGTGCAACAATGTTAACATGTTCACACAACTGTGTTGTTCTATGTTTATTGCACACCCTGAATATTTCAGCTTGTAGTAGACTGAAATTTAAGACGATGTTGCTTTATTTAATTGAACAGAATAGCGACTTATATAGATTATACCTCATGATTTATTGCATTATACATTTTCTGCTACAGTTGACATCGCCAATGATGTTGTCAACGTATAGGTTTGTCCAAGGACAAGACAAAAATATTTATTGAACATTTTAAAATCTTCTGTAGTTTGCTGTATTTCGCAAGAATTCACCAGTGGGTGCGCAATAAAAGATATACTGATAACTTCAAATTTTATCATTTTACTATACCACCGCAAAATTCGGGATGGACAGACGGACGGAAACCATTCCTATATCCCCCGCAAATTTTCAATATGGCGGGGGATAATAACAGGACCACTTTAATAACCATGGGGAGAGGCTATCTTTAGTATGAAATCCATGAACCTGCCATTGATAATCATACTATTTTAGTGCTTTTTTTGGTTAGCATTGGCATTACAAATATTACATGTATAGTAGTATAATTACAACTACTTTCGCTTTGACTAAAATGCGTGCATTTGATTGGTCAATGCCCTTAGATACGCTTGGTAGCGACAATATCTATCAGTGGAGGGAAGTGTCGTTTCCCGCATCACTGGGGGTAGTGATACCTTAAAAAGTTTGCAAACCAAGTCGAATATCCATGGGGCGAATTTACCCGGAATTTTATTTTGTCCACCAATCAAATCGCAAGAAATCACTTCCGTTTCTAGTGGTAACACAAGACGCCAAATCTCAGCGAAAATGATCGCCGATTAAACAGCAAAATAGTACATTAATTTATTTGGGGATAAAAGAATGTATTACATAACTATTCCACCATTAGTATTAGCATTTATCCAGCTTCGTGCCAATACCAATATGACATGGCAGTGGTCATGAGAGCATAGAATGCACATTTGTAGCGATTGTTTACTTTTCGAGTCGCCGGAGACCACATTTATTCGATGGCGAAGTTTGGGAACACCGCTTCGGAATTGCTATCGAATCGGATTGCCTTTATGACAATACATGTTCTAGAATCGTTTTAAATAAGTGAAATTTACACCAGCAAGTACAGTTTAATAGTTTACGGGTGTGGTCTCTTGCTTTTGTGTAGTTGGAATGTCGGAAACAGCGATCGAATTGTGTGTGTTCATCTCGAACTTCCGGTCGGTCGCCCAATTTATTCTCGACCCAAATTCCCATTTCGGTTAAAAGAGCAGCTGAGTCCAGACACAAATATCACTTTGGTAGTTTTACCATTTTAGTGTTTTTAATATAGTTTCTTTAAAAAGAACTTGTTTAATCACCAACTAATATGCGGATTGTCGTAATTATAAGCAATCAACGTCGTTTTCGATGCATCTGTCGGCGTATAGAAGTGTCGGATGCCGAACTACATACTTTGTATAATTTCGCTTCGCGAAATTATACAGTATGTAATTCGGCATCCGACACTTCTATACGCAGACAGATGCATCGAAAACGACGTTGATTGCATATATGATCTATTCACGATAATAACTCAATTCTAGTGATTATCGTCAAGTATTCTGTCAATTCTAATGATTATCGTCAAGTATTCTGGCATGATACACTGAAGGAGAACAGTCTGGAACTTAGGAACGTATGGGGTCATTGTCACAAGGCAGTGATGATAATTCATAACCCCCTTTGAAAACCTGTTAACCCTTATATATACGAGGCTCACTATGGGAGTCACATATATAACAGGATGCATGGCACAGGATCTTTAATGCTGTACCAACGCAGCTCCTGTCATGAAAGGGTTAAAACCTTTAGGCAGCTTTTCAGGAGTGATCACATTTGTAGCCAGGATTCTCGCTGGCCAGAGTTGCCCCTGACAATTTGAATTCTGCTTGTAGCAAGCTTTTCATATTCACAAGACAAGTTAATCCCATTTTGAGCAGACGACAACTTAACAAAATTAGGCTTTCAATCGATGTTGCCTAACTATGTCACAGGATTCGAATGGATCAATGCTTCGAACTATGACTGACCATGATCAACACCACATGTGGTTAACAATAGGTCTTCAGCATTATAGAAGAAACAATGGGCAGCGACAGTTTGGTCACAGACATAAATACATATCATGTGATGAAACAATGAGATTGAGAAGCTGGGTACAATTGTAACCAGGTCTGAGAATAGGGTGCCGAGCATTTGCAGAATGAGGTCCTCAGAGGGTGAATTTAGTGACGCTACCCCCGCACAGCGAGCTAGCATCACCAAATTCATCCTCTGGGGAACTCAATCTGCATAGCCTCATCACCTATGGGAGACCAAGACACAGATTTAAGTTGGTGAAGATGGTGATGTGCACCCATTGAGCACCTCAATTATGCATTGTATCGTCTGCCAATTTGGGTATACAGAGAAACTAAAAAGGTCCCCAGAAGGTGAATTTGGTGATGCTAGCCCTCTGTGCAGGGTAGCGTCACTAAATTCACCTTCTGAGGACCTCATTCTGGAAATGTCTGGCACCATATTATCAGGCGTGTTTATGATTGTTTTCAAAAGCTGGCTAGGAGTGTGATTGCAGGCTTGTGACAATGACCCCATCAGGAACTGTAGCTAATGAAATTAAGAACTGAAAAATATAATATTTACTCTACAACTAAATTGAGAAGACTGACATGTTGAGACAGGGATAAAAGCATAAGAAACCAATCACAGATTTTTAAACATGAAATCAGGCTGACACCACAAAATACGGCATGAGATGACAATCCCTCGTGTTCCCTGCTCATTTGATTCGGTGCATTTGAGGGCAGAACAAAGGAATATGGTTAAGGGAATCTTTAAGGTCTTTAAAGATAGTGCATCTCTTCCAGGAT
Source organism: Siphonodentalium dalli (assembly GCA_032622095.1). NCBI lineage: Eukaryota > Metazoa > Mollusca > Scaphopoda > Gadilida > Siphonodentaliidae > Siphonodentalium > Siphonodentalium dalli. Next base: position 153,275,049 of record CP136063.1, read on the forward strand.
GCAATTACAACAACATACAGTAATGCCCTAAGTAATCGACTCCTTAACGCGAGAAATTTACGATGAATGGCAACAAGCCATATTTCCAACTAAATCCTGAAAAGTTACCCATAATTCTGCTGTGGTTAAGGAGTTGATTACTTAGGGCATTACTCTATCTCTACCCGGCAGCAATTCCATCAACAACCACAACTTACAAAGAAATTCCCTTTCAACAACTTATATATAGTCATTTGGAGTGCAATTCAAGTGATGGAATTAGGGTAAACATACATCATTATTGGAAGTGGATTTAGACATGACTTCAATCCATATATGGATGTGCCCATGATTTGAGGGAATTTCAAAATATATCACATAATATTGACATACTTTGTGTGTAGCTAGTGATAGTGCATGTGAAGCGTGATTAAGAATTGGTTCATTAACTTCAATATATGATTTATTGAGGATTATTCTCCCATTTAATATTTCTAGTTTTACATGTTGCTTGGACATAATGAGCAAGATTTGTGTTATACAATGTCTTCTAATTTTTAATTTACCCTTGAAATATTCCTGTGAGGCCTCAAACTCAAATTATTTGGATTTGTTGAAAAAGAAGGTTGCTCAGTCCAGATATTGTATAATTATTCAACTACCTAATCTATTTAATAGTGATAGCACACTACCAGAAGTTAGACCTGGTCATTAGCAGATAGTATATGATGTTCATCTTAGATGCAAGTGATATCACCCAAAGTGATGTTACTGGACTTGATTGCCATTTGCATGACAAAGGTCATAAAGAATCCCAGAAAGCTAGCACTGTTATAATAAAACAAGCCTCTAAAAGGTATATAGTCTTTCTTATTCCACAACAGTGATAGTACTATATAAATACTGATTATATACTGATACAGCTATGCTATAAACTAATAAAGCATTAATCACTATATGTAACTACACATAACAGTTACTAGTCATTGGTTTATGGAGCAAATGTGATTATTTCAGGAGATGCCTGGAGTGTTATCAATCCCGAATCACAGGAGTGCCATAAATGTTCGGCTAGTAACAAGCCTTGAGTTTTATACTTTGGTGATCACACTGACCGCCAGTATTAACACATCTGTACAATTCTGTATTTAATACAAAACTGACATCTCACATATGATGTTAAAGATTACTGGTAGATGGTTTCAGCATTCCAATTGATCTGTTGAGTCAAATGTCATTTATGTCGCGAGTTTCCAACATGTTTCCATTCCACATATACCCCTGAATATTATGCAACGATTAGTAACCATTAAAGCTGTTTTTCAGTAATAGGTGAGTAATAAAATTGAATTTTGGTACACAAGATCATTGAATGGAATTTTTTTTTCCATACACTAACAATTGTTACTCGCTTTTTCCAGGGTAATCCATGCAAATTTTGAGAAATTATATTAATCTTTGAAATTTTCCATACCAAGTTATATAGATAACATTTAATAGTGTCAGCGCCTCATTTAAAATGTTCAAAAGGTGGGCAATTGGATAAATAATAAAGCTGTTGGTTTCACTGCAGTTTCATATAACATGCAATGCATAAAATTAATACAAAAATTAATATACAAATGCAAAACTATAAAAATAGGGTAAAAAAATGGTGAAGCTACATCTTACTCACCTGCGCCAGCTCGTGTCTGGAGGCGGAGACAGATACGAAGGATACGGTGAACAATCTTGGTACAAAAAGTTAAGGAATCTAGCTGAAATCTATGGTATCAATGTTTTTTTATTGTTGGCAATTATTGTTTTAGGAGCAAGGTCATTTCATGATGCTGCCAGTTTTGCTGGTGGAGGAAAGCCAGTGCAGAAGGTTAAAAAAGAAACTTCTCAGCACATGGGAACACAATTTGCCACCGGCCAGTGAATAACAAAAATGCCCAGATACACATATAATAGGTTACATATCCCATTTGCAAGGATATATCTGCACTTACCAGCACAAATTCAACAAAAAAAAGAAGATTTTCAGAAATAATATACTATTAGTCTTGTGGTCTCTTTGAGAGTTGGCATAAAACAATATCCTGTTTAAAGCATAAATCTGCAGTTGCAATAGAGCCTTTAATACAATTTATACATGTACATGTAGTTGCATCTTCAATCAGAAATATTATGTCATCTCAAATTATATGGGGATATCCTCAGCTGGAAAGAGTTGTCCCCAAAATATTTATTGATTGTACTCTGGCATGTAATCCAGTATAAATGTACCACTCATTCTTCAAATAAGTTTGATACCCCCATCATAGCGGGGTTATAAATACACAGAAATGACACTTATGGATGAATAGCATGACAGCGAGAAGAGGACCTAACACGTGCATCCAGTACACCCCTCGTTCTCTTCGAGTATTAAAGTTCGATAGTATAAAATACAGAAATGTCAGGTGAGGTCTAACAGACTCCCATTTGATTCTTTGTAGCTTTTTTTCATCATTGGTAATTTATTGATTTCCTAGCAGACAATTCCTAACGGTGACTAAAAATAATTTGCTATTCTCAGCGGACAGCATTAGAAAGCGATACGAGCGAGAAGCAAGGCTCGAATGTAGGTGATCTTTATTGAGTAATTATTTTACGATAGCTATAATTAGTAGTGCGACAGAGATAAAATATAGGTCTACGGATTGTGGCAGTAACAATTATACAGACAACCTCCACCCAGAATATAGGGTGATACACCAGCCTGCTGATCAAATTACTAAAGATGGTATATTAATATGGCATGAGTGATATATCATGTAGACACACTGACCTATAACTTTAAGGCACAATTTATGTCTTCAAGACCCCTTCAAGTTCAACAGGGGAGGGGTAGTCCACCTCACATTACCAACAATAGCATACCTTGAACGTAAATAATCTTAAATGAGATATCTGCCGCATTTCGTTCAAGTCAGATGGATGCAGACAATTTCTTTCAGCTCCATGTATACACGCCTCTAATTATGCTCTATCTATTCCTGGTAGAAAATCCAAAAACAACAAATATTTGTACTCTTTAAAGACTAGTTTGAATTATTTTTTTCCAAAACACACGTCACATGAGAAACATCTGGTCTGGTATTCACCAACTGGGTTTGTATCTAGTCCAGGTGGTTTATACTGGGAGACGCTCAACCCGACATCACCATAGGGAATATGACATATCAAAGTCTATCTTAGTCTCGTTGAAATGTCATTTCCTGGAGCATGCAACTTCCTCCAAGTTACATCACATTGTGTTAAGTTAATCACTTAAATTGGACACTTTTATATTGAGGCTACTAATAGTGAATTCTGCTTGGCGCTACTTATGTGGAATCCTGCAATTTGGGAAATAGTAAGTCTACGACAAGTAATCACATTAACTTTTATATGCGGGTCTGTAGTAGGCTCTTGCGAAGCACAATTTTTTTGTCGAATCGTACCTCGAATTGAATCGGGAGGGCACATTTCACAAAAAATCAAATCCCAAAACAAATCACCGTAATCGAAAGTTCAGCGACATTAACAATTTGTTTCGTTGCTGCCGATTATAGAAACGTACATGACGAGTAATTTATCAATTTATCATGGCTCTACACTGTCATATTTTTGCTGATCATACCATATTTTACTGGAAAATTTAATGGATAAATGAAAAAAGTACATTTGTACTGTGAACACTATAGAGGAAAATTTTATTGGGAATTTAATATATTATAGCGTTGAGCCTGGGATGTTTAGCATACGGCATTAAACTGCAGTGCAAGGGGAGTAATCGAATGTGTTCCATGTTCTGGCGCAAAGGGGCTAATTCAATTTCCGGTAATTGTCAGAATTCGTTCACTTGGGATAATCATTGCAATTGTGACTATGAGTGTATTAAAGTAACATTTAAACGTGTCATTTTCATTATGTTTCGCAAGTTCATATAGGAAATTATTACAAACCACAACCTATACCACACTTTCAGATCGAATTGAATCTCAAATTTCCGCAGGAGTCTAGTCTCTAGTTAACTAAGACTGGGGAAACACCATCTTTATGAAATTGAAAACAAGTTTGAAAGGTTAAATTTAGTTTTTTAAAAGTGTTTTTTCTGCCCAAATCAGGGGGGGGGGGGGGGGGGGGGGGGGGGGGGTCAGAAAATATTTCAGGCACGTATGCTGATTTTTTACTTTCGACCCTTCTTGGGACCACCCACCCACCCCCACGTCCAAAAAAAAATTCCGACGATTTTAGGACACCCCCCCCCTTTAACACTAAAACAGAGATTTGCGGGGGGAAATTCACTGTAAACAGCTGTATATGAATTTCTGTGCATACTATTAGTCATGGATGTTAACAATGACATGTAAATAGGAACGAGTGTTAACGTTTGACCACGCCAACACTATATTTTCGAGTTCCGAAGTGCATGATGCATGCGTTCGTAAAAACCAACCCTTTCAGCATCTGTTCGCACATAGGAGTACCTTTCGAGCCACGCCTTTTTCAAAAACCAGCATAGGTTTTCCACACTACCCGACTTTTTGCACAGAATTTGACAGTCTGACAAAAGCCAATACACTGCCTCAATGTCCCGCCATTGTTTGGACACGAACCCATTTCAGACTAGGAAACACCCACGTTTTTACATGCTATGGGTATTATATTTTTTGAATTTGTAAAATTATTTGACATATTATACGCCAATCGCTCGCCAGAATTTTTTTAACTCGTATTCGAGATACCCTGTAAAAACGAAAGGGACGTAATTCTACTTATTTAGTTCCTTCTAACCTTAAGAGATGTGCAAACATGACCCTATGTAATCCCTACTACCTCTGCGTGAAGCTGTGTCATATCTATGCTAAATAAAACTTATTTTACACATTTCTTTGTTCTCGTTCCCCAGCAATCATCGTTATTTTAACCCCACTGTATCTGAAGATGGTTCATCTACTGGGGAAATTTTGGAAATTTGTCCATGTCGTTGCCAATGATGGAAACGTCCCTTCCTAAATAAAAAAACTAATAGTTGGAAATTGATCAGTACCGTCTGCAGTTCAACATAAAAAATTATGGGTGTCTCGGGGTCATCTCATGCCGAGATTTGCCATATTTGGGAAAATTCTCAAAATATGTGGAAATTTTGGTAAAATTTGGTAATTAATCCAACAGAATATGCCTTTAATGGGCATGACGCGCAAGTATATAGCAGCACATACAATACGTGCAAATCATGTTTCAGATGATATGCTTAGTTCACCAAAATTGTCCGGGTTTCTGAATAAATAGTTAGATTTTTACACCCCCCCCCCCCCCCCCCCCCCCCCTTGCACCAGAAAGATAGAAAGATAGGAATTTCCACACGGCCGACAAGTTGGCAGCTGCATGGTTAAAAATACTCGAGACATCAAGTTTATGCTGATGGTCAGATGTCCACAAATAGATAAAGATATCGATGTGAGGTAATTTCTCTCTTAAAGTGGCACACCAGATACAGAATAACGATAAATAAGTGAAAATCTCACAAAAGGTTATTAGGTGCAAATATTCCCCACTTCCTGAAAAATGGCAATAAAATCCAAATTCTGGTGTAATGTAATGTCTAACTATGTATGCTTGCAAATCAGATCACAATTATGTGATTTTTCACCACGTTTGTCTATCATAGGCCGAAATACGAAAAAATAGATTTTTCTGCTTTAGGTTAGAAGGAACTAAATGTTTTCCATAGGCCACAGTGTTAACGTTTGACCACGCTAAATTTTCGAGTTCCAAAGTGCATGATGCATGCGTTCGTCAAAACCAACCTTTTCAGCATCTGTAAGCACATAGGAGTACCTTTCGAGCCACGCCTTTTTCAAAAACCAGCATACGTTTTCCACACTACCCCACTTTTTGCACAGAATTTGACAGTCTGACAAAAGCCAATACACTGCCTCAATGTCCCGCCATTGTTTTGGACACGAACCCATTTCAGACTAGGAAACGCCCATGTTTTTTACATGTTATAGGTATTATATTTTTTGAATTTGTAAAATTATTTGACATATTATACGCCAATCGCGCGCCAGAATTTTTTTAACTCGTATTCGAGATACACTGTAAAAACGAAAGGGACGTAATTCTACTTATTTAGTTCCTTCTAACCTTTGGGGTCATTCGACCAAAAAAAAACATGGCTGCCATGCAGTGGCCATCTTGGATTTCAAAATTCAATCCATTAGCATGGCTACAGGCTATACTGTTGGTCTGATCATGATGAAATTTGTCATTTATGTTAATATTGACATATAGATGTGTTTTAAGCAAAATTCACTGAAAAAACCAGTTAAACAGACTTGCAGCAAAAATATTTTTGAATTGCGGGGAAAAAAAAATTGTTGGTCCCATCGAACACCCACCCACCCCGGCATACGTGCCCGGAAAAATCCCCCCCCCCCCCACCCCTGCCCAAATAAATGTTTCCTAATGGAGAACTCATGAATATCTCCCTTTCAGTTTCATCATACAGGTAATCCTGCACTACACAAACTGTCTAGTTTTACTGCAAATGCAGTTTAGTGGCATCAAATGTCTTTTGAATTTCCAGCTGTGAGGAAGTGAGATTTCTATGATTTCACCCAAGCCTGCAATAGTGTGTCTGTCATTTGCAGAATGAGGTCCCAGAGGGTGAATTTAGAGACGCTATCCAGCATGGCGGTCTAGTATCAAAAAATTTACCCTCTGGGAACCTCATTCTGCTTGTGCTCATTTAGTACATGTGTATAACATAATACATTGGCCTTACAATATTTACCTTGACCTTGTGAGCCAATGTATTCTCTTATATGGGATACTTGCATATATATGAGAATACACGGACACAGGATATTTAATGCTGCTCCCATCATGAAAGGGTTAAATCCTGCTTTGTGGTTTTACTATTACATGCAAACAATAAGTAAATCAGTGCATATTTATGTTGGTTCAATTGTTTTTTGGAATGCCTTTTATTCTCTTCAAAATGACCCAAAAAAATCAGAATTGACCTAAAAATTGGCCAAAAGATTTTTTTCTGCCAAAGTGAACCCTGATTAACCCCAAATGAACTTTACCCTACCTGAAAAGTGGGTAAAGTCATCTGTAGTCAATAGAAGTGACGGTTAGCAATCTCGGCTCGATAAATCGAATCAACTTTCATCAAACTTCACATTTCTTTGCACCAACAAGCGACCCATAGAAAAATTGTACCAAGTAATTGCATACACCCAAATGACACTGACTTATATTGTTACTGCAATAAGATGAGTATACAGTCGAATCACACAAGATGCATTTGGAGAAAGACTTAGACAAATATAGAAAGTTTGTCAATGAACTATGTTCTACCAGGAAGCTATCATTTATTGAGTTACCACAGAGATGACAAACTTCTGATTTGTGTTGCCAGTCTCGATCAGTCGCCCATAAAGATGAATATTCCCATAAGATGAAATATTTGGTTCTCACAAGATGCATTTGGAGAAAGACAAATATAGTGAGTATGTCAATGAACTATGTTCCACCAAGAAGCTAACATTTATTGTGTTACTATAGAGATGACAAACTTCTGTGGTCTGTTTCCTCGACTCTATCAGTGGCCTATAAAGATGACAGATTCCTGGAGTCGTGAGTTTACACAACACTTATCGAGACTAATTCACAATCTGGCAAGCAGACGACAGAGTAAACGAAGCCGTTTGTCTCGGTGTTTTCAAATCTGCTCTGACAACAAATAAACAACAGGATACGAGAAGAGCCGACAGATACCAACATCTCTGAGCTGTGTGAAACATGGCATGTACTCCAATGAACTGACAATACAAAAGAAAAGAGAACATATCTCAAGATACTAAGATAATGTGACATGCATTTTAACAGATAATCTTTTGAGCTTTGGAAGATAAACTGGATAATATTCTCTTTATGTTTAAACCATTGTTTTAGGATATGCAAGTAATGAAGGAAGTTTAGCAGGGCTAAAAATGTTCAGCATTTTTATACATGTCACCGGGGGTGGGGAGCGGGGGTACTGCCAACTTGCTTGCATACCCTGATATTCTGATATTTCACAAGATAACAAGTCTTTTGAGGATGCAACAGATCAAATTAATTATTTCATTTGATATCAATAAATCAATTATTCACTACAATCATCATATCCATAGCGTAAATATTTAAATTTAAAACTTTAACAAAAATTCCTTTAAAACTTGGCAGTTAATAAAACGGTGGGGAATCATGTGGTTTCGAGTTAATGAGTATCTTGCATTAAAATTGGCTGAGGTGATCGCAAACGCGACCAGAAACGAGAAAAAAGGTAATAAACTAGGATAATGATATATTTGCACAGTATTTTGGCAGCTACCAGCATATGCTATACTATTTTTCATACAAGCTGATACCTCATTTGTGTCCAAACTCAGTTGTTTGCTCTAACATTCTGACAAAAGTTGACAATTGAAGGATACTCCTAGATGTATGGATTTGTGTATTCCACGAATCTCCGACTAGCAACTTTGGTCAAAATGTTATAGAAAAATACTGAGTATTTCTGAACAAATAAGGTATCAACTTGTTTTAAAGATAAACTAGCATATGCTCATAACAGTCAAAATTCTATGTTTTGTGTAGGTTCTTCGTAAATTATGTTTTTGTGTGTTTGCACAATTTGAATGTGTGGTACTCACCAACATCGAAACCACGTGATTCCCCATCGTGAATAATCTCACCCAATTAATTACCTCTCATAGTTAGGGATAATGGTTGGCAAAAGTCTAGATAAATGCCAGAAATATGATCTATAAATATAGAAACTAAGGCTAAGTAAGATATGTCTCAAACTGACATAAGAGAACATTATTCTACATTCCAAAGAGATACCTGCAGTTTAACCTCACATGTCATACAAGTAGGTAACAGGTAGCATTAAAATATAGACGTCACAAAGAAACAGTAACCTGTCAGTGACAAATGTACAGGTGTACATTTTGAGACCTGAAGCCAGTGAAGGTCACAAGAAAATAATATAACAAATTATTGTAATCTTACAGGCATATAATTTATATTTAATATTCAGTGCTTCTGTTAGTTCGGTATACAGCCAGTATCACACTGCCCAACCAATTTGTGTCATCTCAGTGCAAATGTAGGCCTCTCAGTGTTCTATACATACCCCTCTCAGTGTTCTATACATAAGTCTCCCAGTGTTCTATACATATGCCTCTCAGTGTTCTATACATACCCCTCCCAGTGTTCTATACATATGCCTCTCAGTGTTCTATACATACGCCTCTCATTGTTCTATAAATACGCCTCTCAGTGTTATATGCATAAGCCTCTGTGTTCTATACATACCCCTCTCAGTGTGCTATACATATGCCTCTCAGTTTTCTATACATATGCCTCTCAGTATTCTATACATATGCCTCTCAGTGTTATATGCATAAGCCTCTGTGTTCTATACATACCCCTCTCAGTGTACTATACATATGCCTCTCAGTTTTCAATACATATGCCTCTCACTGTTCTATACATATGCCTCTCAGTGTTCTTTACATACCCATCTCATTGTTCTATACATAGGCCTCTCAGTGTTCTGTACATATGCCTCTCAGTGTTATATACATAATGCCTCTCAGTATTCTATACATACACCTCTCAGTGCAATTTGGCTTTTTGATCAAATATAAATACAGAGTCCTTACTTTTTGCAATAAAATTATGGGAAGGAAAATATAAACAGTTTTGCATTTATCAGTTAAAGGGGTCATCAGGCGATATCCAGTTCATCTGGGGGCAACGTGACTTGGGTTTAACACTTTCAAGATGGGACCTGCGCTGATGCAGCATTAAAGATCATGTACCAATGCATTCTCTTATATATGTGAGTCTCCAATATGTTGATGTTACTTGGAAGCATCATATAAGAATTCCGCAAATATTTTGACATTACAGGTTCAAAACGATTAGAGTACTTTTAATGAAGCGAGATATGTTATGTACTTTTAACCCTTTGTACACTGAATATTCATTGACTAGTAGTTATCCTGCAGGAAATGTTCAGATAATAAGTTAAACAAACGACCACTTATTATCCAAACATCCCTGTAATACATAGGACTCATTTGCATTATCTGTTGTCTGCTAACTTATCCTGAAAACCCCTCAAAAAGAATATTTTAAAAACGTTGCCACTACGAGTTATCTTGTAGTGGTTTCCATGTCATGTAACTGACAAACGGAAGCAGTGTAATAGGTCGATACACCACGAAAACTCGCCTCGGAACATCAGAACAGTGATTTTATCAAATAAATTATGTGGCTCCCCTTACATCGTTCAATTGAAGTGAGCACTATCAGCACATATATTCTACTCAAAATGGTCCAGTTGTGAATGAATACAGCTGACACTGTTTCACTGAGTGACCCACCAGAGGCAGTCGTGTGTGGGTAATTAGACTGGGTTTTTGGTATTTCAATAGACTGACAATGTACAAGCATGCAAACACAGACAGGGGGATGGATATTCACAATGTACAAACAGGGCAGTTTCGAGGAATGTTTACATCGTTGTGTTTCAACACATTGATACTTTGCACACCCATCCACACACGTCACACAGGCCTGCCAAATCTGTTCCCCCTCACTCTTGTGCGAGTGGACGCATCCAAATCAAGATAAGCAGATAATCCATGACGTTACGTGCGTTGATGCTACCATTATCTCATTATTAGGGAACACAGCAGTTGTTTTAGGAATACACGTTATATACTGTGCAGCTCCATTTAGGGACTAGGTATTTTATAATTTATAATTCAAGTAAAGCGGAACAATTCTTCCCCAAAGCTACATTGTACCCTCTTCCGAACGTGTTGGACAATGGAAAGTGTAGCAATTACTTGAGACGACATGCAGTTCATCGAACTGTTCTACATGTATGTACGGATAAATGGTTTTGTGTAGCATAGAGGTTTATAGTATAGGGTGACTTATTTCCAGACGGATGGATTATATGAAATCGTTACATGTACATGTAGCACACTCCTGTATGTACAGTGATTTATCAGGCTACTGCTGGTTGTTTTAATTTTGTGCTGACAATTCTTCCTACACTATTATTTTGGGCTGTACTTTGGAACCCTAGCATAGGCCTAAGTCAGGCTAAATGGGTACCTTACAATGCCCGAAACAACAGATGATGCATGCTCGTAGTCATTACTGGACGAAATAAACTCATCCTCACAGGAATCAAGTTCACCCGATTTCACGTCGGATTCACCGTCTGTAGCCATACTCATATAAGTAACTTTCTCCATTGTGCATCGAGCCATAATATAATTATATAACGAGCTATAACCACCAAAAGGACAACCACACCTCCATAAATATGATTACCACCAAAATAACTTGTTTGGGTTAACGTTCTACTTCATATTTTGTTGTTGCTCAAACGTGCATCTTTAAGTCCATAATAGTTACGGACATCATAGCAGTGAAGAGGTTAAGACCATTCCAATGTATACCTTAACGAGAGGCCGATCACGATCGGCAGATGTTAACCCATCCCTTGGCGATAAAAATTTAATATGATCGGATAAATGAGAGTTTTGGTGTTGAATTATAGAGTATACTGTTATGTACTATTATAGACAAATGTACATAACACAAATTATTGGAATTTATGGGTCACTGGCATTTATATAAGAGAATGCACTGGTACAGGATCTGTAATGCTAAACCGCCACAGCCAGCAAGCCCATGGGTTAAATGTGTAGGTGTGACCTGGACATGGAATACTTGGGTTAAGAGAGTCCAATTTAAGTTTACAATAATAATGTGTCCTAGTATACAGATAAGCAACCTCACCACTGACCCATTAATATCAATTATATAGCAGAGCTGTCAAAATATCACAGGAATTGTTTATGTTGAACACTGACCTCTCTATTAAACCAATAACAATTATAATGATATCAGACCATCTGAAGATATAACTCTGCAGCAGAGATGTCTACTGTTAATATCATGTGATGTTTATTGTTGAATCTTTATTTTAAATTAGATACCATAGCCTTCTTTATCAGATTATTTGCACATTGGCATAAGAGACATCAGAAAATAATATAGCCTTATCAATAGCTAAGTAGTCCAAAGGCAATTGGTGAATTGGATTTAATGTTGCTCCAAACAGATTTACCAGTACATATCACAAGATTTTGGACCGATTTAATCAAATTTGGTGTGGTGATTCGGGGTACCCTTGGCAGAGTTATAATGGTGTTAGTTTTTCAATTTTTTTTAACTTAAAAACTTTTTAATTATTTAAAAAAATTAAAGGGACACATTGGAAATCTTTTTATCAACTTTTATCATAATCATCAATATCTAAATGAAAACAAATGACAATGTCAATGACATTTTTTTTATTATTATAAAAGTTAAAAGTAAAAACAAATTTAAATCGATTTTTTTTCTTCAATTTTTTTCTTCGAAAAAAGGGTCATAACTCCTTTAAAATGAATCGGATCAAACCCAAATTCGAACTCGATCTGTATTTTGGGCTGAGAAACCCATATACAAAATTTGGTTTCGATCGGATAAAAAATGTTTGAGTTATCGCATTACTCGTAAAGTGTCTACGGACAGACAGACGGACAGACGGACGGACAGACGGACCAACGACGAGTGGTCAATCCGGGCAACGACACTATGTTTACCATACTATGGTATGGGTAAACATAAAAACTGAGTGGGAAAATCATTTTAGTATAGAAAAGGGTTAAGGTACTTGTATTCACATGTGTTTCGATTGGACAGTCTAGCAACGAGCAAGTAGTGTGTTGGTGCATCATCTGCTTGTGGTAACAGTAAGGATTCACCAGCCTTGTTTTGCCAAATCAGGACAGGGAAGCCTATCAAATGCAATGAGGAATCTAAAGACATGAAACATGTGTGTGACATGTTTGGCTTTACCATTCTAAAGTGAAGACGAAACAACAGTAGCTAAACTAAATGTTAGGTCGAATCACATCCTGGAGCAATGACCTAACAATATTAACCCTTCCATTACAAAATGGATTCTCCCATTCAGCAATAAAAGTATACATTGGAATGGTATATTATTCATTTGGAGGCAAGCCTTGAAATAGTGTGTCATTTGCAGAATGATGTCCCCAGAGGGTGAATTTAGTGATGCTACCCCGCATAGCGGGCTAGCATCACCAAATTCCCTCTCTGGGGACCTCATTCTGCTGAGGTGTAAGCAGAATGAGGTCCCCAGAGGGTGAATTTGGTGATGATAGCCCACTATGTGGGGTAGCATCACTAAATTCACCCTCTGGGGACCTCATTCTGCAAATGACACACTATTTCAAGACTATCACTAAATTCACCCTCTGGGGGACCTCATTCTGCAAATGACAGACACACTAGTTCAAGGCTTGTTTTGAGGGATGTTCAGAAAATGTAATCAGACGACTGATCAATGACCACTGCAAAAGAACAGAAGGATTCCTATTTAGTGGCAGAAAATGTTCAGATAAAAGCTTATTATCTGTACATTTCCTAAGAGAACTTCTCATTAACAAGAATTTAGTAATCAAAGGATTAACCCTTTCTATACTCATTGACAAGTTGTTGCCTTAGGAAATGTTCAGAAATATGAACTTATTATTCTGAATATTTCCCTCCAATAAATATGATTCCTTCTGTACTTGTATTATATAATACATCATTTACATAGCGCTTAATCCCTGCTGTAGCTCTAAGCACTTACATTATTACCCCAGCTGTTTTTTATGAGTAATGCTGAGTCTTGTGCCTGCTGCCATTTTAGAGGCGCTTCACTAGAGCGGCTTACGGATACCCAACAACCAGGTACCTATTTCTCGTCTAGGTATGACGAAGCAAGCATAGTATAAGTGACTTTGCCCAAGGGCCACAACCCCAAAGATCTATATGAAATGCAAAGAGTAAAATCCAAGATGGCTGCCAGTGGCCATAAATTTTTTCAAATTTGATAGCTCCCATCTAGAGGTAATCCTAAACATTCCTATTAATTTTCAAAACAATTCTCCAATAAATGGAGACTGCAAGGTGTGCCGATTGATTGAAATTTGAAATCCAAGATGGCTGCTGGCGGCCATGTTTATTAAAGAATTTCGGGAAAAAAATTGATGCCTCCCATCTAGAGATCATGCCAAAGATACAAATGAAGATTGGTGATGATCGGATGATAGATGTGGCCTGTTGGATGTGCTGAAGGATTTAGTCATGCAAAGAATTATATCCAAGATGGATGCTGGCAGCCATGTTTTTTTCAACAAAATTTGATGGCTCCTATCTTGTGGTCACTCAAAAGATCCATATGAAGATTGGTGATTAACGGATGAGGGATGTGGTCTGTAGAGTGTGCCAAAGATTTAGTTATACAAAGAGTAAAACCCAAGATGGCTGCTGGCAGCCATGTTTTTCATTGAAAAATTTTCAAATACGATGGCTCCCATCTCGAGGTGATACTAAACATGCCTGTAAACTTTCAGAACAATTCTCCAATAAATGCGGGCTGCAGGGCATGTTGATTTTCAGGCATGTCTATCACATCTGTTGCACTTCAATATGACCCCATCTAATTTGAAACCAAACAAGAGATGGACTGTCGTCCGGCGCATACCCCCTCGTGGCATACCGCCTAGTGTGGGCACATCTATAACTTATGATGGCTATACTCAGACATATGGCCCCAGAAATCAGCATTTTCATATAAACAAAGATAACTATAGAACAAAAATCCAAAACAAACTTTTAAATGTGCCATTAAATGTCGTCATAGTGGTGAACAGACACCAGAGAGACCAAAAAGCCAACATTTTCAGATAAACAAAGATGAATAACTCTAGAATGGAAAATCAAAACAAAACGATAGAACCCTCTATTGAATGCTCTCATAGTAGTCAACATCCCTATCAAATTTCATTGCGATACGAGCACTACTGTTCAAGTTATGACATGAACAGAAACCAGACGGACCAAAAATCCAACATTCAAGATAAACAAAGATGAATAACTCTAGAATGGAAAATCCAAACAAAACGATGGAACCCTCTATTTAATATCCTCATAGTTGTGAACATCCACACCAAATTTGGTTGAGATCCCAGCCCAACTGTTGAAGTTACGACATGAACAGACACCAGACGGACCAAAAAGCCACTATTTCCAGATAAACAAAGATGAATAACTCTAGAATGGAAAATCCGAATAAAACGATGGAAACCTCTATTTAATGTCCTCATAGTAGTGAACACCCATAACTAATTTCATTGAGATCCGAGCACTACTGTTCAAGTTATGACATGAACAGACATCGGACGGACGTACGGACGGGCGGACGCACGGACAGGTGCAAAACAGTATACCCCCTTTTTTTTTAAAGGGGGTATAATTAGCCTGCAATGCTCAATTTGAGCATGTGGCAGTAGAGTGATACATAGGTAAATATAGAACATGTACAATTCACAGGGACATAATGCACATTCAAGTAGTATAGTTGAATACAAATACAATAGTTGAATTCAGAATGTGCCAGTCCTGGTGATTCATTTCCGGACAAACTGCTTTTGTGTACTTCTAATAACGTGTGTACTTCTAATGCCCGGTATGGTGTGATTGAGCAGAGTAAACAACTTTCATAATATTTTGGAAATATCTTAACAACAAGACAAAGATGAAAGGTACATTGTTAATGAGCATAATACAATAACAAAAAGTCACACATAAAACACCCACTCAACAACACTTAGGGTAAATTAATTTTAATCAATGAATAGAATTATTATCAAAAGAGACAAAAGAAGCCATGTCTATTCTGTGGTACCAATAAAAGCAACTAATTCCAGCTCTAATTTCTGTCACATGTGTCTCAATAAGGTAGGGACATACTAATAATATAACTGTCAATTTCATTCAAATAGCAAGGTTTTAAGTATAGTACTTTTATAGGTGGGGTAGTTTGGCTATTGATAAGTAATGCATGATAAGCATGTGTGTACCCCCAAACCTTTTCCAGGGGTGAGGGGGGGGGGTGGGGGGTGGGGGGGTGGCAAAACAAGTGAATGACAGTATACCTGTATAGTCTCCATTGCCAGTCAAAACCTACAATAGCTGGCACTGAAGGCATTTTGGCACCAATGGAAATTTCTAGAAGATGGCGCTTAGACATGTTGACTGGCACTAGAATATTAAAATAAACACTGACAAACTCATTAACGCCTATTGGGCACAATGCGTAAGTACAAGTTCAATTATTAGCATGTTGGGAGGTGTCAATGAATAGTGTTGATATTACAGTTCAGGAATCAAACGTGTTAAAGGCATATTATGCATAAATTTCACTGCTTCAAATGGATCAAGCCAACAATAATATAATCAGATTTACAGTAATGCCCTAAATAATCGACTCCTTAACCACAACAGAATTATGGGTAATTTTTTCAGGATTTAGTCGGAAACAATTCATAATAGAAACTACTCGTCAACAAGCCATATTTCCGACTAAATCCTGAAAAGTTACTCATAATTCTGCTGTGGTTAAGGAGTCGATTATTTAGGGCATTACTGTATGTCTCTAGAATTCCATATGAAATTCCATTTCTGTATTGATTGGATACCCTTCATTCTATTCACACTGGGCACTATTTCATTGGTTGTGAAGTAACAACTCATCGCAATCAAGACTTTAAACAGCCAATGACAATTATCGGTACAAACACGGCTTCATGGTGCGTTAAATTTGAATTGCGAAATCGGAGATCAATGACGTGTTGACATTTTTCCTATGTATAGCGAAACACAACAAATTTTATAATATCTAATACAGGCGACATAGTCTTAATTGAATAGGATAAAAATTACTCACTGAAATTTAGGAGTCATTATTTTCCAAGTTTTTATCGGCCAACGATATTTATTGTTCACTTTTTATTTTTTTTATAACTACTACAAAATACTTTGATACTCGCAAACATTTACTACACGAGGCATGCAATCCATATTTGAAAACAATTTTATATTACCTTCTTTTGGTAATGCCCTGTTGTCCTAGAAGTAGGATCTGGATAGAAGTAATAGAGACGTCAATCTATTAACAATATTGTTGGCTTTTAAAGGAGACAGGATAATATCTCACCCATTTGAAAATTCAAGCCAGAAAGTAATGACTGAGTGCAAACAAGGAATTAGTCCAAGTTTCTTTCGACAAACCAGTTGGTTTACGTCGAAGATCCATTCCATTTCTCTCCTATAGTAGTAGTCGGTCTCACAACTGGGCTCTTTAGGGAATATCCAACCACTTTCTGTTTGATACTGATTCTAGAGTACTTTTCGATGAGGAATTCAGTGGTGCCGACCGATTTTTGATAAAAGGGGCCCAAATTCCATTTTTAAGGGCCTGAACCCCAATTAGAATTTGATTGACCTATATGCACCAGTGCCACATACAGGTATCATTTCTGATATTTTCTGTACCATTATCGGATGGGATTGACCTTCAAGGAGCTCTTGACCCTGATAATCCAAAATGGCCGACTTCAAATTTGCAAAACTTTAGCAAAGTCAAGAATAATTAAAATTGTGCTACATATAGAATTATTCCCGCTCATGAGTGCTTAACCCTTTACCCAACAGAAGGGCCCTGTGCCAATGCATTCTCTTATATATATGCGAGTCGACCATAGGTCGCCTCGCATATATAAGAGAATGCATTGGCTTAACACATTAAAAATTATAAAATTGTTAAAGAATGTAAGAAAAAATGGTAAAAAGTGTTTAAAAAAGATTTTTTTTAGGCCAATGCATTCTCTTATATATGCGAGGCGACCTATGGTCGACTCGCATATATAAGAGAATGCATTGGCACAGGGCATAACTGTAACCATCACAATGTGGTCAAGGAGTCGGTTCCAATGATATCCATATTTGTATGGTTCTATTGAGACAGACCGAAGATATTTTAGGCTGTTGAAGCTTTATTTGGCCGGTTTTGTTGGGTAAAGGGTTGTTAACAAGGTTTTTGGATGGAATATATTGGTCATAGAATGAAAAACAGACATTTTCCACAATAACAAAGGTGTTGAGGAAATCATCAATTTTCGGGTATTTGATCAGTAACCTAAAACTCCTGCAAAAAGGTTACCTATAATTTGAATGTAGTTGTGAGTAGTTCATCCTTTGTTATCTAGATTTCATGGCCTTTGATGTGAGATGGCTGCCAAAATGGTTATAAATGGGATGATATATATCACATTATCAATATAAATGAGTTCAATGTGTTATTTTCTTTAAACTTATGGGAGAATAGGATGTTTTTATGGTATTCTAATGTTGAATTGAATTATACTCAGCCCACAAGTAGGTTTAGTAAATGTTGAGTTACTCCAATTCGATCAATAATTATGATTCGGTAGTTGAGCAGGTTGTGTCTTTATCAGTCCCACAGCAATTTTGATTGGCTGCACTGCCATTTTGAATAAAGGTTCTACAATTTCCCTAACACGTACATTATTTTAGAACAAATAATGGGTAGCCTGGCATGATCGCCTATACTTATATCCTGACTTAGTGTATTTTTTAATGAATTTGAAAATATATGTATATGTACACGTAGATGCATATTTGCCCTAAATTGTTGCTGGTTCAAATTTGGGAGTTTGTACGAAAACAAGTCATAAGAAAGAATGCAGTTGCAGTAATATTAAAAGATATTGTCCTGTTCAAAACTAAAAAATGCATGTCTATTGGTTATTGGTGTGATATCCAGTAATAAAGACTGAAAATACTCTCCTTCAGATTATTTTATAAGGGCTTTAGTCCAGTTATAATAAATCTACACATTAAAAATATAGGGCTTCCATAGATACAGAATATTTTCCAACTTGACAATCGTTTCTTGTGTTCAACTGAGTGAGTTCATGTGAGGTTCATGGAAACTTATTTGGCAAGCTTAATTCTAAAGTGTCTAGCTTTATGGGCTTGAAATTCAGAACGCAATCCTGTTGCATTATGAGTTCAGAGTGAGTTAGAAGAAAAATACAAGCATCAGTTGATATGCAGATATAAATTCATACCAGACAAATCTATATTCTGCTATGCAATACTCTCTCATGTTTCAACTTATCAAGGGAAAATGATCACATTACCAATGACTATTTAATGCTGTTAAATTTTATAAAGTACAGCCCATTTGAAACTGGTTTGCTGACCCAGAAAAAACTTCATTTTATGATACCAGACTGGCCATGAGAAAAAAACACATACAAGACTTGGAAGTCAGTGACTAATCACAAATAGCCATCCACCATATTTTGTCAGATGTTTTTTGTAGATCTGTGGATTTGCACAATTTAATTTTCATTTCATCCCTTTAAATTGACTTTTATTTTTTGATGTCAGTAAAAGAACTGTAAACGGTTTGGTTTGATGTTATAGGCACAGGAGATATATATATATATACATATACTTTACATATCAAATATTGTGCACCCTGCAAGTACATGTATGTGTGTCAGTCGCTTTATTTGTGTGATGTACATGCAGTAACTATATTCTAGTGAAATTTATGGTCTGCACTCTGCAGAATTTAAAAAAAACATGCTATGGCCATGCCTACACATACAGGTACACTGATTCTAACACTATGATTGTCAGGTTATAATCTATGTTTGAGGAAAGATAATATGTATTTTTCATTTGTGTTGCATTTGTCAATATTAATGGGTCCCAGGAGCCCAGATGTTACTAGTGCAGAGCCCATTTAATTTTCATGAGACTGGTGGACTGCATGTCCATACTCCTAAATAAACATGACTCTTATCAGACCAAGACGGTATTGTGTAGGTTTTCAACAACCGTACTAGAATTATATTTAAAAAAGACTCAACCATTATTTTCCACTGCCATATATGTCACAATATATTCATTTGGCAGTATTCATCCCAAGTTTAGTGGTGATGCAAATAAATTTGCTATGATACTCAGGTAGAGCAAAGCGATCTGAACAAATCGAGGATAAGCCACTATGTGTAGAAAACATTAAAAAAAACATGTATATTGTGAAATATTTTAATAATGGCTGCTGGTTGTTACAAACTGGCCATAATTGAGATGACTATTCCTGTTGTTTACCAAACATCAGCGTACAAATTATTAAATATTTTGAAATAAATATGTTCTTGAATGTTTCATATAGACACTGACTTTTGCACAAATTGCTCGGATCAGCCAAACAATGCAAAAATAACCAACTTTAGGTAAAATGATGGTACTCTTTCTTAACAGAATCGCTTTGACCTATAAACATCATAGCAATCCAGCAGTACCCATCAGCATGATATAAAATTAGCAGGACCACTTAATCTGGGGTGTATTGAAAATGAAAATATCTTTAAAATGGTAAGTTATGAGGGCTATTAGCTATAATGAAGAATTATGTTAGTGAAATTATATACCCTCATCTTCTTCAACCTGCAAGTGCTGCAACTATCATGGCCAATCAAAATTAATGTGGGACTGACCACAGGAGCTTGGAATTTGGTCAAAACCCCTCTTTTATTGGCGGAACCACCACCCGGGACCATAGGTCACGGAAGGAACGAAACAAAGAATTGTTGCCACCCATTTTGAACTTAACTGTATTTCTACAAAAAATATATTTTCACTAAAAACTGTTGGTACCTCTTACACCTTAGATGCCAATCTACAACATTCCATATGTATATTTGTCCAGTTTTCGAAAACCTCATTTTATTTCGGTAATGTATTGTAAATTCACCAACGAACACAAATTTGCATATTCTCCATCACCTGTTTTAAAATCGAAGTAGCGGAACTGGTACCGAAATATGCGGAAACTTTAAAACTATGATCCGGAGACGGATAGCATAAAAGTACCGTTTATAATTTCGAACATAGTTGCTGATTACATGTTTATTACATGACCGTACCGATGCACTGATCATCATGAACTTTTTGATGGATGATGACATTGGCGTCTAGATGGGAACGAATCATTTTGGGCTCATTTGCATAAAAACATGGCCGCTGGCAGCCATCTTGGATTTCAAAATTGCATCCTTTAGCATGGGTTAGAGGAAGCAGTGTTTATCTGATCATTGAATTTGTCATGGAGGTTTACATTGACATGTAGATGGGAAAGAGTCATTTTGGTGTGAATCCTTCAAGAAACATGGCCGCCATCGGCCATCTTCGATTTCAGTGATAATACTAGATAAATCTGAATCAATAACACAGCCTAGAGCCTGTGTCGATGCACCTATCATCACGAAATTTTTCATCGATCATGACATTGATATATAGACGACACCGAGTCATTTTGGACTTAATTGCATGAAAAACATGGCCGCCAACAGCCATCTTGGATTTCAAAATTGCATCATTTAGCACGGGCAAGATGTCGCAAAATGGGTGGCAACAATTCTTTGTTTCGTTCCTTCCGTGACCTATGGTCCCGGGTGGTGGTTTCCGACAATAAAAGAGGGGTTTTGACCAAATTCCAACAAAGGCTCATTCTACTATTGATTGAATAGTGATGATTCCGTCATTTCCTAAATCTTTTTGTGAGATGAGTTGTCCTTTTGGAAGAATTGATTACTTCTGAAATATATACTGGTATATATGGTCATCTCTTATCTGATTACAACATGTTTATACTATGCACGGATGCAATACCCATCTTAAGATCGCAACTTGTGGTTGCTGCATGAAGCAAACAGCTGGTCATTCCATTTAGTAAAAGTGTTAGGGTATTCCATAGCTTGGTCACTTAAATCAGATCAGCTGTTAAATGTTGATAACAAATTTAGAAAACCTGTTTGTTCAATCTGTACATTTCTGTTGATTAGAGCACAATCGTTACCTGATTTTTGGTAAAGCACCTCAATTTCCAAGGCATGTTCAAAGTGGGGAGGGCATATGTTGTGTGTCGGGTCAACACATGCTCAGCAGCGATTTCCAGCTAATCCCATTGTGTGTGGTCAATTGTGCTCTAAGTCGGGCATGCAGATAGTTCTTTACTGGAATAAATCTCGTCTTCGACGCAATTGATTCTGGTAAAGAACTATGCTCTATAACCCTTACTTATTCAAATAAATTTCAAACTAAAATGCAATTCAACATTAGAATACCATAAAAGACATGCTGTTCTCCTGTTAGCTATAGTTTAAATGAAATGCCATATTGCATTCATTTACAATGATATAAATGTGATATATGCCACCCCATCTATAGCCATTTTGGCAGCCATCTCATATCAAAGGCAGTGAAATCAATATAAAAAGGATGAACTACTCATAAATACATGTATTTATTCATATCATATCATTAGCTACCCTTGTTTGCAGCAGTGTTTGCAATACTAAACAATTACCCTAAAATTTATGATTTCATCAACATCTTGGTTATTGAGAAAATGCCAGTTTTTCATTCTACGGCCAGTACATTCCATCTAAAACCTTGTTGAGCACTCATGAGTGGAAGCACAATGGGGCCGATACTTTAAACCTTTCAGTGCCAGGTCCGATTTTTGTATCAACCCATATACCCTGTGCCAATGCATTCTCTTATATATGCGAGTCGACCATAGGTCGCCTCGCATATATAAGAGAATGCATTGGCCTAATAATTTTTCATCATTTGTTATTATTTTTTACAATTTTAATAATTTTTTCTTATATTCTTTAACCCTTTAACCAACAGAAGGGCCCTGTGCCAATGCATTCTCTTATATATGTGAGTCGACCATAGGTCGCCTCGCATATATAAGAGAATGCATTGGCTTAACACATTAAAAATTATAAAATTGTTAAAGAATGTAAGAAAAAATGGTAAAAAGTGTTAAAAAAAGATTTTTTTTAGGCCAATGCATTCTCTTATATATGCGAGGCGACCTATGGTCGACTCGCATATATAAGAGAATGCATTGGCACAGGGCATAACTGTAACTATCACAATGTGGTCAAGGAGCCGGTTCCAATGATATCCATATTTGTATGGTTCTATTGAGACAGACCGAAGATATTTTAGGCTGTTGAAGCTTTATTTGGCCGGTTTGTTGGGTAAAGGGTTAACAGACTTATTTTGTAGGTTTAGTGCCAGGGAATCTTACGTTTTTCATGGGCATCAAAATTATTACTATGAATACTTGGTGATAGTTTTGAGTTATAACATGCCCCTACGGTTTTATCCAGTTTGTTTTTAAATTCGCTATAGCATGCTTAAGCATACCCAAAAAAAATTCAACCCAAAAAAACAAAATCTAAAAATTAGGGCCGATAAGATCGGCCCCTGGCACAGAAAGGGTTAAAGATGAAAAAAAATTCTATACGTTGCACTATTTTAATTATTGTTGACTTTGATAAATTTTTGCTAATTTTGAAGTCGGCCATTTTGGATTTTCAGGGTCAAGAGCTCCTTGAATTTCAATCCCGTCCTATAATGCTATAGAAAATATCAGAAATGATACCTGTATGTGGCATTAATGCATATAAGTCATTAAAATTATAATTGGGGGCTCAATTTTGAGAAAAAAGGGCTGAACCCCAAAATTGGGGTTCAGGCCCTTAAAAATGGAATTTGGGCCCCTTTTTATCAAAAATCGGTCGGCATCACTGAATTCCTCATCGAAAAGTACTCTAGAATCAGTATCAAACAGAAAGTGGTTGGATATTCCCTAAAGAGCCCTGTTGTGAGACCGACTATAGAGTTTACACCCAGACTATTGGGCAGGATTGTCCATCAGTTGTAATTGTATTTATTCTACATATAAACACAGAATGTTATATTAGATTACTCGTATGTAGTGTAACTACAGAAGTAATCACATCTGTTTATGTTGATAAAAGACAAGTTGGCATTCTTCTGAATGAATGTAAACAATGGGAAAAATGGTATTTTTTACTTATTAAATTTCCATTTGATTTGATAATTAATGTAGAGTTTAGAACAAATATTATTGAACAAATATTATATCTAAGGAATAAACCAGTTACTGGATTAAAAGTGACATTTTATTAAAGGCATTAGTAAATTTAAAGGAGAGGGTCACTTGGATTGAACTCTGCTATAATAGAGTAATGAAGCGGATCTTTGAAGTAAACCAGCCTTTAGAACAACTACTTTCACAAGCTGTTTTAAATCGAAGGAAACTTGGACTAGTCACCAAAGGACACGATTTTTTTATTACTGGTAGTTGGATTATGGATAATTATTTTAAAAGATAGCACAGGAGAAGGGGAGAAATATTTGTTTTGAATTTTTATGTTTTTCATTTGATCAAACAATCAGCTAGGAAGATAAAAAAAAATCATAAATTTAATGTAATCCATATCAATTTTAGACCAAATGGTGAAATGGGTCTTTAACAGATGCGAAAGAAAGCCTTTGGGGAGTATGTTAAAATATTAGCCAAGTATGCTACTGCTGCAATATGAACCTATTTGCACGAGGATATATTGAAGTAGCATAAAAATTATTACCCAGAATAGATATACAAAAGAGTAAGGTACGTCATGCGTGCAAAGCGCACACAGAGGGTGCAGGCCCTAACGCACAAAGGGGCCGCAAGGGCAGGGGCCACAGGTCCCTCCGACGCTGAATAAAGGCTCCCAAAAGGACCCTGTTTCAGCTAGTTATTACTACCGTAATATGTTGTTGTTGCTAAACAGTCCATTAGAGTTGAAGGGATTTTTTGGGTAAACCAACTATTTCTGACTGTAATTGGGTAAACCAAAAAAATTATAATAATAGCCCTTAGAAGGAAGACTTGCGATCATTCAATTGAGGAAGGACTGCCCAAATTAAGGTAAATCAACCCCTGTCTTTGTTTGTGGCTGATTATGGGCCATCAATCAAGATACACCTAAACATGCTATAACATTAAAATGCCCCATAAATTTGCTTAACTGTGACATATACTGGTAGGACACTGTATGTAGTTAATTATGTAATGGATTACGACATTCAACATGAAGACAATACACTCCATTGATATCAACTTAAATGATCTTGTGAGATAAAGAGGACAGATTCATATGACCTGTGTAAAACAATTGAGAAGAAAAATGAAAATTAGAGATAATATCTCATTGTCCTCCTTGCCCAGACATCATATCAATTAATCTAGCTTCGAAATATTACAAGGAGTATCACATTATTTGGGTTTGAACACTAAATGGACTGGGGCTGTGCCAATGGTACAAGGGATAACCACAGGACTCGAAACGTTCTGAAAATTCTGCTTGTCACAGGAGATAGGTAGAATTATTTCCTACTTGTCACCTCAGAAATTTGCATGCACCTACCCTTATATGTGCTATCATAACATGTCTCCAACGTGTGGACAGATTGATGATTTTATTCTATATGAAGAATTTTCTAATCTTTAATGATACAACCTTTATAAATTTATTGCGAATATTGAGATATTAAAAATTCAGTTATCTACCAACATTGGATTGACCTGATTAATTCCTCCTCATTCAGAACTTTAAAAATCCTAACTAAAAGGCAACAATCCTTTTTTTTAGATATGGAAAATCTAAACAAACTCGTCTATAAATATTAGACTAAGACTGAGAGATGATATAAGTATACATTACTCTATATTTCAAACAAAAGCCTGCAGATTAAGCTCACCCATCATAGAAAACATGTGGACAGGTGTACATTTCGAGCCCTGGATAGTGAACAGTGGATAACCACCACCCACCCCAAACCAAAAATTTATTGCTGCGACCTTTGCAATAATGTCACTGGCAGGTATAGCTCTATAAATAACATAAATGGATTGTTGAATGTCGCAAGGACTTGACAACATAAGACTATCAGAAAATAAACAGTATTAAACCTGATAATGTTTATATACCAGTAAGTGGAGCATGCCGCTGTATGAACCCAATGTTTTTAACTGAGGTAAAATGTCTAGACTATCATAGCATACAGTAATGTCCTAAATAATCGACTCCTTAACCACAGCAGAATTATGGGTAATTCTTCAGGATTAGTCGGAAATATGGCTTGTTGCCATTCATCGGAAAGCTCTCATTTATGACTAAATCCTGAAAAATTACCCATAATTCTGCTGTGGTTAAGGAGGCGATTATTTAGGGCATTACTGTAGATAAATGATAGATCATGCCCTGAATCTTTACTTTGCATGGCTATACCCATAGAGATCATATTCCACCAGTGCAAAACCTGGGAACTTTTTGTTGATGTGACAAGGATGTTTATAACATTGAAAAAAATAGTGCAGGTAATATATTTCTAAGTTAATACATGTACCTGTTCCTTAATAATGTAGTTCACTGTAGGTGAAGGTCCCAACTCAAAGTTGCACAATTTAAGTGACTTTGTGAGCGATTTAGTTTTGCATCACTTACATTAATGGAATTTCTCCCGGGTAATTAATTCAATGTTTATTGCAACCTCGGCTCAAAAAAGTCACTAAAAAGCATGCAATCTCAAGCTGGGACCACCCCCTCCTGAGAAGTAGTTTATTGAGGAACAAATATTAACAATGAAATATATTCTCAATTTCTCTGCCTTGTTTGTTCAATGTTATAAAGTTCCTAGGATTTGCACTGGTGGAATATGATCTCTACCAAACAACAGCGCTAGATAACATCCAACACCTCGTCCCAAATTCCAAAATCCTAGTGCTTATACAGTAATGCCCTAAATAATCGACTCCTTAACCACAACAGAATTATGGGTAACTTTTCAGGATTTAGTCGGAAATATGGCTTGTTGCCATTCATCGGAAAGCTTTCAGTTATAAAAGTATACATTGTATACATTGGAAGGGTCTATATTATTCATCTGAAGGCATGTTCAGGAAATAAAGGCAGACAGCAGATGATAGAAAGTGCAGAAGTCCTATTCATTGGTGGGAAATTTTCAGATAATAAGTTCAACAATGTTTGTTGAACTTATTGTCTCAACAATTCATAATGGATAACTACTCGTCAATGAGTATTTGGTAGAGAAAGGATTAATAAGTTCAACAAACAGCCTATGGCCATTTGATGAACTTATTTCTGAACATTTCCAACCAATCAATAGGAATTTTCTGCTCTTGTATTATCTGTTCACATGTCAGTCGTCTGCTTATATTTCTTGAATAACTGCTCCATATGAATAATAGACCATGCCAATATAAACTGCTATATAAACTGATGAGATATTCCATTTTTTAAAGAAAGGGTTAACCCTTTCAGTGCCAAGTCCGATTTTTGTATCAACCCATATTTCGTTGATCATTTTTCAAATTTAATGATTATAATAATGTGATACATTGATGGAAAGAGCTCTAATCGGACTTGGCACTGAAAGGGTTAATATTGCATCTTGAGTTTCATTAACCTAAACCATTAGGAGCTAAAAACTTGGCATTAGAATACTACTGGGTGTATTAATATTACTGATAAATTTCAACATCTGCTATCAAATTACTTCATGACAGACAGCTCTTTGTTGTAGTGCATTAGCAAGAATTTTGAATTTTACCAGCCCGATTAACCTTTTTATGACTGGAGCTTCCTGAAATTTTGCGAAAACCTTGTGCTAATGCATTCTCTTATATATGTGAGTCGCCCATAGCGTGCCTTGTATAAATAAGAGAATGCATTGGCCTAACATTATTTGCCTTCACCATGTAAGCCAGTGCATTATCTTATGGATGCGAGGCTCCCTATCGGAGACTTGCATATATAAGAGAATGCACAGGGTATTTAATGCTGCACCAGTGCAGCTCCCGTCATGAAAGGGTTAATAAGAGCTGGATTAATCTAGTCCATGAGCTGGTAGGACCCCTCGTGCACCTCCCCCCCCCCCCCCACTACTTAACTTCTTTGGTATTTTCCCGATTATGATGGGGTGGGGGAAACTGATATCCCATATAAGTGATGTCATTGTGATTCGATTTTAACAGGTGATGTGTCATTTTGTAGGTATTTGAATACTCTATCCACTGGTTGCAAAATAAAAAAATAATGATATTTTCATTGATGACATCACCAGAGGCCAAAAGGTCACGCAATGGTGATGAAAACACAAATATATTAGTCTGGGATCTGATAGGGTACCCCTGCACCCTTGACCACAGGAAATAACTTCACCACACTCATTTTCTTCCTTATTATGTCCCTCAACTTTTAAGCAATATTAACATGAAAAAAAAAGTGGCCGTGTCCATTCACTTTCACTGCACATAATTAAACATCACGAGAGAGCAACAGGTAAGCTCTAACATTTAACCAGCCTAATCGTCAAAACGCTTAATCTGTACACCGGTTATGTAATATTTTGTTGATTAGGCAGTCTGTAAGATAAAATACCTAAATGCATTGTTCCTTAATTGGAAGTACAGGCGAGCAATTCTTATGTGTCATAAACTGCATCCAGTCTAATAACCACCTGGCTTCACATCAATAATGTTTGAAAACAATAGATATTCAAGAGTTATCACCTTACTATAATAAGCAATATTTAGTTAGTGACCGTCATGGTGTCAGCGACATAGAGTTATTACAATTGGTTTAGCGGATTTATGTGATTATAATTATATAGAATGTTAGTTTAATGTTTGCGAATTTCGTTTCAGGTAACAACTCCCAAAGCGCATCTTAACAAATGTTGCAGGAGAGTAAAAACATAAAGGAAATACAAGTAACAACCATAGCCAAAGCAGAACAGTCCATCGCCTCTGCGATGAAAAATTTCAGACTTTGATTTTCACCGGGCTTTTTGCATATGGTTGGATGTGAAATCCCGCCGTATTTTGTATTAATGGCATTATGCTTTACATGAATTGATCTGTCTGCGATAAAATGCATACCTATGTTCGTATAATATTGTATTTAAAGTATTTTTGTGTTGTTTTAGTTATGTTTTTATTCTGAGTAACAAATAAAGTTTAAAACAAATATTTTATTCATTAATTGTGAAGCGCCGAGAAAATGAGGATTTAATTTGGCCAAAGTTTTTTTAATTTGGCCAAAAAACATTTGGCCAAAGTTTTTTTCATTTGGCCACAAAAATTTTCATTTCAGCGCGAACACTGGATGGCTTCCAACATGGCCACCGTTTTTAAGACGAGGCACTATAAGTCAGTTTGATGCAAATTATTAAGAGAAAATCTTGACAAATGTTTACAAATATATATATATATATTATTGTGAAGCTAAGACATAATGCTACCTTTTTAGGAATCACTGAACTAAATGGTTTCCCATAGGCGACAGTGTTAACGTTTCGGCCAAATTCACTGAATTGAAGCCTGCAGGCCATACCAGTGATGTTTACCCAGCTAGATTGACACCAGTTGATCACGAAAATACAAGAAAAATTATAGGTCATGTGTTTACTTTTTAAAATAAATCCCCAAGTGCTATCCCACAGCCAAATTTGAACTGGAAAAACCCAGAACTACAGCAGCTAGTTAAATAAATTTCCCGCTCACAAAAATCCATTCCCCCATTAATTCACCAGTTTAAATTATTTAGATATGATGTACGAATAAAATAAATGCGATGTCGACAGTCATCCTTTAATAACGTGTCGCATGTATCAAGTGAAGGTCATTCTTCAGTTACCTTCACCTTTAGCATTCCACGGTGTACTCGCTCCCCGACTCTGGAACACATTTAGCTCCCTGATTCCTATATATGTATATGGGTAACACACAGCATTTCTGGTAGTATTTTATCCAAATATAGACCTTACTGAAACCAAGAATGGATTATATCGGGCAGTAGTGGTTTATTTTTTCAATATGAGGCATCCTGAAAATTAGTGTCAATCGTCAAAATAAAGCCAATTTTTTTATTTTGTTTTAAATTTTACTAGCTGATGCATCTCGTACAACTTGAATATACCCTTATACACCACAATATTATTAAATTGAAGAGGAAATGTTAATATACATTTTGAGAGGGATATCTTGTCCAATTTTAACCCTTTTCATGCAGAATTTGGCAATTTATAATAAATATTTAACAAAATTAACAGAAAATTAAAATTAAAAATACTTTAATAGCAATATGAAGCAACCATAAGTCAATTGAAATATCTAAACATAATGATACAAATTTAGACAAAGCCTCAGGCATGAAATTTTACCAGATGGCAGGGCATACTGTCTGTTTAACAAACCTGCCATGACAGTCTCGCAATGCAGGAACTCTAGTGGTGATGCCTTCACCCTCCCCCGACTTGGGGTTACAATTCCCGATAGGGCTACTGGGTGCCGGAAGCTATCAAGTCAACCACTGCCACCTTTTCCCAATGGGGGGAGGATAACACTCCTCAAATTTGTGGGGGGGGGGCTTTAGACCCCCTGACCCCCAGATTTATCACTTTCTTTACTATCTATGTACAGGCGAATCCATGAGTTTCTTCTTTAAATCTGCCCAAAGTGTGGCCATTATCATTCGAAAATAAGAAAATATGAAATTAACAACTTATCATGGCGAGACGTGAAATTTGTCAAATTAAATTTTTTATTATAGGAATCACTGAACTAAATGGTTTCCCATAGGTGACAGTGTTAACGTTTCGGCCAAATTCACTGAATTGAAGCCTGCAGGCCATACCAGTGATGTTTACCCAGCTAGATTGACACCAGTTGATCAGGAAAATACAAGAAAAATCATAGGTCATGTGTTTACTTTTTAAAATAAATCCCCAAGTGTACGACAGGGCTATCCCACAGCCAAATTTGATCTGGAAAAACCCAGAACTACAGCAGCTAGTTAAATAAATTTCTAGCTCACAAAAATCCATTCCCCCATTAATTCACCAGTTTAAATTATTTAGATATGATGTACAAATAAAATAAACGCGATGTCATCCTTTAATAAAGTGTCGCATGTATCAGGTGAAGGTCATTCTTCAGTTACCTTCACCTTTAGCATTCCACGGTGTACTCGTTCCCCGACTCTGGAACACATTTAGCTCCCTGATTCCTATAGGGCAAAATTGGAACTCTGCATCCAAGATGGCCACCAAAATGGCCACCGGAAGTGGAAAATATAACTATTTTTCACTAATATCTTCTAAATTAGTTTCTGCTGTTTGGAACTAGTTGAGAATTGCGACTTTATTTTGCATTTTTCATGCTAACTGATCATTATGCCATTCTGTGGGTACCAGCCCCTTCCGATCCTTCAAAAATTTGATTTTACAGAACGCGGTATAAATTTCACTAAAAATCACCATTTGGATTCTAGTTTTCAACAAGAAATGTGCAGAACTGTGCAATGTAAGTCAGGCATACCAGGCATTCCAACTCAATGGATCCAAAATTGTCACTTTAGGTTAAAATTGCCACTAAAATGACAGTCCAATAATGGAAAATGGTAGATAAATTGCCCCAGCGTGCCCTGCTATTGATTACAAGTTGTGGTTGATGAATAAACTCGACTAATATGCCTTCTATACATTTAATACTAGCATTGATGATGCACCTTATTTAATTGCTATTGTAACCACTGATCAGAAGCAAAGTAAATATCTGGTTCCGACGTTCGGGTTACAGGTTAGAAAATGAAAGTGTCAATGACACTGTAGCTCAACTTGGAAAGGGAATAATTTAATGTGTTACTGTCGATGGAGTGATTAGGAATGTGGAAAGTTGAATGTCTAATACTAGTTTATCAACATGAAGAGATATATATACATGTATATAAAAGTAAAATCTAAGATGGTTGCTGGTGGCTATGTTTTCCAACAATTCAAAAACATTTGATAGCTTTAGTCATGCAAAGAGTAGAATCCAAGATGGCCACTGGCAGCCATGTTTTAATGCCGAATAACCCCAAAATGACTCGTTCCCATCTACATGTCAATGTCAAAAGTCAAGACAAATTTCATAATGATCCGACCAAAGGTACGACCTGTAGCCCGTGCCAAAGGATTTAGTCATGCAAAGAGTAAAATCCAAGATGGCTGCTGGTGGCCATGTTTTTTGGCCGAATGACCCCACAATTACTTGTTCCCATCTACATGTTAATATTAACATCCATGACAAATTTCATGATGATCAGATGAACAGTACGACCTGTAGCCCGTGCTAAAGGATTGAATTTTGAAATCCAAGATGGCCGCTGGCGGCCATGTTTTTTTTTCGAATGACCCCAAAATGACTCGTTCCCATTTAGATGTCATTGTTAACGTCCACGACAAATTTCATGATGATCTGACCAAAGGTACGACCTGTAGCCCGTGCTAAAGGATTTAGTCATGCAAAGAGTAAAATCTAAGATGGCTGCCAGCGGCCATGTTTTTTGGCCGAATGACCCCAAAATTAATCGTTCCCATCTACATGTCAATATTAACATCCATGACAAATTTCATGATGATCAGACGAACAATACGACCTGTAGCCCGTGCTAATGAATTGAATTTTGAAATCAAAGATGGCCGCT
This sequence comes from Siphonodentalium dalli, assembly GCA_032622095.1. NCBI lineage: Eukaryota > Metazoa > Mollusca > Scaphopoda > Gadilida > Siphonodentaliidae > Siphonodentalium > Siphonodentalium dalli. The sequence goes on from CP136063.1 coordinate 153,307,556, forward strand.
GGTGGCCATGTTTTTCGTCCGAATGACCCCAAAATGACTCGTTCCCATCTACATTCCAATTTCAACAGCCATGAAAAATTTCATGATGATCAGACTCAAGGTACGACCTGTAGTCCGTGCTAAAGGATTTAGTCATACAAAGAGTAAAATCCAAGATGGCTGCTGGTGGCCATGTTTTTTGTCCTAATGACCCCAAAATGACTCGTTCCCATCTACATTCCAATTTCAACAGCCATGACAAATTTTATGATGATCAGACTAAAGGTACGACCTGTAGCCCGTGCTAAAGGATTTAGTCATACAAAGAGTAAAATCCAAGATGGCTGCTGGCGGCCATGTTTTTTGGCCGAATGGCCCCAAAATGACTCGTTCCCATTTACATGTCATTGTTAACATCCATGACAAATTTCATGATGATCTGACCAAAGGTACGACCTGTAGCCCGTGCTAAAGGATTTAGTCATGCGAAGAGTAAAAATCTAAGATGGCTGCCAGCGGCCATGTTTTTTGGCCGAATGACCCCAAAATTAATCGTTCCCATCTACATGTCAATATTAACATCCATGACAAATTTCATGATGATCAGACAAACAGTACGACCTGTAGCCCGTGCTAATGAATTGAAATTTTGAAATCAAAGATGGCCGCTGGCGGCCATGTTTTTCGGCCGAATGACCCCAAAATGACTCGTTCCCATCTACATGTCAATGTCAACTTCCATGACAAATTTCATAATAATCAGACCAAAGGTACGAACTGTAGCCCGTGCTAAAGGAAATTGTTGACGAATCACGCACACACACGCACGACGGATACCAAGCCATGGCAATAGCTCAAACTTTACAAAGTAAAGTTGAGCTAAAAATCAATGTGGTAGGTACATGCACAGGCACATGTAGGCTTAAAATACATGTATTATTTTTTAATATATTTATTTATTTGACACATTCTCATGGCTCTTTGTGTCTGAACTATAATAACTGTTTGAGATACGATACATTTTTGTCAAACACAGTGCTATTTATATAAAACTTCAGAAAAATTTCTTGGTAACTCAGGTGGAAAACTATGAAAAAGAACATAAGGGTAGGGGGTTTAACATTGGGTAGGGAAATCTGAACCACAAATGTATTTTTCTTTGGCCTAAACAGTTTTGACCTCATTACACAACAATGAAAGAAAATTGTTTCATTCCCCTGAATTTGATATACAAATTGTGATAAATGATATGATTGCATGCCCCCTCACATTTCACAACCATGGACAGTAGCAATTGTGCATAATGAAAATAAATTGATTGTAGGCAATATACTAGAACTTAATGAGGGTTAAGGGGATGCTCACATGACAATTTAATTCACCCGCGTACAGTATAAATCTCAGTTCCTCATACGGCCAGACCTAGTAATATTACCACCTCCTATACTCTCTGTGCACATTGGAGGTGACATCTCCTCAAAATAGAAAATTGGTGAATAATGAACTGGGGTTATCAAAAGGGGTATATCCTGTCTACCCGGCAGGCAGAGATTAACGACTTGGCCGGCGGAGATTATAGTCCATATCAAAACACATGCGGTCCAGTGTTGTCACAGTCCATGACTGTTGGTGGTGAATAACGTTTAATAGCGTGAGCCACATTCAGTTTATTTATTTTACACGTTTTATTATTTGTTTGTAAAGATGTATTATGAATTATTATCAGTGTTTTAAGTAGAGTTCACTACTGAATATATATACTGTTAGATTCCCTGGTCTGACATAAACACGATGGCAAGCACACAAGTGAACGTAAATTATATTCCAAATACTAGAGGTGGAAAGTATCTGGTATATGATGACTACAAATTCTCCGTTAAATCAAGGAGAAATGATCGAATTCATTGGCGATGTTGTAAGAAAGACTGCCGTGCAACCACCAACACTGCGAACGATATGGTGATATCCAACAGCGGCAACCATAACCACGAACCTGATTTCAACCAAGTAGTAGCAGATTCCTGGATTGCAGACCTCAAAAAGCTTGTTAAGACAAGTAACAAGCCAGTAACAACGCTATACCAGGAAGAAATAGGAAGTATGTACTGAGTAAATTTAATTTCGCATTGGTCCAAGAACGACAAATCATGTGGAAGGATGGCACCGAAAACTGCAGTTGGTGTTATCATGCTCACACCCGAACATCTTCAGATTGATAGATTTCCTGAAGAAAGAGCAAGCTTACCAGGAAGCAACCGTCATCCAATTGAGAGCGGGTGGAAGGATTGGCCCACGCAAGATGCGATATCGCAAAGTTGACAATTCCATCAGACATTTCAAGAGAGTTTTCGGCGCAGGCGAAATAGATATTCTCGAATACATGGATTCAGTATCAAACAGTATCAAACATTAATGTGCTATAATTCATGTTATGTTATATTGATAGTATTTGTTATATATATATATTTAATAAATTTGTTGAAATATATCACATGTGCATTTCCTCGTTCATAATGCAACTTGCGGTGTCCGTTCAGTGGCGGGGTTAATATGTGTGGATAGGGCGAATATCGGCCTTTCGTTAGACACCAAAATGAGCCCTCTACGCGCTGTATTCCTCGAGTTTTGAATTTTCCAAAAACCCCAATTATCCTCATCGTCCGGCCGCTCATCGCCGTCGAAATTAGCCATCGCCACCAATTCCCAGTAACAATTATGATAAAAACTATAGTCGGCAGCTCTGTGATGTTGAGGATTATCACACCTGCCCCAACACCTACCCGAAACAATAGCCGCCGGGTGAACAGGACGACCCCATCAAAAGCTTTATTACACGCTTGTTTGTAGAATTACATCGTTCTGGCCGTTCCATATTTACAAATCCGTATGAAACATCAATTACATACGGATCCTGTTAATGTCACACGACTTAAATGACGTTGCACTTAACCATGAAACTGGAAAAATATAAAATAAAAGAATCATCACACATGACAAAACAACCCTTGTATGTGCCTGAATTAAACCTGTAATTTTATTTTTTTAATTCATGGATTGTAGGACGGTTGGCCTGTAATAAACACAGAACGACACGTGAGTTGATGGGTTTGTCGATACAGCACTTGTGCCATGTGGAAGGATAGAACTTGAGGTGGCATCTCCCCAAAATTGGCGAATAATGAACTGGGGGTTCAACTGTGTGATCAAACGCTATATTCAATAGCAGAACTTATTTAATGTCAAACCACATTCCGAATATCAGTCGGTGAGTACAGATACCGGTAATTATGTCTACAAAAATATAATTTTTAAATCCTAACACGTGCAAATGTTAAAGAAAACTCAAATAATCCTTTATAGGAGTGGAAAATCTGGGGATTTTCCCAATTTTACTTGGGCAATTGTGTGTCCAGTGAGCATAAACTGTGATTTACTTCGGCTTATTGACCTGGCACCAAGTGACACATGAACCTCATTTATTTCCGTCAGAATGTTGGCAGTTTTATTAATATTTGTGCAATAGGTTACAATTATTGTTCTGGACACACGTGACAAAATGTTTAGGACATATGTGAGCCTATAATTATATTTTAATGGAATGCTTCGACAGCAAGTGAGAATCACATGAGCATTTTGAGAATTTAGCATATATGTTAATTGTAGAGAATTATACAATGGGCCAATTCAACTCAAGAGTCACAATAGTGACCATGATGGAGCAAAATATTTATTTAACTGGCCAATTTAATAACTTGAATTATGAAGGTCGGGAATGAAAATCTGTAGATGAAGGCCAAAAAAATAGTTTTGCAGCCGCATGTCTAAATTTCCATAGGTGGGACTGGGTGGGATGCCATAAAATTGGAGAAAGATTAATAACACAGAACATAACTTGATATCTGAATATTTGACAATATTAAAGGGATCCAAGGCACTAGTAGTGGGTAAATGTGCAAAAATATCAAAAGTAAAATAATCACCGCTAAGAAGAACATAGAGAAATACTAGTAGATTAGCTTTGTTTCATATGTTGAAACCATTATTACAGTGATTTGTCAACAAACATCGCTAATCGCACAGTTTAAAATATTTTAGTCCAAATATGATTTTCTTTATGTTTTTCAATCCTCATTACACCACCAAATTTCATTGAGGATCCGAGCACTACTGTTGAAGTTAAGACCTGAACAGACATCGGACAGACCAAAAAGCCAACATTTACAGATAAACGAAGGCCAGTAACTCAAGAACAGAAATCTGAACAAAACGATTAAACACTTCATTGAATGACCTCATAGTAGTGAACAACCGTACCAAATTACATCCAGATCCGAGCACCACTGTTCAAATTATGATATGAATAGTGTTGGAAGGTTATAGAATTTACATTTCGGTTTCGGTTTTTTTGGGTAAAAAACCTCGGTTTCGGTTTTAGTATGCAATCACTTAACATATAGCAATTAGTCCAAAACAACTGGACAAAACAGGCACTACCAGTTACAGAGGGTCATGATAAGTTGGGGAACAGCTTAATGAGAATGTGAGATAAAAGTCATATTGAACCATCATTGGCATCAAGTTTGAGCACACACAAATAGTTGTGCCCGACTGACCATATTTCTTGAAGCTGACACTAAACTTTTTTTCCGACTATACCAGACTATACATAAATATTTCCCCCATACCAAAATCAAAACATAAAAGTGAAACACAAATACAGCAACGTTTCATGCATACAAGATGAAGTCCAGTGCGACTTATATTGATACCTATATCATTTACAATCAATACTGCATTGAATTGTTTAAAGACAAGGCCGTGGTAATCAATCAGTTACGGTGTAGCATGTGCCCAGTTCCTGGACAATGATAACGTAATTACGTGTTTGATGTTCCCGCTCAGTTTGTGGGTGAGAGATACCGATACGCACAAAAATAACTGCCGCGATCAACAAGATGCAAAGTGCACGTACGTGTACACGGCAATTGGCCGGCTCAAATTCGTAATATTTCGTTGAACGTTATACATAAAAGTTCAATTTTATTAACCGATTAGCCGGGAGAATAAAGTTTCAGAAATTGCAGTTCTAACTACTGACTTTGTTTCCGCACGGAACAAAATATTTCGTCTTGCACACGTCATCAATTCAAATAAACTGCACACTTATTCTAAGACAGTTGACAATAAAGGTGACAAAAGTCAACGACCTACTGCCAATAGTTCGTGTTGACTGTGTGGCCACTCATCAATCGATCGTAGGTTCCAGAACAAAAAGTTTCCGGACCATTTCCCATGTGGTATAACATTTCTTTTCATTCGCATTCTCATTTTTGCAACAACATGCTTCCTCATTTCAGTTTCGTTTGGCAACGCAAACACAATCACTTTAAAATTCTAGACTAATTTCTTCTTGTCTTTGGCCTTCAGATGCAAAATTTGGATCGTGGCACCGACTTTACCGATCACTGTAAACGCGGAATTTTGCTCGGTTCGTTTCTCGGTGTTGTCTCAAAACCGAAATCGCAGTTTTAAAACCGATACCGTTACAACTCTAAATATGAACAGAATTGGACAGACGGATGCACACCCCGACAGACGGACAGGTGCAAAACACTTTAACCCCCTTTTTTTTTTAAAAGAACCCCCTTTTTTTTAAAAGGGAGTATAATAAGAAAAAACAAGGGTTGTGCATATGGTTCTGGTCGAGTTTTTTTGTCCATAAGAGTGAATCTGTTTGCCCGGGAATCACTAAAAAGAACTAAAGAATCATAAATCAGAACTAAGGGCCATAACTCAGGAGAAAACAAATCAGACCACCTGGTTTTTGAACTCAATCAAGATATTGTTGTGAAAGATCCATATACACAATATGATTTGAATCGGTTGAAATTTATTCAAGTTTTCGCACTAACAGTCATAAAATTGCTAAATGTAGACAAACTAGTTTGCCATAACTCAGGTAAAATAAAAAAAACAAACCTGGTTTTCGAACTTGATCATGATATTACGAAAGGTTCACATATCAAATATGAATGTAATCTGTCGACATTTGTTCAAGTGTTTGCACTGACGTTCATAAAATTGCTAAGAATAGACAAACTAAGGGATGTAACTGAGTTAAAAAGGAATGTACAAATCTGATTCAAACTCGTTTGCAATATTGTTGTACGGACATAAAATTGTTATAAATAGAAACATGGGGCAAACTCTGGTTAGAAAGTCAGGGCGAGCCTGATTTTCTGTGTGCAGCTGCCGTGACAATAAACTCACATACCAAAAATTGTCTGAATCCATCAATAAACGGCTGAGTTATATATGTTTGGGACAGTCACTCATTAAACCATAAGACAAGTTCTGATAAATAAAAACTTGACTAACAAGAGGTGTGCACTCGAGTGCTAGCATACCCCCACCGTGGCAAATTCAACCCGCATTATCCGTAAACCCAACAAAAAAGATTTTTAACTTTAAAGAAAAATTTGGACTAATAATATCGATATGGTGTCACAAGAAGCTTGTACAGAAAAAAATATTCAAATTGGTTCATATTTGTTAAAGTTATTAAGTCGGACAGAATTTTCTAAGTCAAAATAAGTCGAAAATGAAGTGTAATATTACGAAAAACAGTCTGAGCCAATCCCTAGCCGCATCACGTAGAGAGGGTATACCAAAAATTATTGAAATCGGTTCATATTTGTTCAAAGTTATTAAGTCGGACAGAATATTCTAAGTCAAAATAAGTCGCAAATGAGGTGTAACTTTTAAAAAAAAAGTCGCACCGAACCACAATTAGCATCATGCGGAGAGGCAGTCCTAAGGAGATTGCATAAAAAAAATTATTGAAATCGGTTCATAGTTGTTCGAGTTATGAGGTCGGACGGACGGACGGACAAACGGAGGGAGAAAGCGTGACGGACGCAGTCAATCCAGTATACCCCCCATTTTCTTCAAAAATAATCAAAGCATGAGTGACTTCTGGTATATTGTTATCCAAACATACAAGGATGAGCTAGTACTATTAACTATTAATAAATGTAAGGGTTTTTGTGTGATCTGTTAATTTTTTCAGGTGATTGCTGACAAGAGGATTATTTGGCTAAAAGTTTGACAAATTATATTTTATTTGGCCATTTTCAACAAAAATTTGGCCACCAATACCATGAACCCTGTTTACATATCATGCTGTGGCCTGTTTTTTTTTAAAAGAAAAAACCCATCAATGGTATGAGTACAGAATATAGTATGGAAAAATAATGCTGTTGTTGTAACTGGTATCTACAAGGAAAAAGTATATTTTCTCCAGTAGGCCTATTAAATTAGTGTTTTCAAAAGTAAGAGCTGAGGAGCTTAAACTCCATTAATTTATTGGTACATCGTGTAAGTTGCTGGTCCTGAACACATTCAAGTCAGAAAGTATCAAAGATTAATAATTTAATATTCATACTCACCAATGTAATCATCTAGGAAATTGTTGGTGTGTAAAAAACAAAGAAAAAGTATGGGTAAATGGAAATAATGAAAGGATATTCGTTTGTCCATTGTGTTGAATGGTCTCCTGTGAGATGGCATGACCCGTTGGCGATGAAGTCTGTCCACTAGGGCTTGTCTTCCCTGACTTTGCTTAATGTCCTCAAGATTGTGGAGAGCATTCTGTAAAGAGAGACAATAATAGTTATTAGCCCTTTCTTAACTAAATATACATTGACGAATCATTTCCTTGGGAAATGTTAAGATTAAAAGTTCCTACAAAACAGGTATTGAACTTTATTATCTGAACATTCCTACTAATGAAGAAGAATACTTCTTCACTTGTATTATCTAATAATCTGTCTGAGGTCTGCTTGATTTTCTTGCACATTTCTCCAAATGAAGAATAGACCATTTTTATAACTTGATGGGAGTATCCATTCGGTAAAGAGAAGGTTAAAGATATATTCAAGGTTATAGGCACTTTATATACCATTTCCGAGTCGAGAACAAAGTCAAAACTCAATAAATCATTGGATATTAAAAAAAATCCATTTATCTATTGTAATAAAATACAGTAATGGCCTAAATAATATTATGAAACAGTTTTCCCCTTTTGGCTACTGTCAGATTCATGAATGTCCATGTTATCATTATGAGAAATAATGCACAAACTGTCTACCGGGCGGCCAGTTCCAGCTTATGTCAGTCCGTACAAGCTGCCCTCGTGAGTAGCATGTGGGAGCACCCGATGTCAGAATTATAATTACTTTGATGTTAGTTTAAACAATATTTTATTTGAACTAAACAGAACAAAATTACAAACAATACAGACATGACATGTAATTATAAAATGTTCAAGAGAGGACCTTGAAGTTACTTTGTAGCACTCTTTGAGAACTATATGCTCTGCTCATACATATTACCTTGTATGGTGGATGAGTGACCAACTTAACCCTTATACATGGAAGATGCTGATTGTCATAGCCAATTATGAGGGCTGAAATATGTATGGTTAATTCGCGGTGGGAGACTTGGTGTGCATGTACACAGTACTGGTTTAATGTATAAATAGTGTTCTCAAAATGGACTTGTCAGTCTTGTGTTTCAAATTGTTTCGTAAGTAATAGGAAGACACAAAACAATACGTGGAACAGACGACTTCGGCAACAAAATAATTGCGGTTGGCAAAAAAGTATTTTCACGGTCGGGGAAAAAATTACAGTTCGGGGTTTTGACATGGGTTGGTCGGGTTAGCAGAAACACGGATAATTTTTTATTAGGCCTTATTACTTATGATCATAACATATTCTCAGCTAAGTGGGCCCAATGGACAGGATGTTTCACCGAAAAATCAAAGTTAACCGTAAGAGCCATTTGGGTCAGTTTCTTGAAGTAGGGTATCCATATAATCAAAATCTGTATTGGCAGACATGCTAACAAATTATCCCCTGAGATACAACAGATGGAAAATATGTGCCTCCAATTTATCATGCGACAGAACACGTTACCAATGCCGACTATGCAAACGCCATTATGTATAACACAACGAGATTGCATTCGGATTTACGAAGTATTATAATGATCTGAAACTCGTCCAAGATCACAAAACTGGTGCTCTAATTTGTTATCTTCTCAGTCTTTGGAAATTGCTCATTCGTCACCATGGGAACCACAGTGGATAAGTATGGGGCATAATAGGTTGCCAAGGTTAATTAAGCAAACATGTATTGTGGCGGACATGCATATACGAAATGATATATGATTGTATGTTATTATAAACTAATGAAATTTGAAGGATATTATCTGCGACGGCTGTCAATTCAAATCTAGATTTTACTAATAGCATGCGTCACGTTGAGGTGGTAACGTATTCTGTCGATTCATACCTTAAGTGCTCACATGCAACACATTAAACATAAAATACCCATTGGGCATCAAGGAAATCAATTTTATTCCATATCATGTCAAATGTACAAGTTTAATATTGGTAAATATACATCCAATTAACAATTAAGCATACAGTGACTGTGTAGTCGGTAGGTGCTACTTACCCCGCTGGACAAAACAAGTGTCAATTGCCACCGCGGTGTATTTGCCGTTCGGCCGCGGTGTCAGAGTTTCTAACTGCAGTTGAGCAACGCAGCCGAATGGCAAGTATACTGCGGCCGAACGGCAAGTACAGTGAGGCGGAATGGCAAGTACACCACGACCGAACGGCAACTACACCGCGGCCGAACGGCATGTACACCATGGTTAGATTTTTGGTTTGTATTGTCTTTTTTCAGTTTAATGAACGTACACCAAGGCAACTACACCATGGCCGAACGGCAAGTACACCGCGGCCGCTGGAGCCGCAGTGTAGTTTCATTTCAGCCTCAGTGGCATGCTAACTGCACCGCGGTTAAGTGGACACTTGTTTTGTCCAGCAGGGTATATGCTCAAAATTGATTTATATAGGCTAAATCTGACGTCTGCATGGTAATAACTTAGGCGTGGGGGGGGGGTCTCGACATGATTTATATGAACGTTGTGAAGTCAGTTGCATGATTGTACATTGACATACACACACACACACATCAGCCGTGCTCTTTAATACGCAACCAAGTGATCACAATCGACTAGTCCACGCAACGTGTATATATACACCTTCTCAAGAAACAACCAACACGCATTTCCCAGTAAACAACTCTCGGTGTGTCAGACATGAAGGCTAGTGAAGCTGTCGAACATTCCAAAAATATATGGATCACATTTGAGATACTGTTTTGAACTTATGATATATATATTTTGAAAACAAAATACGAATGTGTCACGCTGGACCACATATATTGTCAATATATAAAGCATATATATAGAGTATATATATATATATTATGGTCAATCGTGACGGCATGATACATATCAAAAGTTCAAAACAGTATCTCACATGTCACTTGTCCTGTATGTCATACTTTTTTCTGACCTGATACTGATGATCAAATTATTGAGATAAGAGTGCCGTATATATATGTATGCAATTAATACCACCACCCCATTCCCCCAGGCATGACATGCAAGTTAAAGGCACGGATGGTCTTCGCGGTGGGCATTGCTGTTAAAATAGTAACACCCGTTAAAACCGCCATAAACAGAAATAATATTAAAATATAGACATCTTTTGTTCTTCCACCTGTTAAAAAAAAATATATATATATATAAAAACCATGAATGTCATATATATATAAATATATATATATATGTGTGTGTGTGAGCATGGTTCTGTAACAGTTTTGGCTTTTGTTTACATAACAAAGCGCATGGCTTTTGTTTACATAACAAAGCATACAAACTTGACACTAACATACTATTTACGCGATATATATGATTGGTATAAGAACAAAGCCTGTCTATATTTTAATATTCTTTCTTCACAATGACACTTGTTGATTATTTAAATCTGTTTCTCAGCTTTACGTGGATATTCTCTTTCAAAATACTATACATGTAGATCGCGTACCAACAAGGGGTGTGTCTGCTAACTACGCTGCTTCAATCTCTCGTGCACTTTTTATTAACCCTTTGCAAATGCATTATGGAAAAATACCACAAGCTACCCCATATTGAACACATATAGGCCTATAGACCAACAGATAGTTCGACCATTATCCACGAAGCTTGTCCGATCCATGCTCAAAATTGCCATATTACATACCGGTAATATTATATATATCTTTATTTCCTCCATCTAGGAGAGTATGTTTTACAACAACAACAAAAAAAACATAATTTTTTTTTATAATAATAATGCAGAGAAGACAATAGATAATAATTCCCGCCACCATGAAGCACAAGCACTCATCGAAACAAACTCGCATAAGCACATAATCTCATCAGCTTGCATCCGAATCCATGTTTACACATATACATAAAAATGATATACATACATGCACATACACCCTCGCCAATAAACACCCCTACATACACACACGTATACAGTAGGTCGTACAACACAAATATAAACTACATTTATGCGGGTGCACAATCATACTTATATACACATGTGTGTGGGCTCTTTCACGTTAAAGGTTGACCAAAAGTGGCCAAGTAGGGTGAACAAAAAGTGTTTTTCAAATTACTTTTTATTCATTAATTCATGTTAGGAACATCATACTGGATCATGAACTAAAGTTTCAGAGCAGGAGCAAGTGTATTTTGATTTTTCAGGCTTGGTCTATGCAGGATTCCCTCAAAATTGAAAATACTGAACAACTAATTTCTAATGTCTGAATTTTAGTTATTATGCATCTGTTCCTGAACTGTGTCACATGATATTGAGCATTGAACAATCAGAGAACATATATGTCAAAATTACTGGGAAATTCTTAGAATTTCCATATTTTTTTAATTTATATGTAAATTATGAACTCTTAATATTCATATTCCCTAATTGTTATTCTCTGATAATAGAAAGATGCTTCAGTAGTGTAAAGATTTTACATCTCAAGTTGAAGTGCATGCTTCAATGATTGTAATATTGAAAGCATTTTCAAAATCGGACAAAAATTGACTCAATAAGAGCATATTTAAAAATTGCCAATTTCCACTGACTTATTCTCGGAGAGGACACACTTTTTTAACATTTGTTCACTGTAGACATCAGAGTCTTGTAACTCAATAATAGAAAGATTGCCGATTTTCGTTGTCTTGTTATATATTTTAGGGAACTTGAATAGACCTGTCAAACTGAGAAATGAGAAGATAAACATATTAAGACTCTTGGAAACATGACTCGACAAATGATAAGTTGGGGCAAAATCTGTTGTCCCATAACTGTTTTTATCTGTACATGGTATACGTAATGTTGATGTTCAGATTGACCACTCATCGTCCATCCGTCTCTATCTGTAGGTAGACATTTTATGCATGGTGCGATAACTCAAACATTTTCTAACCAATCGGAGCCAAATTTTGTACGAGTTTCTCATCCCAAAATGCAGGATGAGTTTGAAAATGGGTTTGATCCGATTGTTAAATAGAGGTATGGGCCTTTTTCGACTTAGAATTCGCGCATGCTGCGATGACACAAACATGTTTTTATCTGATTAGAACCAAATCTGGTATTTTGGTTTGTGATTTCACAGCCCAAAATACAGATCATTGCAAGTTCAAATATGGGTTTGATCCAATTTGTTGATAGGAGTTATGGTCCTTTTTGGACTTACACTTATTCAGATGTAAGGTTTACTGATTAATACAAGCTTTACTGTATAAGAGACAAGAGACACCTGCAGAAATGGCAATTTTTTTAATAGAGTTATTTTTAGCTGTCATATGTTAGCCCTATTATAATCTGTAACTCATTGGCATTCACAAATGAATGGACTCTCCCATTTCATTCTAAAAGTAGAAATTGGAATAGTCCATTATCTACCTGTATGGATGTTTTCAGAATATGAGCAGACAGAGCGAACCCATATTTAATGTAGTAGTGCACTATTTAAAATTCAAAATTATTTGCAGTCTCACTGGGTCGATTTCCATAATACTTGGTATGGAGACATAGTTTATAATTTGTTCATAGGGCCATGGTTGAGTGGATTTTAGGGGACAATGATGGGTGAGAAGATTAATATTGAGAGCTATGGAGTTGTTATTGATTTCATTTTGAGAACAGAAATCAATGCTTTTCTATGTATGAAACAAATTTATTGAGTGCTATAAAGCATTTGGAAAAGGAGCTATCTTCAGTTTATCGTGTCAGGGGCTTCATCGCTCCTAGTCAGGAGGCATTAAAAGGTTCAGATAACACTAAATAAAATAAGAACTTAAAAAAAAATGTTCTCCAGTCAAAGAAGGCAGATAAACATGGTTAATACTTGGTGTGGATTATTGCGATCAGTCCTTCCCATGAGACGGGCGCTATTGCGCTCGCGCCCGTCCGCGATTCCCTATTTCAGGGTGCAAACAAATGCGCTCGTGTTTTGACCGGACATTAAACAGAAAACCGGCATTTCGTCCGGTGCGTAGACTAGCTAGCAAGTCGGAATTTCCGTCGCTTAATGTAAAACGCATTTTGATTGGACAACGACAAACTATTAACCTATAGAATTACGTATAACAGTTCATGTTAGGGATACCGGAAATTCCGCCAAATTCGTTTTCGAAATAAATTTTATTAGTTTTTAATATGGTGCTGTTATCCACTTTTCTGAACTGGACTTTCAAAAATGTTGTCGGGTATTCGACGAAATACGAAAATGGGAAAACGTTGGTTACAAAAGTATGGTGCAAAACGTGTGCAAAGCAAGCGGATCGCGTGAGAAAAACGCTCAATGGAAGAACTCTTAAGGAATTTGACGTATTCACGGAGGGGAGCAATTTTGTAAATAAATATACACTCGAAAGGCATTTAAAAAGTAAAAGCCATCAGACCGCCACATATTATGAAAACATAGAACATTCAAATGCTGACAGTGGCAGGAGTGAGAAGGAACAGGATGTTGTTTGTGATAGCTCAGGTACCTGCGGAAGGGGAGCTGGTGTTAAAAGACCCAGCAACCAGCTGCGAATTGATCATGTATTGAATGAACAATCCAGAGAGGCCTATAAGAAGCTACTCAGGACAGCTTATGTTTTATGTATAACTGGGCAACCCATTTCGACATTTAAGCCCATGGCCGAAATCCAGCGGGCAAATGGTGTGCAGCTGACTGCAGGTAAAAATAACAACCAAACCGCAGTTGAGCTGATTAACAATCTTGCTGCGGCGTCAATGAGAAAGCTTGGTATTAAGCTGGCATCGGCCAAATTTTTCAGTCTCTTGACTGACGGATCACAAGCCAGGAAAACTTTGTCTGAAAAAGAACTTGTTTTCGCTCGTTTTGTTGTAAACGGAGAGGCACAATTCCATCTTGTTGGTCTTGAGGATATTGATGACTTTGGCGATTGCACAGGGGAAAATCTGAAATCTTGTATTGACAATTTAGTTATGAATAAAGTTGGTCTAGAGGAAGAATTATACAAGAAACACTTTGTCGGTGCAACGGCAGATGGTGCTGCAGTCAACACAGGTGCATACAAGGGACTGCTAACACGACTTACATGTACATCTGATGACAGACCATGGCTGATCAAGGTGCATTGTGTGATGCACAGACTGGAGCTGAGCATCAAGAGTGCTCTGCTTGAAGTACAGCAGTTCAAAGCTATTAAGAATCTCCTAATTACCCTATTCAATTTATTGAAAAAATCTGGGAAGTTGAAACGTCACATTCGTGATCATGGTCAAAAAGTACTGGGCATGCAAGTTTTGACAATACCCAAAGTTAGTGGAACGAGGTTCATTACACACCTCAATAGAGGTCTTGATCACCTTTTACATAACTGGGTACTGTTATGCCAAGCAATTGAAAACATGATCGCGTCTGGAAATGCTAAGAAAATTGAACCGAAGTTAAGAGGCATTTTGAAAAAACTGAAGGATGCAAATTTTTTCTCATCTGCCGTTTTACTGAAAGATATAACTCAACAGCATAGTTTTTGTTCTTTAAACATGGAGAAGGAAACTTTTCTACTTTTTGAAGTAAAGCCTGTTTTAGACCTCCTTGTCCAAAATTTGAGGAAACTTACTGAAGACGAATATATTTATCCTCCCTCAGATGATAATGTTGTAATGAAAGAATACAGATTAAATTTTAATGGTAAAACTCTTGCTTGTAAAAGTCTTAAACTTGGGCATTGCAAAAAGAATTTGGTAAACAGACAGTATGTTGAAGTTCAGTATGATGGCATGACCGAAACAAAAAAGAAACGCAGTACGTGTACTAATATTGTCCAGGAATCATTATCTGCCACTTCAAAACGTGTTATTCCTTCACTCATTGCTTGCATCAATAACAGATTCCCTTCATTTTCAAGCAGACAGTCGTCTGAATCCCAAGAAAATCCTACATGTAACTCTCTCGATAAGGATATTATTCATAATCTTGCAGTTTTGGATCCAGCTAACTGGAGCGATCTAAAAACTGAACTTGCATCCATTGAAAATAACTTTCAGCATTTTCATGTGCCTCTTGAGTTCAATGGCTACAACAATGAATCTGTAGTAAAGCCGAGAGGAGAATGGGAATCATTTAAGCACCTAGTGTCAAATTTTTACCCATGCATTCAGGCACCACAGTTATGGAAAAATATTTTATGCTACAGAAGGGATCAATTCCCAAATATTAGTTTATTGGGGGAACTTGTTCTGACCTTGAGCCCTAGTAATTCCATAGTTGAGAGTGGCTTCAGCTACTTAACATGTATGCTATCAGACAGAAGACTGAGCATGTCTCACTCGACTATGACTAGTCTGCCGAGACTTAAAATTGGCCACAAGTGCTCAAAGTCAGAACAAGAGCCTGAAGAACTTATTGATGCTGCCCTATTGACTTACCTTTCCAAAAGGAGATATAAAAAGTTAGATACCACTAGTGAACCTAGTGATTGCTTTAAGAGAATTTGTGTCAAAGCTATAAAAAAACCTCACAACACATGTTCAAGTAATGAAAATCTTGTCTCAAATAATGATTCTGATGGTGAGAACCTGCACAGTGTATCAATGGATCATGGCCAAGTATGTGACTCTGCCGCAAACACAAATGATGGGTCTGAATCTTTTGATTCTGAACTTTCAGATTCACAATCTGATTCATGGTCTCAAATGGATGAGGGTGAATCAGAATGTGACTCTGAAGATTCATCTGAACCGGAAGATTGAGTGCCACCTTGTACAATATTGAACTATGTTATTATTGTTATCTAATTTTATTGTTCCATACCATTGAGGTGTTATTGTTCGATTAAATATAAGTTGTTATCCACCACAAGTGTGCCAATTGAGAAAATTTCAACAAACGTCCGTGATATTCATTTACATGTACATTTTATTATGAGTCATTTTCTGTGTTATTAATTAATAATTTATTGTTCCACATTGACGTTTTATTGTTCTATAATTAAAGTTATTATTTATACCACAATTGCAAATTCATATCTCTAAATGACCTGCTGGGTGACCAGGTGATGATAGCAAAATTGTTACCGACACATTCAACATGTGAAAAGGTATTGTGCAGACGTTTTTTTTTATTTTAGAGTTATTGACCCTTTCTCGACTTAGAAAATATTAAGTGAAAATGCTATTGGATACCTTAACTGTGAAATCAACTTCTACAACTTATATCCTCCATGTATGTACCGTACCTAAACTTCAGGAAAATGTTACTGACACATTGAAGATATGCAACATATTTTAGAGAATATGCACTTTGTATAATATTAGGCTTAGGCCAAAACAAATTATACCTGTGTTTCTGGTGACATGCAAGAAAAAAATAGGGGTGGGGTATAATACAGGGGTATTGGCTTTTCATTTTATTTTCAACTTAAATAAATATATATAACCCAGACTGCTTCTCCTTGTTTTTAATGTACTATAAAATAATAAAACTAAGTACATAATATTAGAATTTTATAGTGTAAAGTTTGATTTGGCTGTGACCTAATTAAAGTGTGGTGTAATATACAGTTTAACAGTACACGTGATGTGTCTATTTTACATGGAAATGAGTCGGTTTACACAGAAAATAAAATCAGATGCATACTAATTTTCAACTTCAATAAAATGAAAATGGTCGGGTGCCGGAATAGGGGCGGGCGGGTCACCAGAAACACAACTTTTTGAAATTTTGGTCTGATGACAATGTCAATGATTATTGTAATTTGTTGGGAATAATAATTTGCATTCATATTTTGTAAATGATGCACACTGTTGACAAATTCAAAATACATGAGAAAATGGCAATAAGTACCCAGTCAGGGGGGGGGTGGTGATGACAGGTTTGGGGTTATGTTGTTCAGTTGGGGGCTTTCTCACATTTCAGTTCACAATTTCAGATCCATGCCTGGAGTTAAGTTCACAATTCAGCATGTCCACTCTAAAATGGCTCCTATAGAGATGAGTTAAATCCTTCTCACTATCATCAACATTTGTTATGCCAACTGGCAACATACACCAGAATGCACCATTTCAAAAATGAATATTCAAAATTTTTCAACTCTAGAAGGGGGGACACCCCCCTTCCATACCATCCCCCCTTCACGGTGCTACGCACCTCGGAACCGCCCAAGGGCGGCTGAAATTTTACGAGTGCTTATTGCACCCGTCTTCAATATTACGGGTGCATTTTATAGCTCTCGTGGTATTTTGTTCCTGGGAAGGACTGTGCGATGAACCATAATTTCCTATTTGTTCATCCTGATTCCTGTCATGGTTGATTGAAATTTAGGGGCCATGTAGCGCTTAGAAGATTAACATTGATTATTATTGATTTTAGCATCCAAGCTACTTGTAAAACATTGCAATGTGTGAAATCATTCTATTGGGGGTTATTAACTGTTTTTATATGAACTGTGGTAATCTGTATTGAGTGTATCGAGGGTCATAGGGGCAGAATCCTCATCATGTTATGACTGTACAAATATATGGATAATACTTTTGTATGGTCTAAACTATTTTATTGAGATCTATACAGACCACCAGGGTAGGAACTGTGTTCATTTATCTCAGGTTACGGGTCCTATGGTATTCCAATGTTATTATATGCACACACACATGGAGTATTCCTTTAATATTGCAAGTAAGTGCAGCTACTCTGCAATCTGTTAAAAAATGTGTCCTCTCCGATAATTCAAGACAATTATATTTAACTATTGAGAAACACATATTTACGAACAACACTTCCATCAAACCACTTGTAATCACTGACATGATTATCAATAATCAAGAAATTCTTCAGATTGACAATTTACTCAAACAATTTCAGTTGAGCAGACATGAATTGCCTCAATGGAAATAAATGAAATAACACTTTAGTAGCTCAAATTGGACACGGCATGTTGCATAAACTGTATTTTAATACAGTATATTATTACTACACCCCGTTCTCATTAACAGAATGGTTATAGTTTAATATAAACCAATGTCTTCCAGAAAATCTCTGAGTTCTATGCTTGAATTCTCGGAGAGGACATTTTTTTTAACATTTAATGAGCTGCTGTACCAAATCGGGATGGTTCAGCCCACCAATTAAAGTTTATACACCATCAATACCAATGACAGTTTACCCACAATACAAAATGATTTTCTCATTTCATTAATATTTGCAGTTGACAAAGATTCTCGGAGAGGACATATTTTAACGGAATTTCTGTGCATATATTTTGGAGAATTGAATATAATTTAAATAGACTAATACACAGAAAACAAATTTTACCATTAATCTTCTATACCATGAAATGTTCAACTGAACTATATTCCTGATCCATGGTTATTGTAAATTGTGTTTATGAAAAGGTTTATTTTAGATGCACATGCTATAAATCATTTAACGGAATATCTCAATAATCTTCAAATTCAAATATAATCAAACTGAATGCACGAAATCACTCGCAATTTTCACCACAATATCAACCAGACATAAGCTAAAGGTTAAATGAGGACATTTTTGGCAAACCCATAAATTAAAATAAATATAAGGAAAACAAAATCATCACAGCAATGATTGGCCACTCAAAATATGCCAAAATTGGTACCCATCGCACTATAATTTTGTCCAATGTAGTAGTGAAATTTTGTCTGCAGGTTGGGCTGTGCGTCAGTACTATAGAAATATTATTAAGACACTCCTAACACAATGACAAATGCATAATTTTCCGTCCTATCCGAAAAATTCATTTTGTCAACCTTTAACGTGAAAGAACCCATGTACATACATACATGTGCGTACACATAACTACACATAGATCAGGGCGGCCACGCATACCGGTCGGTTATAAGGCAATCCTTAATACCGTGATATGCGTTGCCGCCCCAAGCTGCTAATGTGTACAGATTATGGATACATACATATATACACACACACACACATGTACACACACACATATATAATACATACACACACATGCATACGTACACACACATATATTTATATTTGTAATGGAAAATGCCTATACCGTACGGTCACCGACCCGTAGTTGATAACTACTAAACATTAACAAATGATACCAGGACATGCCGGGATGCGGAATTCACTGGGAATTGAATGGAAGATAATCGACTAATTTTAGTTAAGAACGTGAGTGTATCATTATCTATTGTTCTGATTAAGATATATGTGTCTGTTTGACGTCACGAAAGCAACAGAGGAATTAACAATGCAAATACAATTTATCTTGCAGTTTACGTCATTGGTTACTAGCGGACAATAACACCCATGTATACCACAAACAGCGCGTTGCCCTTAAAAAGAAACGAGCCATAGTGGAATCCGCATCACGGCAATCTTCCGGCACGTACCCTAGAAATATGCGTATAATGTCTTCGAGTTGTATATTGTCAATATGAGTGAACATTGAACACGAAAATTTATCCAAAAAATCATACCAAATGGTATTTCTGATATGAATCAGAGCATAACACTCAAACAGAATACGCACAAGCTTATCGACGAAACCCCGTCCGCAGGCACCGCACGTGGAAGGTGTTGAGATAGCTTCAGAACAAATGAGCTGAGCCGCTGTATGGAAATTATTCTTTTCTGAGGGGAACTTCTTACACATTACCCACAGGTATGACATATCAAGATTGGTATGCACCAATTTAAATTTCTGAAAAGAATTATCGTTCTCAATCCTGTATAACCACTCACGCTCCCAGTGCAGTGCCGTCAAGTTGACAAGGGTTTTCCATGTGCACTTATCAGGAAATAATGAAGATGATATGTAATCGTGTACATAAGTAATTAAGTCGTGTTCTTGTAAGGCCTTGAAAAGATCTTTGAAGTAAAGATTCTTGTTCGAATCGGAAATGGACGAACAGTAGAATTGGAGTAACCGTAGAATAAATATTTCTTTGACAGCTTTGGAAGTATTTAAATTGCACAGGGAATAGAAAAATGACATTTTTCTTCGGTATATGTACCATTCAAGCGGATAGGCTCCCAAGAGACCAAGTGCCATGTCAGTTCTGGTTCGCATATGCAAGCCTTGTATGTGTTTCAAGCACAAGCGATGAGACCTTTCGAGGCGGTCGCTATCAGTTTTAGTTAAAGAATGCAGAAGCTCTGAGCCATATAAGCCACATGGAAGTACAACAGATTGATAAAATTTGAAGCTGCTGGCGGGTGTTATACCACCGATATGTAAGCCAGCATTGGATAACATAAAATTCATTCCACGCAGTTTAGAGCATATGTTTTCAACAAATTTTGAAACAAAGTTAATCTTTTCTAAGGGAATTCCAAGATGAGTGACACTTTCTGTATCTGTTATGCGGTGACTGTCCAACAACCAGAACCGTTGGGAGCGAGCCGAAACAACCGTGGACTCGTTAAATACAATAATAACTGTTTTCTGTGGGTTATATCGATATCTCCACGTGCGACAGTAGTTTACACATGTATCAATAAGCGATTGTAAACCACTCTTGGACAGTGACAAAAGAGCCATGTCGCCCGCGTGTGTTGGGCTTGCACAATTAACGCCCTGTAAACATAGGCCACAATTTGAAAGTTCTAGATTGGCCAACAAATCGTCAATATATATGGTATAAAACAAAGGGGACAATGTACTTCCCTGGCGCGTTCCTTGTAACATCGGAAGCCAACGAGAGGTGTGACCCATGTATTTTAAGCAACATTGGATATCAGACAGAAGATGCGAAATAATTCTCCAGAGCTTGCCTTGGAATTTCCTATGATACAGTTTATGTAATAGCCCCTCGACCCAGACGGTATCGAAAGCTTTCCACACGTCTAAGAAGCAAGAAAATAATCTGCTCTGCCTCTCAGTCCAAGAGCAAGCTCTCCCAGCGTCATCATCCCTTCTCGTGGATAGTGACGCTGTTAAAACACTGAGTTTTTACACGATTCTTGTAAATTCATAAACAGCTCTGTCATAGATTGCTACAGCGGATGATTAATAGAAATAGGCAACGTATTCTGTCGATAACGTTTCTGTCAGAATCAAACAATTATTTCACTGGGAAATCATAAAAATCTGCAACTGGTCCCAATACTTGATGCGTATAATAAATTATAAGCAATATGCAAAGAACTGAGTATGAATAAAGAAACGACTCCGAACTATTTTGGAGATGCAGGATAAAAGCTAGGTAATGTATCTGTCGGAAAATTTCTGTACCCTTCTAAAGTGGCACTACTAATGGAATTCCTCCAACACTACGTGGCAAACTTAACGGAACCGGCTTTACATATATCATGTGCGGCCTATAAGTTCATTCTTACTGAGTATTCCATGTTGTAAAAACAATTTCAAGAGCTATGTATGAGAGATATTTCATCGGTAACGTATTCTGTCGCATATTTTTGTGACACCCACTCCTGATGTCATAGAACTGTGGTAATTATCCAGAGTTCAGGGACTATGCATGTGTGTCAGCGCACTGTTCTTGTGGTTTAAATCGGCGATATCACGTTCTGCCGGTAACCGTGAAAACGCAGAATTGACTGGTCGCGACGTTCCACATACAGCTTGCGACAGGGTGTTTTGGGTCCACATGGACGCGCGGGAAGTGGAATTATGAGCAAGTAGTGCTATTTATTCATTTGATATGATCATGTGTTGTAAAACTCAGGATAGTATATCAAATATGTCACCCGTTTTCTTTTCGAAAATCAACAGCGACACGAAAATTGCGTATCGGCCCATTTAGCTGAGAATGCGCCTCATGGCAGATCTGAATGCTTTTTTGAGGAAAAGACTGTTCAAACTCAAGAAAAAATAATAATTACAGCTGATCATTATATCATTTGGGTACAGGACGTTTCGTACCGTGGTCGTTTCGTACTTGGTTGTTTCGTACCATCTGGTCGTTTCGTACCATATTGTTTGGTCGTTTCGTACCGCATTCTTTGGTCGTTTCGTACCATGTAGAAAATCAATTGGTCGTTTCGTACCGTGTGTTGGAAATGTGGAAAACACGGTATTTTATATATATATTTATATTATGTATGTATAATTATTCATGTTTTGGAATGCGGCGAAAGATATTATGAGATTTGCTTACATCGAATGTGAATAACAATCACGCTGACAATAGTATTCATCTGATTGACTGCGGGAAAGATCTTATGAGATGTTTTTACAACAAGTGTTAATACTAATCACGCTGTATAAACAAGAGGTGAGCTCTTACTGATTACCACTAATTACCACCTGGCTTCTTGATCACACCTTTTCGTGAGTTGTTTTTGTTCTCTCCGACGTTAATTGTATGGACTTTGACAAGGCAACATGGAAGTCCAAACACAAGTTACTACCAGAGGTAGAAAGACGTGGTTGTTATTTTCACTGGACCCAGGCCGTGAATAAGCAGATTCAAAAGAAAGGGCTGATCGAACTGTACAACAAAAAAGGAGACGAACACAGGTAAATATTTGTTCTCATAAAATTAAATAGTAGATAAAATAAAAATAATAGAATTATATGATTAAAATAATAGAATTGTATGATTAAATAAATTTTTTCAAAATATAACTTATATGATTATTATTTTTATTTCAATTATATAAGTAGAATAATGCTATTATTTCAATTAGCAGAAATAGGGGGAAATTAGAATAATATATAACAAACTGAAAATTTGCTTATTTATGTTTATATCTTCTTTTCATTTTTGTAGGCAACTGCGAAAGCTTTATGCTTTGCCACTTCTGCCAGCTGAACACATCCGATCAGCATTTGCCAGGATGTGAGATCACCCGACAGCCAAAATCGGCAACATGCCATTAATCTACGAGTATGTGGAATCACAGTGGCTGGACTCCAGATACCTACCAATGGAATCGTGGTGCGTCTACGGGTGCTCCATCCGAAAAAACAACGACACTGAGGGATGGCACAGACGCATCCAGTACAAAAACAAGGCAACAAACATCCCATATTACATCCTGGTTCCAATGCTCAAGAAGGAATCGGCAACGACAGACATGACAGTAAAGTTGGTTGGTGAAAAAAAAATTAAAAGGTACCAAAGACTCCAGTATCGGGAGAACCAGGCGCAACTATTCTGCTTGTGGAGTAACTACGAAAACGGCGGCATCTTCACCAGTGGTCTTTTGAAGGCATGTTCAAAACTGTTTGCGCCAACAGTTGCTGTCCTTGCTGTCGAGCCTGCTGATTGTTAATCAAATAACAAATATCATGTCCCATATTATTGTGTAAAATAATGTTGTTAATGTTAATATGTTATTGTTATTTTAAAATAAAGAATAAAGTATGAAATTAATACTGTTTTCCCCCATTCCCAACATGGAACAACACACGGTACGAAACGACCAATTGATTTTCTACATGGTACGAAACGACCAATTGATTTTCTACATGGTACGAAACGACCAAACAATGCGGTACGAAACGACCAAAAAATATGGTACGAAACGACCAGATGGTACGAAACGTCCAGGTACGAAACGACCATGGTACGAAACGTCTAGAAGCCTATCATTTATATGCACAAAAAAATAGTTCCCCAGTGCACGGTAGCTGAACTTAACAATTCCACTTCAAAGCACAATTGCTTTACCAAGTAGCGGCGCACAGTAAGGACACCAGTCCAGATTCGATCATTTAGAATTTGAATTAATAAACAAATAATCGGCAAACTGTTTTTGACGTACGCTCATTTTTCCCAATTTTGTTGTGTTGTGATAAGATAGCCAGCCCTCGAAATTAGCTATGTCAAAAGGCAACGGCATGGAAAAAGCATATAGAAGCCAATATAAAATTTCATGCAATTCTAAAACAATGCCATAGAAGAAAAATGTCAATTTCAAGGGCTGGATAACTGATTTTTCACATTTGCCAGACCTGGTTAATATCGGTCGGCAACTTGATGGTAAATTTGTCAATGTCATCTCAACAATACATATTCAAGCATCAAATTTATTTGCCCTATTACTGTACAACATTTTCAATTAGAAATAGATAAGATTATAATTAATAATTAAGATATATTTATACCTGGAGGTCAATGCTTGAATTGGCAGCGATTTGATTGACGTTTGGCAGCGAGCCACCACGAAACGCTCCCAAATTTTGCGAAATGTGTAAATGCTGTTGGTTGGAATATGCCTGGAATAGATATGGGATGAGAATATAAGTCCAGCAGACACGGGGGAAGATGACATCGAACATGACACCAGAATAAAACACTTATTTGTCATTATTTTATGTTGTAAACATAAAATCTCGAAACAGATGACAGCGCATTTCACGCTCGTGTATGTTGATCTTTTACCATGAATATAACATCAAAGTTTCCTCTTACTTTAGGCTGTAAAGCGCTGGAAACTTCTCTCATTATAGCTTCAAATGCGGCAGTTTCTTCTGCTTGTTTTTGGTTGTGTAAAGCTATTTTCTCGCTAAATTTTCTCGGGTTCGCCATTTTGACTGAGTGCTACAGCCTTGTTATGATTTTTTAACATCGCAGGGGGTCACCATTTTTAGCCAACCAATTCATTGTATTTTTGCACGTGGGCATATATAACAGGCGGCAGCACCACCGCGCACCTGCAATCAATCGTTGATAGAGTTCTTTCCCTTAGTACGAGAACTTGTGAAAATGCGTCGTCTCTGCGTTGAATCTAAACCCTTCTCATCAAAGAATCGATTATGTGCGCAAGAGACTGGAGTGAGGTTCATTGTTGTCCAAAATGAAGCGAATTTCTAAGTTTACGGGGATGCATATTCACATTTACGGGACGACGATTCAATAAGACTGCACCAGTTGATGAAATGCTCATGGTCTATACTATATATAGACCATATATAGGCCTATATGCATGCCGGCCTATATAGATATTGTACGTACCGGTATATAGAAGTAGGCCCCCTATATATGTGCTCCCTTTTTCCTATTATATGTTTTAAATAAATATACCGGTATATAGAAAAAAGGGAGCACCTATAGATACTTTTACGGCAGGCATAAGAGCGGTATAATTGATGTGCAGACCTGTGTACAATGGAACTGTTTTACTCTGTTCCCGGTGGGCTATTAGGCCTATATTCACTTTGAACAGTAAAATTTGGATTTACACCTGAGTTTGTTTGATACTTTTATTCCAATAATGTACGGTAATACGGAACAATAATTAATAACATATGTGGGTGCGGGACAACAGCACGGCGAGTTAAAAATATTTCACGGGCATTTAGGCCTAAAGAAGCATCCCATGGGCCTAATCCGAACTAACGCTCGCAACTTTTTATTTCCTTGGCTTCGGGGGTAAAAAAATATTTGATTCGAGTCGAGGAACCCAACCATCAAAGCTCAAAGTGATCAGATATCGATGTTTGAAATCTATTATTTTTCACCACCAATACTTTTAGGTGGTCCAGTAAACATTCGACGTAAGACGGTCTCGGACCAAATTGCGGATGAAGATGGATAACTCTAAAATGAAGTGACTTTTTTGTGTCAGATATTTGTCAAACCGGCAAAATTTCGTTGAACAAACTGTTGAAGAAAAACAGGTATTGGGCAATTTTATACTATAATTGATTGTGTTTAGCATTATTTTTGGGCAATTACTCGACACTGATAAATGAAACGACATTTCCAAAAATTGTGTTGTTGTTGTTGTTATTGTTGGAATCTAATGACATGGGGACCAGGTAACTGCGACAGGACTGTCGCTCAGCCCGTCGACCCCTACGCGGGGTGTAAATGGAATTCATTTGTACTGCAAAATTCAATTGTTGCAGCCATCGACGTGAATAAATATATTTATCGCTGCTGCAACACACTGCCACACACCTGCTACTTAGGATGCCGGATTAAAGATGCCACACGGACACCATAAAACTTCCATTGGTATATACGTGTCACAAAGTGATATCAGCAGGGTAGAGTTAATTTCTTCTTGAAACGCAAACTTCAATTCGGTGGTCATTTTCATTGTGATTTCGAACTGCAAGGCGACTTGTGGAATGTCAAACCTATCAGCATATACGACATTATACACAGAAACAAATATAATTACTACCTGCGAACCGGTGGTCATTTTATTCTAAATTCAAACTAATAAGCAGCTTGTGTAATGGCAAGCGTGCCAGCATAACAGAAGCACGTGTGTGGACTGCCATATAATAATTAGCATTTAGTGGATTATGCGTGCATGTATGTATAATTGCACATGAATATATATATTCTTTCTCAACGACAATTATTATCTAAATATGAAACAAGAGCTAATATATTTGGTACACATGTTATGCTATCGAGATAGTTGACTTGTTACCCAAACATCCTGTCTAATTGGCAATAAGCATTCTGTATAATCACCTTTTGAGCAATTGGTTTAAAATACGAACCAAATTGGTCAGAAGGGGACTTGCATTTTGAGGACAGGGAACTTGTGGGATGGAGAGGAAAGATTTACGAAAGATAGTTAAGATACCTTTTGATATGTAGCAACCTGATTTGTATTTTTGCTGGCCCAGGTGTGGCATGTTAGTCCGCCTGGGCTTAGCGTTTGTTAACTAATTCACATTTGAAAATAATCGGAAATAAAGATATATATATTCCCATGCAGCTGTGACATACGTTAGCGGTACCCGGTACAACGTTTTCGATACCAGAAAATAATTAGATCGATCCTACCCATGACCCCATCATGTCCCCATCATGACCTCATCATGTCCCCATCACGCGTGAATATATAGGATACTTTGATGGTCATATTATCCACTTTCAAAAGACTAGCAATGTGACTATTTTAACACCTATATACCCACAGGGAAGGCGGCCGTATCTTTAAAATCATCGTATCCGTTAAAGAGCTTACCGGTAGGCCTATAATACATGCTTTTGTTTCCAACAAAAAATAAAGAAAAAAAGAAGACCGGACTACTCTATTTTAAAGAGAGTTATCAATTATGCATGGTATCTTGTTATTCTTATATTCGTTTTCAGCGTCAAACTGATGTGCAATACAAATGATGTGATTGCAATTTTCTTATGGCATGAGACTCGTGAAAATTGGGTGAGGAAATGTTGAATAATTCTGGTATTTATTTATTTGTTGTAAATTATGAATTTTTAAAATCCGTCTATTGTGAAAAAAGAGAGAGAATGTCCAATACCTATATACGGATGTGTACTTGTAAATGAGTTGATCACATTGATATAAAATAGAATAAATAATTCAATAGAATTATGTGCTCCATTTTTCTGTTATATGTATTTCAAAAATATAACAGAAAAAGGAGAGCACGCATGCGTAATTCTATTTCAAACAGGGGTACACTATTTTGGAATAACTTCCCTGAAGATAAAAGTTTATAATTTATGAATCCAAAACATTACTTGAAACCAACGATATTTTATTGAAACTTATTTTTTGTTATAACGGTGTGATTTATATGGTAATTATAGCTTCAACCTTAACCATAGCACATTTCTATGCTCCCATAATAATACTATATATCATATTCTTATCAATTTGATCAACTCATTTAACATTTACATATACGAATAGGTATATATGGCACATTCTATTATCTTTCCAAAATAGATGGCTTCGTAATTATAACTATACTGCTTAAATCAATTGCACGCGACACAATGGATCAGACGATTCAGCGACCGATTTCGCGATCGAGTGGCCCGACACCAGTAGTCTGGCTGTCGGGCTGAAAATATAAGGTCTACCAGGAAAAAAATCTTAACAAGCTAAATTTGGTATCGTTGGAAAGAGGAAATCTTCGTGTACAACATATCCAAAATCCGCTAAAATCCGCTTTGGGGAAAATGTTCTACAGCGCGTTGAATAGGGGTGGGGTCTGACGTAAATTATGAAGGTAAGTATACGATATGTTATGGCATTGGGATTACGTAGTTATACATGTTTGTGTGAAATTGGAGCACCGGAGCGAATTGAGTGACACGGACAGAAAATAATACAATCACGGCCATAAAATGGCTGTCAAAATGGCCGCAACTCAAAGATATACCACGACGAAAGCAACATATTGGATAACCACATAGGAGTGGACATACGTATTAGTAATGTACATTCATGTTGTTTAAAGATACACAGATCATTAAAATATCCATCTGAAGGATGTATTGGTCATTTCAACGCAAGTCAAACCCAATGGTTAAAGTTTTGTTTTTTTTGCTTATCCAACATCCAACTGTCCTGACAAAATATAATAATTTTGGTCATGCAACACACACAGTAATGTTTCGCCACGAAGTGCATGGTAGTTTCATTGGACATTGTGATTAATCATTGAATGTAACACATACACTGAAGTGCACACCCTTGTGGTATAAAGACTAGTTAGATTTATGGAATTTGCTACACTCTCCGTGATAATATACCATACACATATGTCCCAATGCTTATCACACTGCAAAGACACACCAATATCTTCAATAGATTAGCGCCATATCTCACGAGATCAAAGAGATGGTACATCTCACATATTATTTATGACTAATTTTCACGCAGCTACCAAACCGGTTTATTATTGGAACATTTTGTTCAAATTACTTCAGTCCCCACTTTACAACTGGAATATACTACCACGCAATGCACAATATTAATGTTCAGTATCGTTTTGTTTTTAAATATCTTACCAAAACCACCCACGTAATTGTGCTAAATAGCAGGGGATCATCGTTTAAAGCTGTTATTTCAGCGTTGAACATTCGCTAAATGTTGCTATTTGTGGTTTTGTGTACAGCAACTATATGTACCTTTAGGGAAAAGGGGCAAACGCGGTGATGCGGTTGCAGAAATCGTAGTACTTTTCGCTTATATGTGGTTTTGGTGAATATAACTAAATATAATTTCCAGATATAAACACAGTCTCAGCCACATTATATGTAAACCATATAAGTCAAGTTTAGAATTTATTGAAGATATGTTTTGAACTCCTTTGTGTTTTGATAAATTGTGTTCATTATATACCACCATGCATTCTTGTGATAAAAGCGAAATATTCGTGTTTTGCCACCTGATTAGAGGCAACTATGATTACTATTTTGAGATATGGACAATAGGATCTTCAGATTTTACCCAAAACTATATGCATATATCTTATATTGTTCTATAGCAGTGCATCTTGGAAGGGTTAATGTTGTAGATATCAAAATTAATGCTGATCGGTCACATTCACGAGACTGCTCTGACTACATATATTTCTGCTTCTAGAAAAGATCACAGAATCAATACATCCATATCAAATCGCATTCAACTGTTTGATTACACATATAATCACACGATTCAACATAAAAAGTACATATAGAACTGCGTTATTGTTTCGATTCTGTGCGCCCAAAGGTTCAGATATAACCGTTGCATGAGACCATTCTTTCGATTGCTCTCTCTTGGGATTCATTAGGGAGAATTCTTTCATCTCTGATCAAACGTTTCTCTTGTACTCTGCAATGAATATCCTCAAATAATTCGAGTGTTTGTTCTATCTTATAGGACTAGCAATTACATGTTGCACAAATTGTAAATTTCATTCAGTTTTCTCCATTTTGGCGGCCGTTTTGGGAAAGAAATTCTACAAATATGGTTTACGGCTAAACATTGTTTGTCAATATTTAAATTTATTACGAATTTGGCATTTATTGTTGCACCTACCGCAGAAATTCAACAATTTCAGATATTAACAACCATATTGGGCGCCATCTTGAATAGAGAATTTTCCCCAAAGCGGATTTTAGCGGATTTTGGATATGTTATTCCTCAGATACTGCCCTACAAAATTACACCAAAAACAACTTGTTACTATTTTTTTCTAGGTCCAATGCTTCAACGACCAGACTACAGCGATTCAGTACATGACAATCAAACGATTCAACGACCGTATACATTTGCATGATATTTTATGACACATTTATATTGGTTGGGCTTTTTACTGAATTTGCATGGAACCTGATCTATATTATATACAATCAAAACAAAATAAACCCGGCCTGCATTTACCTGAGTAAAAATTGTTATTAAGTCTCTTTTTTAATTCATGGAATCTATAGGAAGGATGGTGTGTAATAAACACAAAACGACACGTGTTAATGGGTTTGTCGATACGGCACTTGCCCCATCGAGAAAGGATAAAACTCGAGGCTGAGCCTCTCGTTATATCCTTCCGCGATAGCAATCGTGTCATATCGACAAACCCATTGTCACACTGATGTCGTTCTGTGTATACACTTACCATATTGGCAGCCACCGACCATTGCACGTCCTTTATGGTTTGCTCGTATCTCACTGTGTCAGCTTGGAGCTTAAATTGCTGATTGGCAATTTTATCCCGATACTTTCTTGGATTTTTATCAGTTGGTAAGGTTGTTCCAGAAATGTTTTGTCCTCCGAAATCAGTAAACATCATTCTGGATTTGTTGCTCGTTGTTCCATTCCCAAGTGCCTTGAATGTCGGCACACTATCTTCAACTGTTACATATTTCCCCCGAGAGCTATTGGGAATTTCGTCACTCAAAATATTGCTCCCTGACATGTATTTCGAAAACGCAATCCTTTCCTCCTGGGCGCTGTCCTCTATTCTGTGAGTAAACACATTCTGTTTATTGTTATATTTTGGAAGCGACATGGCAGGTAGTGACTTCGCTAATATTTCAGCACTCGGAACGTTGTTTCGATGGTTTCCGTACATACCTCTTGGAGTCACTGTGGTCGTTGGGAACTTGTCAGATATTTCACCCGCGACGTCACTTTTCGTTATATATATAGGAATTGACGCTGTATAATGTTTCTACTTTGGAAAAGTCACGCAGGTCGCACGTGCATTAATTATCTGGTATTAAAAGTTCCATCCATGCACTTGGCAACTTACACCTCCATATGAATCCAAAGAATTGACACGTTGACAACCACAATATACCTGCATGGGGATGATTCCAATCAGAATCAGATGTTTTGGTTGGCACTCATCTTTATGTAGCTGTGTCCCTTTTGTATAATTAGGAATGGATATTTCGCTTGGCACATTGCTTCTTTGTGCGTTTTGTTATATAACCAATGTCCACCGTAGTCCAATGTCCATGTATTTCTAGAAATTTAAACAAACTCGCAGCGCTATATAGGCGAGGAAATGGTTGACTGTGCTATATTCAATTCGCCCCTGGCTAAGACTTGACTTCCACGCACGCGTATCTAGTTATTAGGTGTGGATTTCTTACACTAGTGGGTCTATCGAGTCCCATATTAATGCATATATGTATTAGCGACGAAAACTCTATATCTTTCATGTATGCGGGTTACACGTCCTCAGCAAATAAATATCACGATTAGGTCAACGTTGAGTAGGCTTTTGTGCGTCAGTCTAAACCGATCAGCGTCTTCTTCCGATAACAGAATATGTAACACGAACACGTCCATTCGTGTTTATTATGATGACATTAGTTTTTCCTGTGTATTATCGTATATGCGTATTTACGTATGCGCAAAACATATGCGAATTTACGCACGAAAACGATACGATATTCGCGCATGACGAACTCTTTATCCAAGATGTCTTCATAGTCTGGTCGTCTGGTCGTTGAGACCAGATTTTGAGGTGAACCTAGACAGAATTGTTGACAAGATCTTTTTTGGTGTTATTTTCTCGGGCAGAATCTGGGGAATAATATATCCAAAATTTCCTAAAATTCGCTTTGGGAAATTTTTTCTACAGCTCGCAGCTGCAGCTCGTTGAAATAAGGGTCCTATTTATTGCTTTTTATGTAAATTTTGCTGCTCCTAATTATTAGTCCAGTCAATCTGATGGAAAGAAAACACACAACAGTGAACAAATAGCTATGCGATGTGTGTTGGTGTTTTTGAATTTGACTTTACCCATACTATAACATATCCAAAATCCCCATGAATCCCGGGATGGAAAGTCGTCATTTTTAGGTCAAAACACAGGAATAGGCCTATGTGAAAAAAGAAAAGAAATGGCTAACATTGGAATTTTATTAACAAACAAATCTGCCGACAACAAACGCTCAGTCGAGTTACATGACTGCCAACTATGACCACACATTAACATAACGTAAATTTATATGCGTCAGAGAAAGTCGTTATTTTTGGCTAAAAATACCAACAAATCATGTAAGAAAATGATGAATATCTTAATTTTAGTACGGGAACCTGGTCGGTCAACGTGAATAACGCAAGATTTAACTTGAACCACTTCAATGTCGTCTACAGTTATAAATGTGACTGAAACCTGCAAAAAAAACCCGCATTATTCTTGTTGCCATAGCAGTCGTATGACTATCATTTCATGAATAATTCGACTGCA
Organism: Siphonodentalium dalli; assembly: GCA_032622095.1. NCBI lineage: Eukaryota > Metazoa > Mollusca > Scaphopoda > Gadilida > Siphonodentaliidae > Siphonodentalium > Siphonodentalium dalli. The sequence continues at coordinate 153,340,376 of CP136063.1, forward strand.
GAAATCCAAATTGGCACCACAAAATGACGATCGGAAGTCAGCAATTGAAGTGGTTTTTTTTACCTAATCTTCACATATAGAATAAATTAATGGACACAACAAGTAGTAATATATGCCATCATACGAGTTTCTAAAGCCGCCAATTACATGTAGTTTCAGAATACATCAAATGAGTGTCCCACACCACATAACGAGTGTACCAAACTATATACAGAGTTACAAGACACCTATAGTAGTATCTAAAACCAACTTGTGAGTACCAATCCGATCTAAATATTGTCCCAATCCACCGAAAGGGTGTCCCAACCAACATAACGAGTTTCCAAAACCAACCGGTAGTACCCCAAACTATATGTATAACTGGTTCCCGAAATCATGCATCTGGTGCCCCAATCCACCCAACAAGTGTCCCAAACTACCCAATGGGTACCTCAATCCACCCGATCAGTGTCCCGACCTATTCAACGAATGTTCCACATTGGTATTTAACCAAACTATGCAACTGGTGTTTGAAACCCGCATTCTGTGTCACAAACCACCCAGCATGTGTCTCAAACTATCTAAATAATTGTCCCAAACCACCCAAATGAGTGCTCCAAATCATACAATGAGCTCAAAACGAGTGTGTCAAACCATTCAGCGAGTGTTCGAAACCACACAAAGAGTATCAAATATTCATCCAATATGTACCCCATTCCACACAACTTGTGTCCAAGCCATCCGGGTAGTGTTCTATGTTACACAACAAGTGTCCTAAACCACCCAACTGTATTCTCAATCCATTCGACTAGTATCCCAAACGGCCAATCAGTGTCTCAAATCCACCAAACTAGTGTCTCAAATCCATAGCGAGTATCACAAACACCACCAAATTGGTGTCCCAAATCTCCCAATCAGTGTCCCAAAACATCCAATATAGGTGTACCAAAGTGCCCAACGAGTGTCCGTAACCATCCAATGAGTGTTCAGAACAATACAACGAGTGTGTCAAACCATCCAATGAGTGATTCAAACCACACAATGAGTGGCCCAACCCATCCATATTATAGAGTATCGAATATGCATCCAATTTGTACCTCATGCTACAACTAGTGTCCCAAGATATCCCGGTAGTGTCCTATTTCATACAGCTGGTGTCCCAAACCACCCAACTGTCTTCTCAATGCATTCAAGTGGTGTCCCAAGCGGCACAATAAATTACCCAACTCGACCGACCATTGTCCCAAAATCCATCCAGATAGATAGATTTATTTCTTATACCATACATCAATGGTTGAAAGAAAACATGTTTACATATGTATACATAATATCAGAGGCAGTGTTGGGCGAATAAGGAACATATCAATTCAATAAGCCTTTTTGCTGGGTCGCGATTTTCAAGATGGCCGATGGTTCTATATGCTCCGATTCCTAGCTTTTTATCCAACCCACCGGTAAAAGCCGGCAAAATGTCAAAGTTGAGAAGTAGCATCCATTTGTTTACATTCGACAGCTGAGTGGGAGAATTTTTTATCAACATTTTATGGCTTAATTTCATTTATTCTGAGTGCAACTACGTGTTTAAGAATTGTTTTGTGGCCATGTCATCTATAGAGTTAGGATCTGGTGACGATGCAGACATTCAGACGCCCTTGTTTTGTCAACGAACTTCCCACAAGTAAAGTTACTGATAAATAGCGAGTTCTTGCGTTAAAAAAATAACTCAAAAACATACGTGATACATCCAATCCATCTACTGCGCGAAACCTACGTATTGTATGTATCCAGGGTGAGTGTTTAATTAGTTTTATGAAGTTCTCGCACCTGCGATTCGGTAACGACCTGTTGCTATTTTATTTTGGGAATTCCCAGACTGGAGCCGTATGCTAAAAATAGATGCTACTTGTTAACTTTGACCTCCGGAGACCAAATGGCGGATTCACCGCGACTAAGTGAAGTCACTTATACAAATGGTGTCCCAAATCATTCCAATCGACGCCCCAAGCCATCCAACGGGTGTCACAAATCACCCGGCATGTGATCCAACCATAACACTAGTTTCACAAACTAGTGTGGAATGAGTGTGGAATTTTTCTGAAAGCTTATTTCTTGTGGGATTCTGGCCATGTTTTTGAACGAAAATGGGCACAACTTTGAAACTGAACTGAGAGGGGCCATATTATGTGCCACACTGGCCCAATAACCCGCCGCTCAGTTTGGAGAGTGGGCAATACTAAATATTTGTATGGGTGGAGAATTTTTTTATTTTCTAAACCCAAGAAGTGGGTATCATTTCCCCTTAAACTGAGCTATTAATACACCAAAGCACAACCAAATCCAATGATCTATGCCCATGTTACAATCTGAAATGTTCGTCCAGATACAAAATTAAGAAATTCCCAAGTCAAACAAGGGCTTCAAAAAATTTAAAGACAAACAAGGGCCGTAAATTTGGTAAACATGAATAGACGAAACATGTAGTTAGTCGGTATCCTTTCCCTGAGCTGTGCTATCGCAATGCCAAAGGACAACGAAATCCGATAATCCGAGTTACAAGGATATATGTTCGGGCGGACACAGAATTCACAAATTTCCAAGTCAAACAAGGGTCATTACTTTGGTAAAACTAAACGGACGAACCCCGTAGTATGTGGGTATCCTTTCCCATAACCTGTGCCATCACCAATCCAAAGGACAACGACATCCGATAATTAACACCCGGGGTTTTTTTTTACAAGGTGATATATATATGTTCTGACGGAGAGACGGACGTCCGGACGGTGCCCTCTGTTATATGCTCCGAAACTCCTTCGGGGGTCTGAGGCACAATAAACAATCTGGCCCATTGGCATCAAAATTGGTTGACTAATGCCAGAAAAACCATTCCCTGCATTGTGCATATAAAACGCCACCAAGACGGAAAACTCTCTGGCGTTACCTCATGTCGATTAACTTATCTTTGAGTTATTGTGGAAAACGACAGCCACCCAAATTTACACCTGTACACGCCCATGACGATACATTCACTTCATATATACATACATAAACACCACACAAATGACCATGTGGCCATTCGATTTATACACATACACCTCACCCATAACCATGCAGCCACACTTGGGTATACTCGTAGACACCCACACCATCCACGAGCCACCACGCAGACACACCAGGTGCACTCCTATATCTTACTCGTTACCGTATATAGTTACTCTCTGCATACCTATTCACCACGTGCGTTATCATATAGTCTCTTCTTGTGTACATATTCTCCTCACCATTGGCCATACAATCACTCCCTGTATATATATTGGCCACACCCATGGTCATATATCCTCTCAAGATATACATATACGCCCCACCCATGCCATATAGAGTAACCCCATGTATACATATTTACCTCATCAATGGCCATACACTCTTTCTAGATATACCAATACCCCACACACTAACCACCATTGACCATACGATCACTCCCTGCATGTACATTGGTCACGCCCTACTCAATATATAAATATACAACACTCGTGACCATAAAGTCACTCCAGGTATACATATATACACCTCACAAATGGTCATACATCCCTTCAAGATATCCATACTCCAGGTGTACATATACACATCCCGATTGAATGAATATATACCAATACCCCGCAAATATGGTCAATCGTACACTCCAGGCATGCATATGCACCTCACCCATGACAATCCAGCCACTCATTGTATACTCATACAACACCCACGATCATACAGCTACTCCCATATACACACCAATGAAATACAGCCACAACAGAGATGCATATACACGCCTGGCCACAAAGGCACTTCCTATATACCCACACGCCCGCCAAATGGTTATACAGGTAATCATATACACTTCAACAATCAGGACCATGCATTCAGTTCACGTACACCTATATACGTTACCCATAAGCATACAACCCCTATTTATCCATACACCCACCCATGATCACATAGTCAACATAGGTGTGAATGTACACCCATTCACGACAATACAGTCATCCAATATCTATTCACATGTACATAACACACATGACCATACAGTCACTCCATATATACATAAGTAACACACATATGACCATGTAGCTACTCTCGTATTACACATACACCACTTCAATGACCATACAACCACTCAATGCATACATATTCACCTCAAACATAACCAATCCTTATATACATTTGCATCTCATCGTGGACACCTCACCATGACTATGTAGCCACCCTTTGTATAACTATTGACCACCCCTTGTACAGCTATGCATCTCACAGTGGACACCTCACTCATGACAATATAGCCACTACTTGTATAACTATTCACAACATTCATGATTGTACAATAACTTACTGTATACATATTAACCTCACCTGTGACCACAAGTCACTCCCTGACTCCATTTTGACATACACCATATATTAAAGGGGTACTGTACACAGGGATAGACAATTTTTTGTATTTACTCCCATTGAAATAACTTTCAAGTTAGATTGTGTTCGTGTTATAGGAGTTTCGTATAAACCTAATTTAGCGAAGAAAATATTGATCTTGGAAACGAAAATATTACGATTTCAAACTACGCGCCATGTTTTTGACCTTCACCGGAGAATACTCAGGTCGCAAGAAGAACCGGAAGTTCATTGTTCACAGCTTCAATTGATGTCTTCAATCTCTTCCATCGAACAATCTCACTCCCTATAAAAATACTTGACGCTTTGTGACTCTTGTTTCTTTCTCTTTTTTCCGAATCGGTTATAGCGGGCCTTTCTTTTGCAGGTAAAATGTTTTGTTTGCAACTCAATAATGTTCGCGAACGGCCGTCGATAAAAGACACGCAACAGATACGATTTCAAGAACGTTAACTCGTACTGGCATAATTCTCCATTTTATGGCTCCAGCCATAAATTAATTTATATTAAATAATTCAATTTTACCTTTGTGATAGTCTGTTAATCGGAACGTTTTCAGTAGACATCGTCGACTCAAATTAGTTATTTTAAAATATAATATTGATATTAGATCGCTATTGTCACCGGGAATTTATTGAAATTGGGGTACAGTACCCCTTTAAGTTGATCAATGTTAATGCTAATGTGCCATCGTAGCCTAATTATCATAACGTCCCTCTCAGTTCCGTTTCGAAGTTCTGCTATGCGCGCTCAAATAACAGGGCCAGAATCCCAAAAACACGTTTTTTTTTGCAAAATTCCATACTGCACCCTTTGAAATGAATTTATCATGCCGCATAAGGTACTGGAACAACCCGAATAAAACATTTAGCTGTCAGTTGATTAAGTAACATGGTTAATACAAATAATGTTCGTGATATATGCGAAAAATAACTTTTTTAAAACTATATTTGGTTGCCATTTTGCAAGCCATCTTGAATAATTTTGTCTAAAAATACACCAGTGTGAAACATTGAAGACAGATCACAACAATAAACACATTTATACAAGATCATATTATTAGGCATCTATAAAAGACTAGCTGATGTGCCCGACTTCGTCCCGGCTATTTGGGGATTTCTTTTTCAAAGTGACAAGGTTGAACAATACTGATAGTCCAGGAAATATTGAGAGACCTCTGCACCCCACAGGACTCAACTTCACCCCACTAATTATCTTTCTTAATATCTCCTCTAATTTTTTTCGGTTGTTAACAAGAAAAAAAAGTGGCCGCAGAGACTCCAGACAATATGGCATCCATTATGGCGGCCATTTTTTTTTATATGCACCAGGTCTCTTTGATCGCCGTTATAGTAAAGATGATGTCATATGCGTATGTGTTTTCCGTTCGATTCGTTATGGTAATATACAACCCTAATTTTCGGACATTTCACCACATTTCGTTTGTCTCTGTGGGAAAATATTGGCATCTTGACGCGATTTTATAAATTTATCGTCTAGAAGATTCATCGGCGAATACACGGGGACCATAATATAGATTCCTTGCCGGATATTTTTGTCCGATATTACGTTTTCCCAAATGCCGGTATAATCCGGTCAAAGCCAAAACGACGCTAATAACGCAATGTCTGTTTCGAATCAATGAGTGTTATTGCTATTATTACTCCAGCCATGATTATATATGTGCAGGAGATAACCGGGCTAGGATTCCTCTTATACCTGAGTTGAGGATTATTCACCCAAATCCAAGATGGCGGCCAAAATGGCCACCAGAAATAGAAAAATCGCCGAACATCGCTGATTTTAACATCAGTGAGAGTTATTGTCACAACTCCACATCTGCTTACTATTGTTAGTCGCGAACACTGAGGCGAAGAACTGTCCTTATATCACATCCAAATAAAAGTCCCCCAAATCCAAAATGGCGCCCACAATGGCGGACAAATTTTGAAAAATCACCGAAATTCCCTCATGTTCACATCATTGGGCATTATTGTCGAGAAAACTCCACACATGCTGACAGTTGAGTTGTAAATACTCAGGTGAAGTAATTACCTTGCATCTGATGAAGGAAATTGTTTTCCAAATCGAAGATGGCGGCCAAAATGGCGTCCGAACTTTGAAAACAAACTTACATTCCTTTACTTTCTTACTATGGGTGTTATTGTTACGCGAATTCTACCCATATCACGCTCCAATTGGTTGATATGTTCATCGCCAAACATGCAACGGCCATCATTGCATTGATACACCAATAACCACACAACCATTGCCAAAACATGACGAATATGCCTTGACGACTGACACGTTATTATGTTGACGCCATGCCAGCTCGTGGTAAATACACTAAAATGTTGGTATCTCTGTTCCTTTATACGACGTTTGAATTGTTTTCGGCTGGCATGTATCTTTTCTCTGTTATTTTTTTAATATGAATTCTTCTGCACTTGTATTATCTGTTCTCTCGCCTGCTCATTTTTTCTTGACCACCAGCCCCAAATGAATAATAGGCCATTCCAATATTCACTTTTATAACTGAATGGGTTAATATAGATTTTCAGTTACGTGAAATAAAATTTGGAAACGTTGGTCTATATGGCCCAAAATTATTATTTTATACATCGATCTGAATCAGTACAGAAAGGTCAATGAGGAGATACATAATATTTCAGGCTAAGATGTGTGTACACTCTTGTAGACGCACGGACATTGTGCCCGACCGGATAGTGGGAACCATATATGTACACTGCCAAAAAAGCAAAATAGACTTTCTAGGTATGAAACTATTTCTCTTTTTGAGATTTAATTTCTCACTTTAAGAAATAATTTTCGTATTCGAGAAAAAGTCTAGAAAACGTTATTCACCCTGTAACACAATTTTTTATTTCTAGAATTGTTTTCTAGAAATAATAATTTTATTTCTACGTTATAAGAAAACCTGTTAGAGAACAACGATCTTTGGCTTGTGGTAGCGAAGGCGATCATGTGATTTCTTACATTACGATTTTTTTTCTGATTTTCACAGTTTCACTGAGCGGCCACCACTCCTGCTTAATCCGTCCGAAATCGCATAATCGTCCAGTGCGCATCGATAAATGCTAAGTTGCCCTCTCTGCAGTGTTATAACAATTAGCGTGAAGGCACTTAAAATGGTAAGTATTTTCTTAAAAATTCAAATTATTCTTTCAAAATTGAATTTGTGATTTTTCAATATTACCGTTTGTATCTGTGTGTGTTGAATTTGATTTGTAGCGGTCACGGAAGATTGAACAATCAGGAGTTTATCACTCCGTTTTCGGTATTTTACCGTAACCTTCAACAATAAAGTTTGTTTTTAGACCAGCAATGGGACATTCCAATGGGCAAACCATAGTTTTCTGGTAAGTTTGTTATCTACGGGAAACGAAAATGCAAACATATACACGATAAATCTGAACAGGCTGGCATTCTCAGAAATCCAGGCGGGCTAAGACCAGCCCTCCCCAATCAGCCTAGGTGGGCTATAGCCCTCCTCAGTGAATGATGTCATAGTATGGACACAATTAACACATGTTTTTGTTCAGTTCTATTGTGCTTTATTTTAATTAGCAATGAAAGTATAAGCTATTAATTAAAGTAGATCAGAAAAGGCCATGTTGTCATCAAAACTCATCATTGTATTTATGTTATATACATTTGATCTTGGCAAATAACAAACCAAGTTTAAATATCTAATACTTGGCCAATTCTAGGATGGCTGCTAGTAGCCCTCCTCGAATAATTTTGCGCGGGCTGTAGGCGGGCAGCCCACCAGCCCTCCTTGAAAATGCCAGCCCTGCAGGTATACGGGTGACACATACAAAGACAAGCACACGGTGGCTCCAGTGCGAAATTTGTATGGCTTCATTTCGAAAACGAGCAAAAATGATAAGCAAATATACATGTATATGTTACCTTGCAAAATAAAGAGGGCGCCTATAGGTGTCATATAGTAACAGAATCGTTCACTTTATAATGCAAACCTGATATTTGGCATGAATGGCCAGTGTACGTCAACTATGAAGACTGATTTTTGTTTCCGACAACCCAATCACAATTCTCGACGTATTCAAAATGGCCGCCACTTTTACGAAATAGCCACCGTTTTCAGCTTTTACCAAACGTATATATACGACGAATGTGACTTCTATTCCTTTTATTTGAAAATTTTAATATTTCACTCATATAAAGGGCAATGTAGGGTGGCCATAAGACTTTCTTTCCACACACACTCCCCACCCCGATCCAACATAGCAGCCGTCCATATCGAGTCACAGTTTACATGCCGTCTTTTTGTAACGTATTTTGAAGAGTTCTCGTGGTAAATCACTGTCCCATTTATCGAGGACGATCATCGACGCAGCGATTCGACCAATTTCGTCTCCAGATTTTGCTGCGTAACCACAACCTCCGAAAGCTAGCCCAATACGATCGTCCACCATGTCGATGAATGGATGACCAGTCCCTGTGTCTGCTATAATACAGCCCATCGAATTGAAACTCTGAAATTCAAGCTCTGAAAGCACAATGTAAACAGGAGTAGTCACGTGGTACAGAATAAGTAAATTCATTGGTCTATATTGAGGATAGAACAAAATAACCACTTCGGTGACACTCCACAGATCGAATGATCAGTAGGGGTAAATTTCTTAGAATGGAGTATCAGTGTTTTCTGACACCATGGGTGTGGCATGTTTATTGAGAGAAGGTTAGTTATGAATTTGTGGATTTTTAGAGGATGTCTTTGAGTTTTGAAAAATATTGTTTCAAGTGACCTTGACCCCATCAGTGTCAAGTAGTAGCGATTTCTGCGAAACAGTGGTCCCATAGACCGGCGTGATTTTTTAGCACAAGAATTTGGCATCTGCACGAAAACAATTTTTTTTTTTAAATTCCAGTGGTGACACTGGTGGTGAGAAGTTCTAACTTGTTTTTATTATTGTGAGGTATCAGTGTTCTTCCAGAACATTGGCGTCTATGCTCGGAATCTTGTGTTTGTGTCCCATGGGTAAAAAAATTGCTTATTTTGTCAATTTTTGCATCAAAATTTCATTTTCTGGCATAGAATCAAGAGGAATAACTCTTGCTATCCCCATTAACATGATATGTATGGATCAAAATGTTAAAGCCCAGTATATACTAAACCCAGGCATGTATAATATTGTGTATGTCTTGTGAGTTCACATCTGAGTTATTGTTCAATTAATCGATGCCCCCCCCCCTTATTCCTGCAGCCATCCATGCAGAAACCAGCAAATAGCACCATTATCATCGGTCAACTTGATTATATTCTCACTGTAAATCATTTATTGGCAAATTTGCTCAGTCAGAATGAACATTTTATGTTAAATACACCATTCTTATGTGGATATTCTAATATAGATGTCTTTTGTCACATAGATTGGTGACCATATGGTGTCTTGGGAAAGTGGGGGAGTTGGTGGGTCATCGCGTATAGCGTAATACCAAATTGAATGACAGGCTATGGACATCTATCCCGTCACCAGAATTGAATGGGTTTGTGATTTCATTGATCTTTGATGGGAACCATACCTACATATTCTCTGCATTGTACCGGTTAACATGATATATGGCACCCATGCATTATTGCAATCACAAGCAGTAAGATTGATAGGGGTTTTACATGCACCCCATTATTTTACCCATATTGAGCCTTTCAGATGATATGTACTTCTTCATGACATCATGCTCATTGAATCTTAGTTGAAAAGGTTGACATTCACATTGCAATGACACATGACAAAATTGAATTTTCAGTATATCTCATTTGAAACTGTGAAATGTTATGACCTTGTATAGCTTTCCCTTAATGCTAAATAAGACTTAAATTTTTCAACCCATTGTTTTGGAGAGCATAAAATGGTAAATGCATGAAATATCATGTTTTCTTTTCTTATCTGAGGAAAACATGCATTTGGAGATACATTTTGTTCAACATTATAGAATTTCTTACCCTTTTCAAGCTAAAGATGATGGTCGAACATCCATTTTGTCGTTACGTCAAGCATAACGTCATTGGCTCTGAAAGGCTCAATATGGGTAAACTCATTGGGGCGCATGTAAAACCCACACCCAATCTTACTGCTTGTGATTGCAACAATGCATGGAGTGTCATGTATAATTTTAACCAGTATAATGCAGAGAATATGTAGGTATGGTTCCCACCAAAGATCAATGAAATCACCAACCCATTAATTCTGGTGATGGGACATATGTCCATAGCCTGTCATTCAATTTGGTATTACGGTATACGCGATTTTCAGACATATATTCTCGCGTCGAATCGGACGATACCAATATCTCATTTTCCTGGGTAACCGTTAAATTCCAACCTGTTGAAGGGCAGATTTTTTAAAAGAAAAATGAATTAATTTCTCTCCGCATTTGCTCTAGTTAATACCAATATCAACAAACCTTTGAACATAGACTGCAACAAAGATGAGACCTTTTTACAGAGTGGCCGATCTCCCCCGCCGCCAAACCACTGACGTATCGTTTCAGACGACAAGAAACCCCTTTTAGTAGACAGTCTTTCGTCGTGGCCAATTTTGAAATAATATTTACCTTAAAAAGACAGAAACTATTTTCTAGAGTGAGACCAATTCTGCCTCTGTGGCACCAGGGTATGGGCCAGTGGGCTAAAGTCCCCATGTCGGGGGAGTGTTAGTCCCCTCCCGTCGGGGAAATCTGCAACGATCAGCCCGGTAGCTTCCGGGATCCTATAGCCACCCGTCGGGATATACGTATAGTAGCCCTTGCTTCGGGGAAATCCTGTCGCCAAATTGAATAAAGGAAATCTTCAATGATTGGAGGAAATATGAAATAATAATAACAATATAGAGTCTTCATAGTATATCCTCAGATATGTCATACTGGCAATAAGATTCCCTTTCATTTGACATTTAACTCAGCGAAACTGAACGAAGCGCAGTCGAGATATCGTATTGAAAACTATCAAAATCTACCGAAGAAATCGGATCGTCAATCTCCCTGTCCGCTCATAGGCTTTGACCTAGTTATAAAATCAACATTTTTGAGCAATTATTTGTCGCGAACGTGTACTTAAATCTAAATCATAATCTAAAAATGCTCATACAATTCATTTCGAAGAAACCCGTACCTTTTTTATTTCATCAGATGTGTTTGTGTCCAATTTTCCAACTTTATTCATCAAACGAATTCCAAAAACAAGACGAGTCTACGACACATAATCGAATTATTGATATAACTACATGCTTAATATTATGTGATATCAATAATTGGATTTGTGATATCAAATAATGAATTTATGATATCACAAATGGGAATTAAAATAATTTTGTGATATCATAAAATATATACATATATTCGATTTTGTGATATCATAAAATGAATTATTGATATCTTTCATTTAATTATATCAATACATGTACATGCATTTAGTGATATCAATAAATAGTTTTTTCGTCCGCATTTAATGCATCACAAAATTAATATATGATATAACAAATTCGATCAAGTGATATCACAAAATTAAAGGTACTTAATCCGATCAGACGATCCCCATATAATCAAGATACAACAACAACAACAACAACAACAACAACAACAACAACAACAACAACAACATTAACAACAACATTTCTTCAAAATACGCTTTAGTTATCAGAATCGATTAATTGCAACAAAATAATGCTAACCACCGTCAACTATGGTATCAAATTCCCCAAAACGTGTTATTTATCAACATTTTGTTCAACGAAATATGGCGGTATTATCACTTTTTCCGAGACCGTCGGTTTGACGACTGTTTTCTGGGCCACAAACAATTGCACATCTCGAGAAATAACAATTGTATATTGACAAATGCCAGCGATGTCTGAGACTGAGTCGTGTCGAAATAAACAATATATACTTTAACCCTTTCAATACTGAATGGACTCTCCCATTAAGTTATATGAAAGCATGTATTGGAATAGTCTATTCCACCTTGAGAGGCCCGGGTGTTCTGATAATATAACAACCATGCCGTGGCCATACGAGTATACCACTATTAGGCAATGCGGTTTGGTTCCTTGCGATTCACAATACATTTGTGCTTGACATATAATCCCATGTACGGATTGCACGCGGATCAGCCATTTTACAATGGCTGGCGTCAGAGATAATAGGAATCAGGTAGCGAGTGCACCGTGGAACGCTAGAGGTGAAGGTAACAAAATAATGGCCTTCACCTGATACATTTTTGACACGTTATTAAAGGATGAAATCTTGTTTATTTGATTTGTACATCATATCTAATTTAAACTGGTGAATTAATGGGGAATGGATTTTTGTGAGTGGGAAATTTATTTAACCAGCTACTTAGTTCTGGGGTGTTCCAGGTAAAATTTGGCTGTGGGATAGCCCTGTCCTATACACTTGGAGATTTATTTTAAAAAGTAAACACATGTCTCTGGAGGGTTATTAGGGTCACAATCCTAACTTCATATTTTAATTCTAACTTAACATTTTAATTCTTATATTTTAATTCTATTTACATTCTATTTACATTCTATTTACATTCTATTTACATTCTATTTACATTCTATTTACATTCCAGAAACATTCTATTAACTCTAACTTAATCTTTTAATTCTTACTTAATATTTTAATTCTAACTTAACATTTTAATTCTTATATTTTAATTCTAACTTTACATTTTAATTCTAACTGCGGGATGGGATGGAATATGGAATAGAACGACAATCTGCGGAACAGAATTTCAAATTGCGTGTAACGGCCGATATCTCGAGGAATACAACACGTAGATGGCTCCCTTTTGTGACTAACCTGGGACTAGTATATAGTAGTGTATAGTAGTCCCAGGACTAACGAAAGGCCCACATTCGCCCTATCCACACATATTAACCCCGCCACTGACCGGACACCAGAAGTTGCATTATTTGGTCGACAACTGACCTAACATGAAAGTTGTGGAAATCAAGGCCGTGGAACAGCTGTAGAAATGCATTTTTACAGCGATAACGCTATGCACACAAGCAGACTTGGTATTAAAACGAAGTTTATCATCTATTACACAACAAGAGGCCGATTGATTAACCCACCCATGCGAAGGTGCCATGAAACACGAAAAACTGCGTTCGACGTCAATGTTTAGAATTTAGATTTATCGATGAATACGCTAGCAAACAACAAGTGTTAGGTACCAAATGACACAGTGGAATACTGCGCATTCGTTTTTAGCTACAATATGGCTGTTTTAGTATGAATAATGTAATGGCGAAATCGCAAACACGCGCCGATGAAAACAGCTAAAAATAGACTCGATGTTTACAATAACAGGATCGATTTCAGCTGATATATTCCATGTAATGGGGCGTATAGTATATCAAAATGTAGGATTAGACACAGGGAATGTAATTTTGTTCAAATGGGTCCAACACGCAGTGAAATTGTTGCAGAAATTCGCTCCAAGAAAGAGCGCTACTTTTTCTCGTAAAAAATAGAATGGCCGACTGAAGCCGTTTTATCGTTTCAACTAAGCCTGTTCTTAGCAGCACTTCGTCAACAAAATACGAATATACACCATGTATCAGAAGACGTATCAAATGTGATTTTTTTTAAGGGCTTTGCGCTCTTCATTTGCTATAATTCGCACTTATTTTTTATTTCAGTTGTGACTAAAGGCCCAGATGCCAGAAGCCGGTGTCCGGCGATTACAAGCCAAGTTACAAAATAGATTAACTGGGTTGAACGCATGAATATGTCAATAGTGAGACTGTTCGAAAGAATATTCAAATCAAATAGTGTTTATAGACTTAAAAACTTATGATCGGCGTATGATCGGCGGATAATATGAACCTCCACCGCGTATGACCGGCGGATAATATGAGAACCTCCCCCACATATGAGAATCTCCCTCGCGTATGACCGGTGAATAATATGAACGCGGTGGAGGTTCTCATATTATCTGCCGGTCATATGCGGGGGAGGTTCTCATATGAACATATTATCCGCTGGTCATACGCGGTGGAGGTTCATATTATCCGCCGGTCATATGCGAGGGAGGTTCTCATATTATCCACCAGTCATACGCGGGGGAGGTTCTCATGCATATGATAACCTCACCCGTGTTTGACTGGCGTATAATATGATAACCCCCATCGCGTATGACCGGCGAATAATATGAACCTCCACCACGTATGACCAGCGGATAATATGTTTATATGAGAACCTCCCCCGTATGACCCGAGGATAATATGAGAACCCCCCCCCCCCCCGCAGATGACCGCGGATAATATGAGAACCTCCACCGCGTATGAACGGTGGATAATATGTTCATATGAGAACCTCCCCTGCGTATGACCGGCAGATAATATGTTCATATGAGAACCTCCCCCGCGTATGACCGGCAGATAATATGAGAACCTCCACCGTGTATATGACCGGCGGACACATAAGATTTTAAGTCTATAAACACTATTTTATTTGAATATTCTTTCGAACAGTCTCACCATTGACATATTCATGCGTTCAACCCAGTTAATCTATTTTGTAACTTGGCTTGTAATCGCCGGACACCGGCATCTGGGCTTTTAGTCACAACTGAAATAAAAAATAAGTGCGAATTATACAAATGAAGAGCGCAAATCCCTTAAAAAATCACATTTGATACGTCTTCTGATACATGGTGTATATTCGTATTTTGTGGATGAAGTGCTGCTAAAAACAGGCTTAGTTGGAACGATAAAACGGCTTCAGTCGGCCATTCTGTTGTTTACGAGAAAAAGTAGCGCTCTTTCTTAATTAATAAATGGAGCGAATTTCTACAACAATTTCACTGCGTAGTGGACCTATTTGGACAAAATTACATTCCCTGTGTCTAATCCTACACCTGGATATACTATATATACGCCCCATTATATGGAATATATCAGCTGAAATCGATCCTGTTATTGTAAACTTCGAGTCTATTTTTAGCTGTTTTCATCGGCGCGTGCTTGCGTGTTCGCCATTACAGTATTCGTATTAAAACAGCCATATTCCACTGCGTCATTTGGTGCCTAATAGTTGTTGTTTGCTAGCGTATTCATCGAGAAATCTAAATTCTAAACATTGATGTCGAACGCATCTTTTCGTGTTTCGTGGCACCTTCGCATGGGTGGGTTAATCGGTCTCTATGTGTGCATAAATCGCAGCTAAAAATACATTTCTACAGCTGTTCTACGGCCTTGATTTCGACAATTTTATGTTACATCAGTTGTCGATCGAATAATGCAACTTCTGCTGTCCGGTCAGTGGCGGGGTTAATATGTGTGGATAGTGCGAATGTGGGCCTTTCGTTAGACACCAAAAGTAGCACTCTACGTGCTGTATTCATCGAGATATCGGCCGTTCCACGCAATTTGAAATTCTGTTCCACAGATTGTCACTCTATTCCATATTCCATCCCATCCCGCAGATTGTCATGTCCCGCCGTTCGATCGCAGCGACGCCTTTCGTTATAATTGTTACGCCACCGTAGTGTGGTGTTTATTGCTTTTGGTTTTTTTGTATCGCATGGGTGATTGTACATTCGGCAAACCTCGTCAGATTCCGTCACCGTTTCATCGTACCGATAATTACGAGAGTACAACTAAGATTGGCACATGTGTTTACGTCACCGGTGTAATTGTGGGGACATGCTTCTATTATGAAGGTTTGCTATCCCGAAGGTCCGCTATTCCGAAGGTTCTCTATTCCGAAGGTTTTTGTTATTTTTAGGTTAATTCTATATTTTAAAGTATTGAGACTAATTTGAGAGGGTTCATTTTCACAAAGATTCTTTATATGGAGTGTGCGCTCACATCCGAACTGATCATGCGCGCGCACCGATACAGATACAGGAGGAAATAACTTAACTTAGAACATTAAATGTGATTTTGTTTTGTTTTCGCTGGTTTTCTTGAGATTTTATGTCGTTACGTGGGCCCATACCTTTGAATTCTTGGCATATACTATGAATGTTGTGGTATATATGGACCCTCCCGCATTGGGACATGACATAGGTTCAGTTGACTTAAGTGGTGTTCTGTGTGTGCTCCAATTTGGAGTTCATTATTTTAAGGGCCAAGTTTAGAATTTTATGGGTCCATACCTTTGAACTCTGGGCATATAATATGAATATTGGGGGGCATGGCTCTATTCCGAAGGTTCACTATCCCGAAGGTCCACTATTCCGAAATTTCTCTGAATGTTCGCTATTCCGAAGGTTCACCAATCCGAAGGTTCGTTATTCCGAAGGTTCTGTGTTCCAAAGATTTTTTTTATTTTAAGGTTAATTCTATATTCTAAAGTAACGAGAGGGTTCATTATCACGAAGATTCTTTTTATGAAGGAAATAACGTAAAACATTAAATGTGATTTTGTTTTGTTTTCGAGGGTTTTCTTGAGTTTAATGTCATTACGTATGACCTTATTTCTCATTACATATTCACGCCAAGGAGCCCACACAATTGCTATGTTACGATGCGATTTAATGTGATTATGTGTGACCTAATATCTCAATAATCTGAGGCAAGAGTACGCCTGCTAAAGGCGAATTATAACAGTTGGGGGTATAACGCTCAATAAATACTGGAGGCTATAACAAACTGCGCAGTAGAATATCGCTGAATGGACGAGTATGAGATGAGCCTAAATGCAATTGTGACTTTGTTTAAAGGCCCACTTAATTTTCGAGTCATTAATTTTTTATAGTATATACGGTTTTAATAACAATTTATGCCATAAAATTTGAATAAACTACTATAATTCATCACCATTTGAAAGGCAGAATACTTCTATCTCCTAGTTTGAAACACCTTCAAAATACCGCGTCGTATATCTAGCAATTAGCAACCAACATGTCCTCCTCGGCTTTCCATAGATTTCAACGTAATTTGATACCTATGGGTATTTGTGTCCGGGAAGTGTTTTGAACGGGTCAAATCGTGACCCCGACCTGACCTTGACCTTTAAAACTGTCAATGCAAGGTCAATTTGGGTAAAACGGACAAATTTCGGCGAAATTTGATACCTAGGGATACTTTGGTCCGAGGAGAGTTTTGAACGGGTCAAATCGTGACCTCGGCCTGACCTTGACCTTCAATATGGCCAATCAAAGGTCAACTCGGATAAAACGGATAGATTTCGACGAAATTTGATACCTATGGGTACTTTTGTCGGGGGGGGGGTGTTTTGGACGGGTCAAATCATGACTCTGACCTTACCTTGACCTTCAAAATTGTTAATTAAAGGTCAAGTTGGGTAAAACGGACGGATTTCGACGAAATTTGATACCTATGGGTAGTTTTCTACGGGTGGGGGTGTTTTGGACTGGACAAATCATGACCCTGACCTGACCTTGACTTTCGAAATAGTCAATTGAAGGTCAAATCGCACCTTTCACCGGAAAGCAGATGGGAAACAGCCCGGGTGAAGTCGGGCCTATCAGCTTGTGTAATAAAGAAGACAGTTTGATGAAAGTAATGTATGCCACGAGAAACGGGAAAACTTGAAATATGGAAGTACGCAAATTTCCCGCATAAAATTTGAAAGCTAGTTTATAGAATAATTGTATTATTATTTATATTTATGGCTAATAATACGATCTTGGTGGCGTTACCATTTCTGACTATGGTTTTCTTGTTACAGATGTGCAGGCGCGTTATTAGGGTCACAATTACAACTTCTAGAATCCATTTTATGTTTGTTTTCATTTTTGCCTTTCAATTCTGAGATCCGTTTTATGCTCATTTCAATTTCAACTTTTTAAATATAATATTTTAATTCCAACATTAGAGCTTTTTGTAGTAGATTTAAAATATTAAAATAAAATTATTAAGTAAGAATTGAAATATAAAGTCAGAGTTAGAATTATAATATAGGAATTGAAATATTAAGTAAGAATTAAAATATGAAGTTATAATTAAAATATCAAGTTAGAATTAAAATGTTAAGTTAGAATTAAAATATTAAGTAAGAATTAAAAGATTAAGTTAGAGTTCAAATGTTAAGTTAGAATTAAAATATAAGAATTAAAATGTTAAGTTAGAATTAAAATGTTAAGTTAGAATTAAAATATAAGAATTAAAATGTTAAGTTAGAATTAAAATGTGAAGTTAGGATTGTGACCCTAATAACCCTCCATACATGTCCTGTGATTTTTCTTGCATTTTCCTGATCAACTGGTGTCAACCTAGCTGGGTAAACATTACTGGAGTGGCCTGCAGGCTTCATTTCAGTGAATTTGGCTGAAACGTTAACACTGTCGTCTATGGGAAACCATTTAGTTCAGTGATTCCAATATGGCTGGTGGCGGCTTGTGGCCAATATGGCTGGCGGCGGCGGCGTGCGATGGCGTCTTCGGGTTCTAATGAGTGCATTCTAGATTCATTTAGAAATAACTCCTATACATGTATAGAAATTACCGACCTCGTGAAAGCAACTGACAAACTTGCCCTGATAGACGAATCAGTTTATCCTCCTTATATAATATGTGGATCCCAAATGCGCGGATATACAGGGAATCTTACTACAGTTGGGAATCGACCCAACTTGCCCATATTTTTACGGCGCCATTGTGGCTTAACACCTACAGCTGAACCACCGGAGGCTATCCAAGCTCACTTTCCTACAATCCGTTAAAGTAAAGGGTGCGACTTATTTCTCGAATACAAACCATTTGGGTATTTTATAGGCGGCAACATGTAAAAATTAAACTCGTGGCTGTTTGTAGTGTCTTGGACGGCGATGTCTGACTTCCAATTACTGTGACCTGGTCCCCGATACAATACTGAAGACATGCTCCTGCAAATAAAAAATGAAACAATCAACAAACAATGCCTGCGAGTAAAGCTAGACGTAACATTCGGCCGGTGGAGGTTTATTTATATGCACTTAACTTTCCTGTTCTGGCACATTGAGGTGCATGTCCCTCAACTCAGACCATGCAGGCTTTCGGAGTTCGAACCGGCGCCAACCTCATCTAGCCCAGACTTCATGCGATGATCTTATCCACGATCCAACTATACTTCGGCTACGGGGACATCCTTAAAACGGAGGCCATTTCACCAAGAGTTGGGAAGCGTGTCAGTCTGAACATGGATTCGATTATTGAAAAAGAACAGATCTACCATTATATTGGAACAGCACAATGCACTTCCTCCGAACTTGTACATGTCACCATACGATTACCGGTACTCGCGCATATATCTGTTATGGAGACACGGACGGAATCAGTATGAGTAGCCATTGCTTCAAATGTGCTTATAACTCAGTGAGCGTGAACAAATGTTCATTTCTTGTCTCCTTATTATATACATGTAGGTATAGTCATCCCACATTATTCACATATTAGAATTTATATAACTCACGACGAAAGCATGATCGCAATGACAACGTATAATTATGCAAAACAGTAACATGTATGCGGATAGTCTTATTATATGATTGTATATATAAATTGGGGCCTAATCGATTTGAATTAATTTCATGTAGTATTGTGTAGAAGACTATTCATGTGAATATTGTCGGTCTGATCTTTCAAGGGTATATAAGGATAATTTCGCGATCTGACCGGAGATTGTTGACATAGCCGATGCGGAATTTAAGATACGACATTAAACAGAAGATATCACATTGTATTTGCAAAGAGTAAGCTGTGATATTATAGGGTCGCTAGAGCTAGTGAAAGGGTTTGAAATAAGTGCAATAATGTCAAGCTGCGAAGTTGAAAGTTTCCCTGTACTTTAATCGTACTGCATATATTGTACCCCAAATCCATGTCCCAAATCATTAGGATATCATCTATTTGGGGTTCATCGTCATTTCAATCATTATGTCATATCGCGACGTTGTCAATTTGATTCGTGGTGGTAAGACAACGCAGAGGGTTATATATTATCACCGGGAAATATCTACATTGCATGTATATATACGTATATATAGGAACCACCGACACACAGCAAGAAACTGAAAAACTGCAATGCAGGTACAAGTGTCAGATTATCTTCCCTTCAAGTGGATAACAAATCCGCGATTATGGGGATCAGAACCAACTTGATGTATATCTTACCAATATGCCCTATCACTAACTCGCGGCCATTTTGGATCCACCAGGTCCGGTTCCGTGGTTTCATAGATTCATCCAGCCCCGGTTCCTTGGTTTCAGTGCTACATGTCAAAGTTTTGGAGTAGCATATCCATATATTATTATGAATTATTCATGACTTCCATGAAAGTTAAGTAAAACCACGGAACCGGGCCTGGTGGATCCAAAATGGCCGCGAGTTAGTGATAGGGCATATTGAGCCACATTTGTTGTTGTTGGCTTCCGTTTGTCATATATCGTTGTATGCAACCGGGTGTTGCTTCTCCTAATAATGCACGTTGAGTGCAATGGGGCCTTAGTCGTTAACCCTTTCTATACTAATTTACCAAATACTCATTGATGTGTGGTTCCCGGTCGTAGGAAGTGTTCCGATAATATACCATTCCAATGTATATACTTTTATAGCTTTTATAATCCATTTATATAGAACCGGCATCGCCATCGCTGATCGTATTATAGGGCTATGCTATACTGACCTGTATGCGTGGACGTCCTTTTCTGGAACCTCTCCCAAACAAACACTGTTTAATCTCTCGTCATAGTCAAGTTTATAAGGAAGGTCGATCAAATCACGATGATATAGGAACGCACCGGGGGCCAACAGCACCTTATGTGATCTTATCACAACACCGTCATCAGTCGTCAATAAGATAGCCTCATTCTGACATTTTGGTGTATCAATGCGGCGCACGATACCGCGCAATACGTCACACCCGTTAGAACTAGCCAAACTCAGCTGAGCAGCTGTGAGCTTTCTGGGATTGATGTAACCAGCTCCATTAGGTTCGTATATTGCGTCATCGTTTGGATTAAAGTTAATCCACGGACAAATACGTCCCAGCTCCGATGGTGGTACTAAATGTTCTCCACCAGAACTATTTGGATTGGAGCGTATAGCATCAGTGTAGTATTTTCCGACTTGTATACAACCAACCTCCTCGAAAAAATCAACCCCTGTAATGAAATTAGAATGTTTGAAACATCTGAAAGCACTTTGTGCAAACAATTCGTTTATAGTTTTACAGTACTATGCCTTTTGATAGTTACACACAACGGTGATCAAATGAGAACTGACCAAATATTTCTGTATTCAGAGAGGAGTCTGGAAACAATTCGCAGACACGAGGCCGAAATAAAAAAATTTCGACCACAAGGTAATCACCCCCCCCCCCCCTACTTGCAATTTTTTTTTATTCAGCAAAGTTTAGGACCCCCCCCCCCCTTACCCCATATTTGACCCTTTTTAAATCTTTTTAAAACCAAATATTAGAAATACCATCCCAAATGCTTCCCTTGTTCACTCTTGTTTTCCATTCTGTTCAATTACCTATTATTGACAATTGATAAAATTAAATGGCCTGAAACAATTCTACCCCAAACTGCTTCAATCGTATTAGTACAGGTATGCCTACTTTATTATGTGAATCGAACTATGCATAAACCTGCCTAAACACCAAATCAACCCCAACATCGGGTGTAAAAAATATTTGATTCGAGTAGAGGAGCCCACCCATCAAAGCTCAGAGTGATCAGATATCGATGTTTGAAATCTATTTTTCACCACCAATAATGTTAAGTGGCCCAGTAAACAGTCGACGTAAGACTGTCTCGGATCAAATTGTGGATGGCGACGAGTCACTCGTCGCTAATGGTGAAAATTGTTTCAAACTCCGTTAATTTGGCGTCCGGAATGATTTTATAGCTGCAGAGTTGTACGTAATCTTATTATTTATTACAAGTTGGATATTACATATAATTTTTTTGTAGTCCAACGACTGATAGCAACACACCTAGAGATGATAATGTCGACACAATATTGCTTTAGTCTACGCAAAAATGTAAAGTCGTTTTGTTTCGGGAGTTTTGTATTCTGTTTTATAGGCAAATGCACTTTATCGAGTGATTTAGCAAACACAAACATGGCAACTTCGCGTCTCAAACATCATATTTAAATATTTCTCAGACCAGTCAAAAAATTGCGGTTGGGGTCTCCTTACCGACCAGATTTGCACTCCAAACCCTAAAGTGTTTTCCTGGTTTACAATAAAATCGTTTGAAATTTTCGAATTTTTTTATTTAAAAAGCAAACAACACCTTATAAATGTGTCAGAACGGGTTGATTTCTCGATTAAAGCTTTGCATGTATTATAATTTATATGAATACAATTCATATTAATCTTCAAGCTAAAATATTCACATAAATTATCAGACATAACAAGAGAGTCAATGACTGTGGGGACGCCCACCATACTGCAAAGACTGATACGACTGGGACTCTGGAGACCACAACAGTCAGAACTTTTCATAATCACTTTAAAAGAAGTAGATCTAAACAGGATATGTGGCTAGAGAGACTTCACGTATGTAGATTGGTGAAAATCCACCTTGAAATTACCAACTGTACACTACTGATCACCCCCTCCTCCAGCTCAAGTCCCCTCCAGACCGGGCTCCAGACTCCCAAGTCTTAGGTTGGAATTTCACAACCGACACCTCAAACTTTCTCAATTGTTGGAAATTTCCAATCTCACAAGCGCCTTTTTATAAAACCATTTAGACATGTTTGAAGCCCAATTATCCATGGACCCAAAACACCATACATGTATGTCAGAGTAATCAGTCAGGTGGTTCCAAGGTAGATGTTTTAATGAATTTGGTATTTCAATGATTTTATTAGACACAAAAGTGTTAACTCCCCATAGCCCCGCCATTTCTTGACAGGTTTACCTCATTTTAACAACAAATCTGATTCTCAGTAACTAAAGGATCCTCCATACTATATGTAAGCTAAATAGTCCAACCTCTCTTGAGAAGACATTTTAAGAATTACTATAGAGACATATAGTTATGTCCCTGGTCCCACCCTACTTAATCTGGTGACCCCATCTGAATAAATTTGAATCCCA
Source organism: Siphonodentalium dalli (assembly GCA_032622095.1). Lineage (NCBI taxonomy): Eukaryota > Metazoa > Mollusca > Scaphopoda > Gadilida > Siphonodentaliidae > Siphonodentalium > Siphonodentalium dalli. The sequence continues at coordinate 153,363,839 of CP136063.1, forward strand.
GACACCAAAGAACCCTTCATACAAAATATCAGTAAAAGAGACCTGATGGTCCTTGTGTGAAGGAAGCATATTAAGAGGGAAAATGTCCTTCGCTTGGCCCCTATTTGACCAGGTGACCCCATTTAAAAAAATCTGAATTGCAGTCAAACAAGAACATTCCATGCTTAATAAGCCAACTAGTCATTGCATACATATTTTAAGAATTACTATGTGGTGAAATAGTTATGTCTCTGGCTCTGCCCTTATTTGACTTTGTGATCCCATTTTCACAAATCTGTCATCCAAGGTAATTCATACCAAAAATAAGCAAAATAGGCCATTTGATTCTTGCATAGAAGACATATCCATATCACGAATTACTATGGAGAGAAAGAGTAATGTAGCTGGCCTTGCACCTACTTGCCCTGGTGACCCTGGTTGAACAAATCTGAATCACAATCACCAAAAGGAGACTCAATATTAAATATGAGGTAAATAGAGCTGGTGGTTCTTTCAAAGAACACTTTTCAAGTTTGCAAATTATGTTCTAGTGAAGTGGTGGATGTGGTAGTGTTAAATGTCATGCTGAAAGATTTGAACAATACATATGATAGATTGTTGTTGTACTTGGGAATTAATTACCTCTAGCAGATCTCCAGGGAATGTTTATACAAATGTCAGATTTCACTTGACATATGTAGGCATACCCCGCATACAGTTAGAGCCAAAGTAAATGCTTCTTATTAACGATTCTCTGTCAAGAATTTGAGTCAATATTATTTTTGGGACCAGGGTGGCAGAAGCAGTTAACTTGAGGGAAGGGTCAGGGGGCACAACCTTCATAAATGTAATGGCATTAGTTTTTCAATTTTCAATATATATATATATATACTAGAAGGTGACCCGACTTCGTCCGGGCTTTGACCTTGAATTGTCTATTTTGAAGGCCAAGGTCAAGTGGGGTCACGATTTGACCCGTCCAAAACACTGCCCGAACAAAAGTACCCGACAAAAGTACCCGTCGAAATCCATCCGGTTTTACCCGATTTGACCTTGAATTAATCATTTTGAAGGTCAAGGTCAGGTCGGGGTCACGATTTGACCCGTCCAAAACACCCAGTGGACAAAAGTAACCCTATGTATAAAATTTCGTCGAAATACCATCAAAATTGGCGATTTGACCTTGAATTGACCCGAGTTCAAGGTCAAGGTCACGTCACACGGGCAAATGAATATGCTTATGAGACTCCCCATACGAAAGTACCACAACATACCAAGTTTCATCGAAATCCCGTGATATTCGGGCGTTTGACCGTGAAATGACCCGATTCAAGGCCAAGGTCACGTCGCACGGGCAAATTAATATGCTTATGAGACTCCCCATACGAAGTACCCCCACATACCAAGTTTCATCGAAATCCCGTGATATTCGGGCGTTTGACCTTGAAATGACCCGAATTCAAGGTCAAGGTCACGTCGCACGGGCAAATTAATAGGTTTATGCCACTCCCCGGCCGAAAATACACCCACATACCAAGTTTCATCGAAATCCCGTGATATTCGGGCGTTTGACCTTGAAATTACCCGATTTCAAGGTCAAGGTCACGTCGCACGGGCAAATTAATAGGCCCATGTCACTCCCCGGCCGAAAATACCAACACATACCAAGTTTCATCGAAATCGGCTCGGCCTTTTTTGAGTCCATCGATTACAGACAGACACACCCACACACCCACACACACACACACACACACACACACAGATCTTCCAAAATATATAATAGATAATTGACCATGGAGTTAAATACAAATTTTATATTTTTTTAAAAATATTTTAATAATAAATAGAGAATACCTACGAGTTTTGGTTGAATACCCGAATTATCTCATGAGTGGGTGCAAGGAAGTACAGAATTTTCACGAGCGGCTGCAAGCCGCGAGTGGAAATTCTGTACTTCCTTGCACCCACGAATGAGATAATCCGGGTATTCAACCAAAACCCGTAGGTTTTCTTTTTATTATATGCGCTATAAACCGCACCAAAAACTGCTAATTTTGTCCTACAGTTCACTTCAAATTGTTAGAAAGCTTCGACATTTGCATTTTGTTTACATTCCATCAATTGATTTGCTCACAACTGAATGACAAATATCGAGCATAGCCGCCATAAGAAATAGTCCCCATTGTTTTATTCTGAAATGATGCGAGAAAATTAATGTATACATAATTTAGTGATAAGAATATATTAAAACAAATGAGTTAACATTATAACAATTAAATAACAGTTTATGAACCGTGAAAATCAATAATTAAAACGATAGTCCGGCTGTTATTGATACGCTTTGAAACTTAATGTGATTCGCCGCTATAAACCGGAAGTGATCTCCGAAAAAGTAATACTATTGTGTTATCCATCGAGTCGGTCAGTGTTATCCATCGAGTCAGTCAGTGTTATCCATCGAGTCGGTCCAGGTGATGGATATAACGCTCTACGCCACGGCAATTTCCCACTATTTAATGGGGAAGCATATAATAAAAAACAATTCCACATTTTTTTTTAAATAACTTTTATTTTTTAATATATAATTTTTTTTCTTTTCATTTCTTTTCTTTTCTTTTTTGGTTAAAGAGTTAAATCTAAAAAAAATTTTTTTAGTTATGTCCCTGGCCCCGCCCACATTTGACACAGTGACCTCATTTGAACAAATCTGAACCCCAGTCACCCAAGGATCCTTCATACCAAATATGAACCCATTTGGCCTGATGGTATTTGAGAAGATGTTTAAAAGAATTACTATGGAGGGAAAGAGTTATGGCCCTGGCTTCGCAACTATTTGACCCAGTGACCTCATTTGAACAAATCTGAATGTGCATGAGTCACCTAGGGAACATCCCCACCAAATATGAACGCATTCATTCTTATGGTTCCAGAGGAGAAGATGTTTAAATAATTGTTGACGGACGGATGGACGGACGAACGGACTTGTAACACCAGATATTTCGTTGGCATTTTTACTGAGTAACCCCAGCCACTGACGTGTATGGATAGCGTGAACTCGCTCCCCGATTCAGAGATTTTTTAGATTGAGCTTAACCGTAGGCCGAATCCGTGACAACTTTCCATAGGCTAGGTTGGATCAAGGATTGTATATTAATATCATAGGTTACTGCTCAACTTGATACACTCGTATACTGTTTCACTAATGAACCACTGGTCACCATGGTATATTTACATACTAAGTGTGATTTTCACTAAATCCAGCATTCCGATTGGTCGGCGCCCATGTGGCTAGTTGCAATTATTTCTCGGTGAACGCGCAACAGGTCATAACTGCAGCCTCATAATTACATCGACGCGTCATTGGTTTTGGAAAGACGAACGCGTAATGTTTTGGGCGCATTTGGACTCGCGCAGGATTGACTTAATAAGAGAAATTGTTCCTGTTAACTTTTGCCAAGGGTGCTATGGGATATTTTGGGCTGGTTTTGTCACGATACACTTTTCGATTTAAATACATTTACAAAAGTGGCTTTCTCGCTAAATGTATATAAATATAAGGATTAACTGTCATGTGTACTGTTTTCATGGAGATGTAACCGCGAGGTGAGTGGTCATAACGTGTATTTAAAAGCACATACAAGTTATGACCACTCACCTCGCGGTTACATCTCCATAAAAACAGTCCACATGACAGTTAATCCTTATCTATAGTTCGTATTCGGAATGAGTCATAACAATATAAGAAGGAATATAATTGTGTAGCATAAGTAAATAGCAGGGTACGAGATGACTTAGGAGGGTACAAGTTGGTTAATAATGTGTCGGAGGTAACGAGTTGGTAAAGGTACGAAATTTCTCACTCGCAATAGGTTATGCGACCATATGGTTTTATTTCTCGACCAGTCTTGTCACCAAAGAGGAGTTAGCGTACCTATAATTACGCCGCCACGTACATTACCTGAACGATCTCGTATCGTATGGTAACGATCGACAGATTTCTTTGTGAAGTGGTCCCAGACTGGTTCCCTGTCGCTGCTCCTGTAGACTCGTCCTTGATCGTAATGTGATGAAAAGACAGTTCTATCAAAATCGCTATTCTGTGTATGAGAAGTTCGAAAAATAGCTAAACGTTATAGACCGTGTCACCGTGAGCAACAATATGTCCACTCTCCCCTGTGCGGATTTTTGCCAACTATTTTTGTTCCGATAGACAGATGTATTGCACACATTTTTATGCTTGTTTTCCACTCAGGCGTTGGGGCTTTTTCGTTTTATAGCGATTTTCAACAAATTACTGTGATTTTTGCGATAAAATGGTAGGGGAAACATCTCTCTCAAAATTAATACTAAAATTATATGTATCTTTTCAAACTCAGTTTCACGTGAACGGTATTATAATAAGTGTTCGCATCGATAGCGTTACAAGGGCACCTGCCGATATGATTTTTTATTTACTTTGAAGATATATCTGAAATAGTACAGTGTGTGAACTTACACATGCATAACGTAATTAAACTATGGAAAATACCGATGTGTCCATGTTTGTCCACGAGAACATAGGCCAGGGCAGTTCTATAACAACCCACGAGCACTTGGAGGTAGTCAATGCTCAGCTTTTTCATGGCCGATTTTGTTTTTATTTTTCACAAAAAAAATCACAGTTAGGTTCTAGTCACATTTCAAGAAGAAATTAGCAGAACTTGAATGTAAGTGAGGCATATCATAACCCATTAATATTCCAACTCATATGAATTTTTTTTTACTTTGGCTCAAAATGGCCAGCAACATGGCCGCCAACATATTGAAAATGGTAGATATTGCCAGTGTGTTTTGCAGTCGTTTACAAGTTGTGGTTGATGATTGAAATAGGATATTCGACCTGCCTTCTGTACATTCAATACCATTCTAGCCAGGACATTTAATACCAGAAATATTTGATTTTCTCTTACAAAAAAAATCACTTTTAAGGTTTGAACCATTTTTGTTTCAAGTAAAATTTAACTGTCTTTGGTATGAAAGGTGTGTATTTGTTTTGAAATATCTTAAATGTGTCACACTAAGGTGTTTAGTAACCACATTACTCAAGATGGCTTCCAAAATGGCAACTAAATTTTGTAAAAAGTTGATTTTTCATATAAATCCGACACATAATTATCTGCTGTTTCGAAAAAGTAGCAAAGTGTGACTCACTTGATTATTAGACATATTAGTTAATCGACTGACAACTAAATATTCTATTGTAGCTGTCGTTCCAGAACCTTATGAGACATGAGAATATTTGTTTAAGTATTCAGTGTGGAAAACGTCTTTCGGGATTCTGACCATGTTTTTGAAAGGAACTGGGCAGAACTTTGATACGGAAATGAATGGAGCCATAATATGTGGCTACCCCAGCCCAATAGAATAAAAGTTTATCAACTATTGTTAGGAAAATCGTTTAACTTTCTTCCATTGTTCATAAACGCCACCAAGATGGAGAAACTCTCTGACATTACCTCTCAATCGATTAGTATATCCTTGAATTATTGTGGAAAGCGATATCCACCCAAGGTACACACGTACAACCCACCCACGACCATAAAGTCACTCCATATACACATAAACACCACATAGATATGACAATATAGTCGCTCGCTTTATACACATACACCAAACCCATGACCGCACATCCATATGTGTGTATACACATACACACCGCACATGACCATACATCCATCAGTAACAATGCAGGCACACCAGGTATACTTCCTGCATCTGACCCTTGACCATATCGTATATCTGTATACATATTCACCACACGATCATACGTTCAATCATTGTATACCTATTGACCCCACCATATACAGTCACTCATTTTTAGCTATTTTCCACACCATGGACATATAGCCACTGAAGATATACATATACACACCACCGATGGCAATAGAGTCACCCCATGTATACATATGCAGGTGATATGCACCTCACCAATCGCCGATTAGCCAATCGCTTTATACATATACCGCTTACCCATAACCAAAAAGCCACACTTGTGTATACCCGTACACCCGCATAGCCATGAATCACCATACATGCACACCAGGTAAACTCCCATACCTGACATATGACCATATAATCACTCCCAGTACACATATTCACCACAATCATGATAATATAGTCGCTACTTGTATATCAATTCACCTCACCATTGGTCATACGGTTAATCCCTGTATATATATTATCCACACCTATTGCCAAATAGCCACTAAATATTTACATATACACCCCACCATGTCCCATGACCATAGTCACCCCATGTATACATATGCACCTCACAATGGTCATATAGCCACACATTTTATACGCATACGCCTCACCCATACCACTCAATCCATGACCATACAGCCACACTTGAGTATACCCGTACACATCACACATAACCAAACATCCATAAGTCACCATGCATGCACACCATGTATACTCCTACACCTAACCCATGACCATATAGTCACCATATTCATGATCATACAGTCACCCCTTGCATACCTATTCACCTCACCATTGACCATAAAGTCACTCACTGTATAAATATTCGCCATACCCATAGCCATTCGATATATACATATCCACCCCACCCATGGCCATAGAGTTACTTCAGGTGTACATGTTCACATCACCAACATCCAGATGTACCAATACCCCGTACACACGGCCACTCATACCTTCCAGACCTGCGTATGCCCATCACACATGACAATTCAGCCACTCGTTGTCTACTCATACACGCCATCCGTGATCACACAGCTACTCCATGTATACATATACCCCCGCCAATGTCAATATACATCCCATCCATTACCACAAGGGCTCCCTATATACACACACACTCGCCAACGACAACCCGGATGCACCTATACACATTCAAACAATCCATATGTAACTATATACCCACCCATGATCGTACAAACAACGCATGGATATATGTACTCCCGCCTGTGACAATAAAGCCACAAGTTACACATGTACATCCGTGACCATACAGTCACTCCATGTACATGTAAACATAAACACAGAGATGACTCTCATTATATCACTGCATGTATACATATTCACCTCACACATGACCATATAGCCACTACTTGTATATACATATACATCTCACAGTGAACAACCCACTCATTACCATACAGTCACTCCTTGTATACATATTCACATCATCCGTGACCATAAAATAACTCCATGTATACATATTCACCTCACTTATGACCATACAGTAACTCCCTGGCTGCCATCTTGACCCCCATTTTGGATCAATTTGATCAGTTTTGATCCTAATGGGCCAGAATAGACACAGATTACGGTTCATCTCAGTTCCGTTTCAAAGTTCTGCCCATTTCCTTTAAAAATATAGTTAGAATCCAACAAGTAGCTTTCGGCAAAATTCCAAACCGCAACTTTTAAATGAATTTGTCATGTCCCATAAAGAACTGGGGCAACCAGATATAATATTGAGTTGTCTGTTGATTACTTAACATGCATAATAACCAAGTGAGTCACAATTTGCTAACTTTTTGGAACAGCAGAGAATAATGTTCCGGATATATGCGAACAATGAACGTTTTACCCAAATTGGTTGTCAATTTGGAAGCCATCTTTCAAGAGTAATTTTGTATATAAACATCTTAGTGTGACACATTTAAAAGAGATCAAAATAATAAACACATTCCATACCAAAGTTAGTTACATTTTACTTTTTAAAAATATGGTGCAAACATTAGAAGTTAATGTTTGCCGATATTTATGTCAACTTTGTGAGAGTAATATCCAATATTTCTGGTAATGTCAGTAGTTACAATTACTAAAAATTAACCAAGGTGATTCAGACATGTTAGTTTTCAATGGATAAAATACAGAATAACCCATTTTATTCATCAACGACAACATGTAAGTGATTGCACTGCACGGTGTGGCTATATCTACAATTATCCATATTTTGGCCATTTTGAGCCAAAGTAACACATTTTCTGATCATTCTTCCTTGTTGAAATATGACTAGAATCCAAATTCTGTAAAATCAAATTTTTGAGGGTTCGGAAAAGGCTAGGACCTCAATAATTTCTTATTTCATTGCTCCAACGATCAGTTAATATAAAAAATTCAAAATAAAGTCACAATTCTCAACCAGTTCCAAACAGCAGAAACTGATATTTTCCACTTCCGGTGGCCATTTTGAATATATGAAATGTATTTATAACCATAAATAAGGAGCAATATAATGATATATCACACTACTTAATACCTCATAAACTTAATTAATTGCGAATTAAAATTCACCAGGTCAGATATTAACTTTTGGCGGCCATCTTGGATTCAATGACCGATAACTCTGGAAAGCCCCTAGAGCCAGATGGCAAACAACCGGCAAATGAAAGGACTGATATAGTTCTACAAACATTTCATAAGCACCAAATAATCCGCAAAGGGGGAGGGGGTTACATGCAGCTCAAGCTATATTACTATTCGACTCAGGTATTTGAACCCAACTACTATGCTTTCGTTTGGTGAAGGAGAACTCCAGATTTACATATAGCCGAAAATGGTTAATAGCCAATGTCTATACTAATAAAACTCAATTTTGTTTGTCTGTCGGGCTATTGGTGACCAAACGGCCAGGCCATCGGAGCTGAAAATGTGTCAGCTGACCCGGGGAGTGTCGTGGGGTAGATGCCGTTGACATCAGATTTCGCAAAAGGGGCATAATGATTAATTTAACTGATTAATTATATATACCCCAAAATGGTTGGAATCTGATCGTTGAAAATTGATTCACAAGGGTAAATTTGACACGAGGAGTGTCATGGGATAGGTGCCGCTGACATCACATGACTTAAAGCTACACTAATAAACAATTTTAATTAAATAACAATTAACTAATCATATACCCAAAATACCCCGATTGCTGGAAATTGATATGCTGTGGTAAATCGACTTGGGGATTACCATTGGATAGGTGCCGTTAACCCCAAATGGGAACTTAAAATTATATTACCATATGTGAGGAACAAAGAGATTTCCTAAACAACTTAGACGATATGTAGGAAAATAAGTTGGTACACAGGGATCACCTGACCAGGGGAATATCATTGGATAGGCGTCTTTGATCTCCGACGATTTAAAGGCGGGCTAATATATTATATTAAAATAGATGATCAACGAAGAGCGCAACGAAGAGCGTCCCTTGTCGATATGGAGGAAAATTGTTACACAGGAGGTCACCTCAACAGGGAATATCATGGGGTATGTGTCTTTAACACCAAATGACTTAAAGGGGGACTAATAAATCATATCAACACAGGAAAGAGGTAACTTTATATGGAGAGTGTCATACAATTATAGTTGATGTTTACCTCCTGTGATTAATAATTAATTTAAATGACTTGAAGGGGCACACATAATTTACTCATTCTTCACCCGAGAAACACCGGGAACCCCGGCTAGTATATACATAATATTATTACTCTTATTATAAATGATAATACATCAAAACTATAATCATGGGAACCTACATACCATTACCAAACATGCTACAGGCGCTCAACGTTTTTGAATTGTGTGGCTGGTTCTTAAAGGGGTACTGTACTCTAAATCCGGCCATTTATGGGACCATCTCCTTTTATACTCAACATAATATATGCAACAAATGAATGAATTTGAGCCATGGATGAGTGCAAAATACACGCATTTACCATATTAACAACATGGTAATTATAATGAAAATGAATAAATGGCTGGAGTCATAAATTCATTCTCATTATAATTACCATGTTGTTTGCGTCGTTCATAGAGCACATGCGTCTATTTTGCACTAATCCATTTATCAAATTCATTCATTTGTTGCATATATTCTGTTGAGTATACAAGAAGATTGTCAAAAATGTGGCCGGATTTAGTGTTCAGTACCCCTTTAGACCACATGATTCTCTGTTAGAAACAGTCCCGGTCAACAGGAGACAGTTCACACCAACTACAGAACCATTGGTATAGTGATTCCATAGGGTATGTTTTAGAAATGGATTCACTGAAAGGGAGTGCTATATCTGTATCTATAACCATTTTTTACTGGCCATATATACCAGTCATAGTTTATATGAGTAGAGACTGAAGTCAAACAAAATCTCTATGACTAGAGATGTTGATACAACACTGTCAGATAAGATCAGATAAGTACCACAGTAGACTGGTATGCTTATTATTGTCACTGTAAGATATAAAATTCACAAGAATGTTAGCACATATATGGAGTATATTAATTGTATTGGGACTGTGAAAGATTGAAACAATTGTTTCATATCAGGGATGCCAGAAGCATAGAGATATCTTCAAATGATTTAGAGATATCTTCAATTAATTTGGAGATATCTCTAATTCATTTAGAGATAAGTCCAATTCCAGGTTCAATTATGGATATGTGCTGATTTAGAGATATCTCCAAATGATTTGGAGATATCTCCAAATATTTAGAGATATCTCCAAATATTTAGAGATATCTCCAAATATTTGAGTATATGTTAATTTGGCTGCCCATAGAAGCACCAATGGCGAGGGGATTCTTTAAAATGTGTATCTCTAACTACAGGTACACATGTCCAAATGGCATCAAATGGGTTAACAGTCCCTGAATACATGATTACAGGATTATAGTTAATAATACAAAGAATCTCTGATCATATTAGTATCTGGACACCAAACTTGAATTCAACTGCTAAAATATTGATGTTATGGAGGAGTTTAAATTATTTATTTATGGCCTACAACAATCTAAATAAAACATATTCCACAGCTGGAATAGTTTATATATATGATCTAAGATCGAGAGAGAAGTTTTAATTTGAAAATTTCAGATGGAAATGTGTTAAAGTCCACTGGCTCTGTCCATTTTGACAGGTCAGTCTCATTTGAACAAATCTGAATTCGAACCATATAAGACCATTCACACAAGTTGTTTGATGTTCAAGTCTCAGAGTCGCTTATGTGGACACACATTATAGGTCTGTCGCCATGCGTGCCAGTGTATTACTGTGCCTTTAAGGGGTCAATAAGCAGTCCCACTATCGCTTAAAATAAACCCAAAATAAAGACGTTGTTTACTTACCGACGGTTCTGTGGGGCCAATGACACAAACTTTCAGATTACTAATTTCCGAAGCATACTTCGAAGCAGCAGAACCTATCATCCCCGCGCCAACTACGCATAAATCATAAGGCTTTGAATCCATGATTGCACAAGGGTCTGTCGAGCACTTCTCGAGAGTATAATAAACTAACTAAATAAACCCAGGAAATGCCAGTCACAAAATTACACAAAGATCGCTTATCGATTCCAATATAGCCCAAAACGACCATACGTTTGAACAAGAGGCCAACAAAGCAAACAGGTGTGTGCATGTTTTATTAACAGACATCCTAAAATGGCGTGTCTCTTCCACGAACATGCTGTACGGATTTAGTAGTATATATAACATATTATTTTGAGTCAGAGAGAACAGACAATCGGGGCTTCTGTGACTAGGACAGATTGATTTCTCCAATTATATTCTATGAACCGGGAGGCTATTTTAGAACATTACACAATTTTTATTAGAATCTAGCTTTTAACCATATCTATATAGTAGTTCCCTTATGGGATGTTCAGATACTAAGTTCAACAAATGACAATAGGTCGTTTGTTGAACTTATTATCTGAACATTTCCCACCAATGAATATAAATCATTTTGATCTTGTATTATCTGTTTTTCTGTCTGCCGTCTGCTTTTATTACCTCAAAATGAATAATAGACCGTTCCAATGTATACTGTTATACCTGAATGGGAAAATCCATTTAGTTTAGAAAGGGTTAAAACAGGCCTAGCACATGTAGTGTGGCTGACACTGATAAGATTTTCCCCACGACAGTATATATGCACTCCTATCGTACACTTTCAGAAAGCACAACTAGTGTGGTCGTGGTACGCAAAAAAGGGGTCAACCCAGAAGAAATTGGTATAGAAGCGATCTCGGTGTCATTCAACGCGGGAGAATCTCTGCTACAACATATCCAAAATCCGCTAAAATCCGCTTTGGGCAAAATCCAGGATCCAAGATGGCGTCCAACATGGCCGCCATTAGTCAAAAGAGATTCTGACTGAGATTAATTCGACATAATGAGAACAAATGTTGCCATATTAATACAAATGTATACATTTTTGCGAAGGTAAAGTATTATGCCACATATCTATAGAAAAAATGGAACCCCTCGCCCCAGATGGCTGCCAAAATGGTGGCCTAAACTCGAAAATTTGAAATTTTTGCCTAATATCTTAAAGATCAATTCCTGTTGTTTGATAATGGTTCAGACTGGCGACATTGATTAGTCATATTCATGTTAATTCATCATTGGAGCAATGAAAGATACCATACATGGGGTCCCAGACTCATATACACCCTCAAAAATTTGATTTTACAGAACGCGGTATAAAATTCCACAAATATCGCCATTGGGATTCCAGTCGTATATCAACAAGAAATGGACAGAACTGTACAATGTAAGATGGGCATACCATTATCTATAATTGCTCCAATTCAATGAAACCCAAATTGGCGCTTTGTCTTAAAATGGCTGCCAAAATGGCGGTCAAAATATGGAAAATGGCAGATATTTAGAATGGTCGTCAGAGGGTTAGACCCAGAAGGAATTGGTAAAGAAACGGTTTTGTTGTCATTCGACGCGGGAGAATCTCGTGTATAACATATCCAAAATCCGCTAAAATCCGCTTTTGGGAAAATACAGAATTCAAGATGGCGTCCAACATGGTCGCCAATAATAATGAAAATGGCAAATATGTAGTTATTCACGAAAACCCATTCGACAAAACGCCAATTCGGCACAAATACACATCATTGATTGAAATCAATGTTTTTTGTGGGTATGAGTAGCCAATCACGATTCAAAATGCTAAGATGGCTACCAAAATGGCCACCGAAAATTGTCGAAATTTAAGTTCTGCTCAGAGGAAAGCCGAAACAACACTTCGGTTGTGAGATAACGATGACAGACCTATTAAACATGTTGCCAATAATCTACTACCACAATCAGTTCAGCCCGAAATGTTCCAACTAAGCAGTATCTACTGCAGGAACCAACACGATGTCCACTTATTACGAGGGACTATCTGGAAATTAATTAAAAATAAATTAAATTGCTACGAATCTGGATTATTTGAAAACACAGTGTCAACATTTCTACTTAATAACGACTATTCGGAACATCAATTATATGGGCATCGGTGGTCTAGTACGGAAGCATCAGGCTATAATAGGTTTTCCAGTGCTGGCGAAAGTGAAAAGGACAGGAGGGAAAAGCGAATAATCTGGGGTTTACTTAATTGGTGGGCAAGTTGGTTATCGGAGCTGGAGAGTTTCAAAGTAACATTATTTTCTTCAATATCAAGAGGAAAAATGAAAATTCGCACGTACATTGTATACCCTTCACACTTTATGTGACAATTCCGTGTCATGCGATTGTGGGTATATACATGTGGATAGAAACATTCTAGTACATATATAGACGCACCTATATCTTCTACACATTTAGTGAATTTCATCAAAGATATGTAGACACAATGGGCGTCACGGCTGGATCTGACCCGTAGGCGTAAAGGTATCAACCATTTAGCTTGATTAACTGGCATTTCAAGGTTGTCATTGGATAGAAATTCCACATGAAGATGGTGATTAACAACATGTTTGTCTAAGAAATGTGAACAATGAACATGTTATTTTCCGGATGTTACACAATCAAACTGCCACATAAGGCGTTCATCCATGCTCATCAGAGCACGACCTATGTGCAAATTAATGACACGAAACTATTTCATGCGGACGACGTTCTCTAGACCTACATCCAACGTCATTTCCTATTAACTTTTATTGTTTGTACGGACGGTTTCGAGGTTTGAAAATCCCGCTTGTCCAAGAAAACCTCCACATACTTACGGAGTCGATGTGTAAACAATGTATGGGAATAGTTTCTTCATACATATATGTATTTGGCACACGTATTTTCTAGAACATAAGAGATCACCATTTACCGGAGAGTTGATATCTGGGAAGAGATCAGAGTAAAACTACTTTTCTTACATGTCGAAATGGGGAATCCATGGGCTACATTTAGTTCCAGCTTGAAATATGAAAATGATGGCCGAGCCCGAATAGTTAATATTTCGTCGCATCAGTGCTATAATGTAACCCACATTCTCAACTTTCCGAGAAAATGAAGGTTGCAGTTTATAGACAACATTTCTCCTAATGTTGACAAAGCATGACGTATTGTTGTATTTATCCCAATGAAAACTGACATTAGCTGTTCATTGAACCACATATTGTTTTCTGTTTATTCCCTCGTTTTCTTTTAAAAAGCAATAGCTTGTTTGGAGATATGACATTTTGCGTATGCCAGCGACGATTCGTTTCCGTGCTATAATGAAGTTGTGCTAATAAATGCAGATTAAGCTAAATATGGTGGCAATCGCATGTGTCTATGAACTAAAAATTGCCTACTCTACACTATAAAAATTCACCCATGTGCATCATCATACAGAAATGTGTGGAACAATCACAAAATTTAAATCACCAAATGATCACGCGACTAACATGGAGTTACTGCCATATAGCACACATTTTAGAATTCACAAACACAAAACAGAAGTCACGTGGACAACCTGAAGCGTCCGATTGGCTGCTGTTGGACATACGACCTCATGGTACGAATAATTGTAAAGATCGCTGGATATACGACATTTGCTTCACTGGTTTGTGCGAATATTTGTCATCCAATGCAAGGACAGTTTGGCCCATCGGATTGGATTTTTTCTCACGATTCGAATGGTATCAAATACTCATTTCCCGCCATAATGGATATACGACATTATAGCACTGATGAGTCGAGATTTTGTCAACCCGCGGGAAGCCACCAAAAGATTGAAAATAAATAGTTTTGATGTATATGAGCCACATACATGTATATGAGCCAACTATCAACTGCATCCACCACTCACAACTTCCATTATGTGATAAGCTGGGCAGAGTCTACCATTTTCGTTTTGGAAGCCATATTAGATAAAATGTATTGCTTCTTTTGGTCTATTTGAGATGGAATGTTCGCAAATAAAAGAAACGATCAATTATTTTGTAGACAAGATCTGCTCATCCCTAAATATCAAATGTGACCAGAACCCCAAAGTCGATTTTGGTTAAATTTCATACCGCATTAGTTATAACTTATTAGTGAAGGACCGGAGTAAACTATGATCTAATCTATTAGAAATGTCATTGCTGTAATGATCAGTTGACACGATCATTGAAAGAATATACCCATTGTTTCCCAGTTCAGAGAGCAACAAGTGATAAACAGAAGTGATAGAAAATAGTATTTTTCACATCGGGTGGCCATTTTGGCAGTCATTTTTGGTAAGTTTTTACATAGAGCTAGCATAATGGCATCATAAAGAGGTATTCATTCGTATTTATTTAGTCAATTTTATTCATCAACCACTACTTATAATGGATTGAATGACACTGTGATCAATATCCGCCATTTTCCATATTTTGACCGCCATTTTGGCAGCCATTTTGAGACAAAGCGCCAATTTGGGTTTCATTGAATTGGAGTATTTATAGATATTGGTATGCCCAACTTACATTGTACAGTTCTGTCCATTTCTTGTTGATATATGACTGTAATCACAATGGAGAGTTTTGTGGAATGTTATACCGCGTTCTGTAAAATCGAATTTTTGAGGGTGTAGATGAGTCTGGGACCCCATTTATGGTATCTTTCATTGCTCCAATGATGAATTAACATGAATATGACTAATCAATGTCGCCAGTCTGAACCATTATCAAACAACAGGAATTGATCTTTAAGATATTAGGCAAAAACTTCAAATGTTCGAGTTTAGGCCGCCATTTTGGCGGCCATCTGGGACGATGGGTTCCATTTTTGCCATAAACAGGTGGCTCAACATTTTACCTTTGCAAAAATGTATACAAATGTATACATATGACAACATATGACAACATTTGTTCTCACTGTTATCGAATTAATCTCAGTCAGAGTATCTTTTGACTAACGGCAGCCTTGTTGGACGCCATCTTGGATCCTGAATTTTGCCCAAAGCGGATTTTAGCGGATTTTGGATATGTTATTCACGAGATTCTCCCGCGTCGAATGACACCAAAACCGCTTCTATACCAATTTCTTCCGGGTCGAACACTCTGACGACCACACTAAACGTCTTAATGTATACGCTTAATTGAAAACATTAGTCTTCAAAGGGAGACTGTACTCAAATTTTCTGTATTTGAGGAATTTGTTTAGCCTGGAGTCATCACACCATCTTTACCAATATAGTATATGCCAAATGTGAGGGCCAATGGAAATGGGACGTTTTAAAAATATATTATCGATATTATATCGCTGTTACCGGGAATACCGGGAATTTAATTAAAATGTTGTACAGTCTCCCTTTAATTCGAGAATTTTAATTCGACAAAACACTATATATACAGTGCTTCCAACAACGAGATACAATATATGTTTTCCCGTTCACCAGATATTGATAGCTTGATATATCAAATATGTTTGGTGTGTTCTTCTTATTGTCTAATATTTCGCATATATAGTATTTATTTTGTGTGCCCTCTTAATAATGTATGGTTCATTGAGTACATAACATCACTTTAAGATTATTCTCAATTCCCATTCGATCATTACAGTGGATCGAGTGCTCCGCGCCATTTCAAACACCGTTCACAAAGTCGCCTTTATAAGACAAATAACCTTTTCGGAAAAGTAATAAAAACTATTTATGTAGGCCGGATGAGATTAACGTTTACAATACTCCAAATGATTTGCATTGGCCTCAGTGTTAACAAATTCCGCAGGAAAGAGTTGACCCTGCACGAGTATTAACAATTAAGAAGGTCCTCTTAGACACACGAATATGTGCCCAAAAGTACTTGTCAACGTATTGCGTCACATTGCAGTTTTTACAAACGTCACACAACCCTTAAAATGGAGAACAAAATGACATCGAAAAAAAAACCCACAAACACCTCCCATAACTTATTCGCCATTTGCACAGCCATAACCGTTCACCGTGTGGCTATATTTGATGTTTCTCGTCGGAGAAACACGTTTGTGCATTTTTCGTGCACTTTTCATCCATGTATCATTGACCATTCAGCTGCCAGGATTTTGTTATGCTGATCCTAGCTTGGGGGTCCCATGCAGGGGAAATCATTCTACTATTTTGTATTTGGTGTATTATAACCTACGGTGATCACTGTAAAGATAAGAAAGTCGCCCAAATTGCGTCCATTTATATACCCACGTCAAAATAAATAAATTTGATTCGAAACATGTCTGTGTTCTTAACCCTTTTCTGCCACCACCCAAATCAGATTGTGCTAAAAAATTATCTTGACTTGAATGTCATTTTTTTTCCATTTTAGCTGAATTTTGGCAAAGTAAACAATGACGACGTACATACATGTGGTCGATCTGATAGCTTGTAGATACCACTTCCAGATAATATACCACACTATTCGCTAGGCGAATTGGGCGCACTTAGATTTCACATTTGGCGCACCTATACCCAATTTTCGAAAAAAGTCAACAGAAAACCAAAATTGTCCCTTCACAAGAATGCATTTATTGGCGGGCGGAAATTTTGGCTCGTTGGATCAAACCATTTCTACATACTTCCAGGGTAGCATTTTTGTCAACCTGTCATCTAAAAGAGGCTATTCAACTTCGTTTGACCCGATTCTGATCCGATTTTGCATCATATGGTCCATAATGACGTCACGTTTTACT
Source organism: Siphonodentalium dalli (assembly GCA_032622095.1). NCBI lineage: Eukaryota > Metazoa > Mollusca > Scaphopoda > Gadilida > Siphonodentaliidae > Siphonodentalium > Siphonodentalium dalli. The sequence goes on from CP136063.1 coordinate 153,381,711, forward strand.
CCCATGCCGTGCTCAAACCCAACAAATCTGCCCCAAATGGCGTTCATCAATGTTGTCGGGCGCCCAAAAATATGGTCTCATATTCATTAAAGGGGCATCCACGGTCCTAAAAATAGGTCAAAAATGGCAATGTTCGGTTTTACAACGAGAAGCAGAAATGGCATCAGAAAGTTGAAGAATATAAACCAAATGAATATTCGCTGTACGTGCTCTGGGCAATGGGATGTCTGCACAGTTGCACCAATGACAAATTTGTTGCAATGTTAGAAACAGGTTGCCTAGAAAACACTTTCAAACTAGACCTGATTCGTTCTGCTGTTTTCTCTGAATGCAAGAAGCTGTCGTCGTTTCCGTTTGAGCAGAATTCAACCCTTAAACGAAGAGTAAAATCGTCTAGTGACACGATATCGAACAAACTTTCCAATGATATCTACAATTTGCTCTATTATCTGGTGGAAGAACACCCGGAATGTCTACAGGGCCTTGTTTCAACTTCTACAAAAAGTTCAAAATCGAAATCAACCGGTGCAAGCACAGCCAAAAACGTACAAACTAGTAACGAAGGTTGGGGCCTGAAAATTCTTATTGACTATTCAATTCAGTGCAAAGCCGACATTCTAGACCTGAAAGGCCGCGCTCAAGCAGCCGAACACATACTACACGAATCAGTTCCGAAACTAAAGGCTAATCAAGATTCTCTGGAAAATAGGCTGATCATAATGGATAAGAAAGTGCAGGAAATTCAAAATATGACAAAAGAAAGTTCTGTGGCCGCGACATCAGCTCAAATCACACTAGAACGGCTACAAGATGATAAATACGACGGCACCGCCAAACTGAAAAACGACTTAAAAACTGTAAAGCAAGATATCGCTGAGTTATCGGAGTCTCTTCTTAAGTCCATCCATCAGAATAAATCCATCACCAGTGCTGTTAGCTGTCTAAGAGGGGAAGTGAAAGTAGTTCCACAGACAAAACCATCTACTGAGAAATGCGACTGTGCAAATAAATGTGAGGAAATGTGTGGTAATACTCTATCTAAATTCATGGGCACAATGGTGAAGGAATTCGACAGCTACACCGATAAACTGTTCAAAGTCGTGATGTCAGATGTAGACAATATGCAGGAATTCCGGCCGTCCGGAGTTTTATCCAAACCTTCGCGTAAATCGGTTTCCAGATCTTATCGTGGTGATTATGACCAGAACTCGTCACTTCCAAACAGTATCCCATGTTCACCTTCTGAATTAGGTAAAGATGTTAGTGATATACAGCTAAATGATGCCGGTGTACACGCCACACCTGGACATACCGGCTCCAACCCTCCGAGTTCTGAGCGTCCACCTACTACTCCCAAATACAAACACTATGAACATATGCGTGACAGGGGGAGATTCTTTTACAAAAGGAACGAATCTCCTATGATAACCACACGACATGTTCTCGAAGGAGTTCTTGATAACGTTGACATGAATAAGATAGCAAATTATATAAGGAACAGAGGTGTACAATTTTCTATAATTCGCATAATGAACAGTGCAAATGGTCATGCAACTCTCAGAGTAAACATTTCAAATGATAGTTCGTCCAAAGTGAATGCTCCTAATTTCTGGCCGCAAGGTGTTACATGCAGACAATGGGAACCAAGCCCTTACACGGCGAACCAAAGTTATCGCGCCTAAACACGGCGTTCTTAATTGTATTGCCTACATTATAATAACATACTGTACTTCGCTCAACCCCATACCATGTATGGCAGGGGCGACTGGAGGCTACGCCACCAGTCACCCACCATCTGTTACATCCACACCTGTTATATGTGCTACAAGGGTACACGTAGGTAATGCCACCGGCCCTCCCCCACCCTTCATGTTATCAGTACTGCAGACACGCCCTGTATGGATGGGGTTTCCGGAGGCCATGCCGCCGGTCCGCCACCACAATATGACGCTAATACACGCCTATAGGGGTGTGGGGATGAGAGGTTTTCAGGAAGGTTAAACATATGTTCCCTCAATGTCTGTGGCATTATGAACCGGTTGGATGACCCTGAATTTGTCGATTTTGTCTCGAAATTTTACATAATCTGCCTTCAGGAGACGAAAACAGATGATCTAGACAGTATAGATATACCTGGATTTAATGTCCTAATTGTGAAAAACCGACAATCAATAATGAGATATAGATCAGGTGGTATTTGTGTACTTGTTCGGGAAAACTTGAACAAATTTGTAGAATCACAAAATTGTGGAAATGAATATATCGTCTGGTTCAAAATCAAAACATTATATAATGACTGCTTCGTATGCAATGTTTATGCTCCGCCTGAAGGTTCTAAATATAGCTCAAACACATGTTTTGACGAAATAATGACTTCTCTTGCTACAGTGAAAGGGCTTAGTGATAACATCCTTATGCTTGGCGATTTCAACGCCCGAACTGCCAAGCTCATCGACTTTATACCCGGTGATGAAAATGAATTCGGGACCACAACAGTCAATATAGATATACCACAACGCAGCTCGCAAGATAAACGCTCTAACAATTATGGCTACAAGCTCATTGACCTTTGCCGTCAAGCCGAAATAATCATTGGCAATGGTAGATTAGGCTCCGATAAGGGCATCGGCCGTCTAACTTGTAAAAATGCGAGTGTCGTTGATTATTTAATCACCAGTAAGTCTATGATGACACACATATTACAGTTCCGTGTACATGCCTTTAATAACTTGATAGTGACGTACATTGTGCATTATCCTTTGGTCTGGATGCTGGAAATGATGATTCGAACGAGTACAACACTAGTGTTTGCAGTTCGAATCATAATATCATAACTTGCGGTAATGAACAAATCCCAGTTGTCAAGCGATGGAATAAAGAAAACGAAATTGACTATATACGCAATCTCGATAGGTTGAAAATTTCACAACTAGCGGAACAATTAGAAACCCTGGAAGGTAAGTCAGATTTAGTACAACATGATATCACATCTATTAATGATCAGTTTAAAGAAATATATCACGAAGCTGCCGCATCAGCCATGGGTACTCGTAAATATGAATCGGTACGAAAATCTGCTCGTTCGAGACTAAATAAGCCTTGGTTTTCGAGCGACTGCACAAATTCGCGAAAACATTACCGCATTGCACTCAAGCGTTATCAACAAAAGCGAAATGATCGAAACAAGTCACGTTTATCTTTAGCTAGAAATGCTTACAAATCCAGTATGGTGACCAGTAAGCTAAATTATAATGAAATGATGCAAAATAAAATATCGAATATGAGACATACAAATTCACAAGAGTATTGGAAAATAATTGGGAGCGGCAAGCAAAGAAATAATCCATCATCCGCCCCTACGCTCGATGATTTTCACGACTATTTTGCAGATATGAACAGTTCTCATTCATATATTGAAAATGAAGTCTACCAACAACCCTCTATAGAGTTGTCGCAACTTGATAAACACATTGAGCTCGAAGAGATCGTAAATGCCGTCCGCAAACTCAAGTTTGACAAAGCTAGTGGTATCGATGAAATAAGAAATGAATATATAAAATTAGCCGCTGGCCCCTTATCGAAACACTTGCAAATCTATTTTAATATTATACTCAGAAGTGGTATTGTTCCTAAGAATGGGGAGTAGGCATAATTCAACCGATCTTCAAATCTAAAAACCCGAAACAACCAGAAAACTACCGACCCATTACCTTAGTCAGCTGCATTGCAAAACTATTTACCTCTATTCTGAGCGACCGCATACAAAACTTTCTAGAGGAGAATAACCTTCTTTCGGAAAATCAGGCAGGATTTAGAAAAAACTACTCGACAACCGACCACATATATTCTATGAATTGTCTAATAGATATCGTTAAATCAAGGAAACAAAGTCTATACTGTGCATTCATAGACCTGTCTAAAGCGTTCGATCGAGTATGGCGGGTAGGCTTATGGCAGAAACTCTTCGATATAGGTGTTCGAGGTAAAATACTTGATGTTATCATGAATATGTATAAGGGCATTAAATCGTGTGTCAAGTTTAATAACGCTAAATCTGAATTATTTGCATGTGATAATGGCGTTAGGCAGGGAGGAACCTGTCCCCAATCTTGTTTTCTATATACACAAATGATCTGGAACAATTCCTGAGTTCAAGTGAAACGAATGGTATAAACGTCACTCAAAATGGCAACGACCCATCTATAGAGTATCTTAAATTATTCTGTCTTCTGTACGCCGATGATACTGTTCTGATGTCGTATACATCTGGTGGCCTCCAAGATATGCTAAATTACTATTCGAACTACTGTCGAGCATGGGAATTACAAATCAATAATACGAAAAGTAATGTATTGGTGTTTGGAAATAAAAGAAAAACCGATGATGACATTTTTCAATTGGACGGTAAGCCGATTGAGAGAACTAACCATTACAAATACCTTCAGTAAAAATGGTTCATTTGTTGAAGAAAAGAAATTAAGATGCCAATATGCTAAGAGAGCTATGTTCAATCTGATATCTAAAATGCGCACAACGAATCTCTCACTGAAAATTATACTTGATCTATATCAGAAGACAGTTATACCGACACTAACTTATGGATCAGAGGTATGGGGATGTGGAAACAATGCAATCGTACAGCGACTCGAACTATGGTTTCTGAAGTACCTATTTAGACTGAAAAAGTCCACACCAACGGCTTTGATATATGGGGAGCTTGGTATTTTCCCAGTAACGCTGGTTATTAAGCACCGAATTCTGAATTACTGGGGGAAATTGATCAGCGGAGACCGAAACAAGATTGCTCACCTTTTATATTGGACCCTGTGCAGTAGATTCAACTATGATAAATTTGAGAATAACAAATCTAATTGGGTTCATTACGTTTATAACTTACTAAATGAAACTGGTTTTAGTGGCACATGGGAGTCCCATAACGTGACATCTCTGAACTTATTCTCAGCCACCACGAAAGAACAACTCCAAGATTTGTATATCCAAGAATGGACACAAACCCTAAACTCGTCCAACAAATATGCATTTTATCGCCAGGTAAAACCTTATTTTAAGGGTGGATACACACATGCATGTAATGTCTGTATGTAAAATACATGTATTTTACATGGCCACACCAATAATTGACAAAATTAATCACCTGCGCACGAGAGGTCAATTTCACCAGTGAGTAGTTATAAGCCAATATCAAACAAACTGCCATCAAGAAATTTCAAGCCAGTCATAAACATGTCTTCTTTCATGGATGCCGAAATGAGTAATTCTTGTCTGATATCTGTTGCTGTTTTTCACGAGTTATAATTCACTTCGAAAAGTGGATTAGAGCCTATCGATTTTATACTTGATTTGTTTCTGTCATTTCTTGGAAACAGGGTCATCCAAAACAAAAAATTAAATATGCAGAATTCTTTTATAGGATGATACCGGCTTGTTGAGATTTCTCTGATAATTTGAGAGCGAACTCATGTGATAACATTGATTCAATTGGGATTGCAAATATTCATTATAGCGCCAAAAAATAATGCAGGTACAGCGTTGAAATTAAAAAGAGTGACACCCCCCCCCCCCATTTATATCTATGTTTCTCAAGCCAAAGGTTGAACAAGCTCCTACCTGTCACAAGCTTGAATTATAACATTTTCGACCATAATCCATGATTGGGGGAGGGGCTGGTTCTCGAAAGCTTCCAATAACTAAGGGGGTTAATTGAATGTACCAGCCGGGATTATCTGGGCAAGAATTACAATATAATGTTGTAAATTTTGCGTATACATGTATAACTGTATAACACAAGAGAGGAAAGGTGACTTAGTTGGGAACTCGTAGCTAGACAACCCTTTCGTCGAATGAAGACAAACAGCAACACCATGCATTCAAATTTAAAGCTGTATAATATGTTCATAATTATATATGAATAGCATAAATTGCTGCATATTAGATTAATCACTCGTAGAAAACAGACACGACAGACATGACTACGATATTTATAAAGCAGGGTGTCAGGACTCATGGTGCTGCATGCACACCCCCGTCGAGGAAATATGCAATGGTGAATTCGGTAGCTTCTGGGATAATATAGCTCCCCGTGCATGTTGGGGGCTATTGTTGGGGAAGAGGCCATCACTGGTATTAACATCAATAGAAGACTGGCAATTATTTAAACAGAACGTCGACCATTTGAGTTATCGCGCGAATAATTATTTTAAGCGGCCTGACGACTTCGTCCCAGTCAACGGCTCTTCAGCGGTTCAGAGTTTAACTCACTGTGGTCAAACACAGTCGCAATGATTGGGTTGTCAGCGGAAACATATTACACGGTGTATATAATCCATGTAAAACGCCAAATACACGATATTTACAGAGATTACATGCATGTGTGTATCCACCCTAAGGCGGAACCTTACTTGACAAAATTACGCAAAACTGAAATCATCACACTTATACGTTTCCGTACACGGAATCATCATCTTCCGGTAGAGACTGACGATTGGGCGGGTTCTTCATATAATGGGAAAAGATGTAAACTATGCAAACGTGATGTTTTGGGGGACGATATTGTTTTGTGAATGCTCATTCGTCACGCTATTTATTTTACGTATTTTTTTTCCCGTTGTATTTGAACATTTGTTACACAGGCTTCACGATTATTAACTTCAACTGATAAGCGACGACTGCTGCGTATGCGCGCAACAGTTTGTCTTAAATAAATTGTTATAAAAACACAGGTTTATTATGGCAAGCCGTTTTCACATTTTTGATTGATTTAGACTTAAGTCCAATTATTTGGACTTAAGTCCAAATAATTGGACTTAAGTCCAAATGAATTGGACTTAAGTCCAAATGAATTGGACTTAAGTCCAATTAGCGAATTGATTTGGACTTAAGTCCAAATCAATTGGACTTAAGTCCAATTATTTGGACTGAAGTCCAATTATTGGACTTAAGTCCAATTAGTGAATTGATTTTGACTTAAGTCGAATTCATTTGGACTTAAGTCAAATTCATCTGGTTTGAAACGATAGTCCCCTTCTTTGTAATGGTATATTCCTGCAAGTTTTGATTGCCAGTCAAACTCCGTACTAACCAGGGCATTCCTGACTCCAAGACTATTATAACTCCGTACGTCCGTCCCCTTTGCCACGTGGCTTGTTTTCGGCATGCCGAGATTGAAAATGTTTCGAATCCGAATTGGCATCTTAATAAATGCTAACTGCATGCATGAATGAAGTAAAATTAATTCACGACTTGATTCAATTGTTATTTGACAGCATGTAGTGTAGGCTACACGCAGTTTCGTTTATTGCATTTACTAAGTGTCTTATTTGTATAATTTGCTCGGTTTTCAACTTCTTACAACACGGGCTATTGTTGATAGGATCTGGTCCACATCGAGCTGATTCATTATATATGTTGAGAAAGGTAACAATTAACAAGATCAACAAGAATTAGACCCAAATGTAAACGGCCATTTTCCCACAACTCCGCCCTATGAGCAAAACCAGACCTGCTTAATATCTGATGGGGGTGTTTCTTATACAGATGAATTGGACTTAAGTCCAAATGAATTGTACTTAAGTCCAAATACCACATAATTGTGAATTCGGCGAGGAATTGGACTTAAGTCCAAATAGATGAAAATATCGGTATTTGGACTTAAGTCCAAATCAATTGGACTTAAGTCCAATTCCTCGCCGAATTCACAATTATGTGGTATTTGGACTTAAAGGGTACTGTACGCCATTTTCAATAAATTCCCGGTGATAACAACGATCTATTATCGATACTATATAGAAATATAAGTAATTTGAGTCGAAGATGTATTCTGTAAACGCTCAGGTTAATAGGCTATCTTAAAATTTAATAATTTAAAAGTTAATAATTTAATATAAATTGATTTTATGGCTCCAGCCATAAAATGGCGTCTCTTAAAATTGGAATTTCCGTGTACAAAACGTAATCAAATTATAATTGAGGGATACTGGATTAATAAAACAATTGCACACACGATCGTTTGAAACATTATGCTTATACGGGGAGAAAACCCAAGCCACTCATTGACTAGTGACCATACACTAACTTAAATGAGTATATGGGACTGCTAAGCATATAATATAATGTTTATTTGATTCATTTGGTTGAAAACTGTACAAAAATTACTCGACAACGACAATTTGTATTTTTGCATTCCGGTAAATTTGCCATCCGTAACAATACTTCGTACTCAACAGACTTTCAAAAAATGGAAAAGTTGTTACCTTATTCTCCGACTCGGGGATTATAGAAACCAACAACAACATCTTGGGTACAGTACCCCTTTGGACTTAAGTCTAAATCAATCGAAAATGTGAAAACGGCTTGCCATAGTTTATGGCCGCGGACATAAGCCGATTAAGTGTGATGTAATTTATCCATGAACTTGACAAATGGAGATTCTATCACCATTCGACACGAAAATGGGACCTTTAAACAGACAAGTTTCATTTTCGTCGAACACGAAAAAACGAATATATTGACGGCAGCTTCGGCAGTCTGAGGGTTAATTAATACCAAATGCACAGAACTCCTTTATGATATTCCGATAGTACTGTGTTTACTCTATATTCTCTGAAAATTTGGTGTAAAAATTCCCAATAGAACGACTTTTATCAGGCGTTTACTAAAACCGCAAAATATTGAGAAATTAGTGCAATTTTCTGAATTTTCGCATTATTTCATCGTATAAAATCAATTAAAATACGACAAGCAACTGGAAATGTTTTTGAACATTCTAGAAGGGGTACATGTCCCTGATATGTGTTTAAAATTTCTCGCGTAAACTATGACAGATACCAAAGTTATAATTAGTTTTATAGACCCACCCTAAATCCCCCATAGTAAATGCATGCGGCCGTAAAGCACGTGGCTTTGTTTGGATAGTTTCTGGCCCACAATGCATCATTCTCGCTATCTGTAAAATGGTCTATGTCATGTTAGAATGCGAATCTATGAAAGAAACCAGATATTCGAATATAGCAAAATATTATTATACTTTTCCTACCACAGCAAAAATGAGCCAACTCCTCAATAACAGAAACATCGGAGTAATGCGTAAAATATGCAAAGTTATTAAATAAATAAATTATCTACACCCAAACACCTGATGCACATGTATATTATCCATACGACAACCACTCACCCCACTCGCCTAAAGGACAACGCCCGCTTATTTGATGCATTTCCACTATTATTATAATTACTTCATATAACATTGATTATTTTGACGTACATGTCATGATTTATGTATACCAATCGTTGAACTTTATTCTAAATTTATTTACATGGCAGGTTGATACCATTTCGGCGCATGCATCTATACGTCGGACATGCTGGATTTCCCAGCTGTCCAATTATTGTATTCTCTGTATACCATTATTGGGTTTAAAAAAAAAATAAACGTTTGACTTTGACATTCACTCAATTGAATATGCTGTCGTTCCTTACATGGAATATTACAGGCGCATTGTCGTCATCTAATTATTTACACTTGATGTTAGATCAACACCATGTCGATATATGTGGGATATCTGAACATTGGCTTGGGGGAAAAGATTTTATTCCTGCTAGACAATATTCATGTCAACTTCGAGTCACATGATGTAAGTGACTATACTATGCGTTTGCCTTTCCAGAGAGGTCGTCCCAGAGGCGGCGTAGCACTTATCTGGAACAAGTCAAAGTTTAATGGACGTATCAACAAACTTGCTATTGAAGACGATCATATAATTGGTATTCAATTGAAATTATCTGCTCTCAGCTTTATATATGTATTCCAAGTTTATCTACCGACAACTAATAACTCTGTTCAATATGACCGAGAATATATGGACAAACTGTCAGATATTTATGAGAAATACTTTTGTCTTGGAAAAATCATTCTGATGGGCGATTTCAACGCTGACCTTTCTAGGCATGATGCAAGATCAAATGCCTTTAAATCGTTCTTGGAGAAAAAAACATTATTCTCTGTCAATGAGATTGCATCCCACATCCCACATATATATTCCGACATTTGTCCCGGCTACGGACCAAGCTTGCTCGACGATTGACCATATTATTATACCTCGAAATGATAAGCATAACATAGTATCCTATCATGTTTTTGATGATGACGCAGCCAATGTATCTAACCACCGTCCTCTCATTGTCATGATCGACATGCAGTTCTCCCGTCGCGATTTAAAAAATGTGCACAATTCGCCAATTAGGTACAACTGGAAAAAAATCCAAGATGACTGCGATGTCAAATCATCGTATGTAGGTTAGAAGGAACTAAATAGGGTGGATTATGCCCCTTGTTAAATTTACAGGGTATCTCAAAGCAGCATAAAATACACCCTGTCTGCTGATTGGGTCATACTATGAGTAAGAAATTTATGGTGAAATAAAATATAGTTTATAGTCTATTGATTCATTTAAGCGAGGTTGATGAATCTGTCCATTCAGGTTGTCTGTAAAGCATTTATAAATTTGTTGTACCAGATATATTTTGGTAGTGAAATTTTCTGCGAATCTGACGGTAGTATTAAAAGCGCCGAGTTTTAAATGAAAAAGGCGTGGCTGGAAACAAATCCAATTGTGCATTAAGTTGTCTTAAGGACCAGTGGTTTTGATTTTTGCAAAGAAAGGTATGGGATCTCAATTATTTATCAACAATGTGGATAAATGTTAGCATTGTCGCCTATGGAAAACATTTAGTTCCTTCTAACCTAAATTAAGGTTAGAAGGAACTAAATAGGGTGGATTGTGCCCCTTGTTAAATTTACAGGGTATCTCAAAGCAGCATAAAATACACCCTGTCTGCTGATTGGGTCATACTATGAGTAAGAAATTTATGGTGAAATAAAATATAGTTTATAGTCTATTGATTCATTTAAGCGAGGTTGATGAATCTGTCCATTCAGGTTGTCTGTAAAGCATTTATAAATTTGTTGTACCAGATATATTTTGGTAGTGAAATTTTCTGCGAATCTGACGGTAGTATTAAAAGCGCCGAGTTTTAAATGAAAAAGGCGTGGCTGGAAACAAATCCAATTGTGCATTAAGTTGTCTTAAGGACCAGTGGTTTTGATTTTTGCAAAGAAAGGTATGGGATCTCAATTATTTATCAACAATGTGGATAAATGTTAGCATTGTCGCCTATGGAAAACATTTAGTTCCTTCTAACCTAAAGCACACTCAAACCAAAATGTACCTTATCCTTTCCAGACCCTATTTTAGAATTTCAGTCAAGCATACTCTCAAATTTTCTTTACTAATATCAAGATGGATGCTTTTTATAGAAATTATGTTAGAAAACTGAACAAAAAAAGTCGGTTCGGGGGGCCTTTTGGGACCTGCTTTGTATGGCACGGTACACAGGATGAGGGATATGGGGTGATATGGGTAAAATGGCCAGATGGCACGTACAGGCGAATGAAAACTCATAGACTAGCTCTAGTAATAAGGGATCGACTAACTCGCCAACAGATTCCACCATTCAGGGGCCCAGGTGCGCAGGAAGCGAGCCACCTCTGTGGAGTGAGAGCATGTATTAACCCCGCCCATCTGTGTTGGGATAGCCACCAAGAGAATCAGGGGAGGATGACATGCAAATTGAATGAAGCTTGCTTGGGATGTATTCCCCCATGCATCATATAAAAACATATAATAACTTCAGGTATTAACTGACGGGTTATTTTTTTTTTATATTAACCCTTTTCCCCTTATAGTATTTTCCATAGGAATGTTCTACAGCCACTCTGTCGTCAATTTTGGAGGTACTTGTGGATGGCATGTTAGAGTTTTTTTTGTACTTAATCACCTCCTGGTGCTGCTCGTATAAGTCATATAACATTTTTCTTTTCTCTACACGAGTACGTTTCGCCTTCTTTGTTTTCTTGTGCGCACGTCGGCATTCAGTGTCTTTTTGGTCTTGATGCAATGATTTTTCAACTTTCGAACCATCTGCTATTTTACAGCCAAGATTATCACACAAGCTCTTGATTGAATTTGATGATCCACAATTTATTGAATGGCATACAGAATGTGCCCGGCCAAACACACTTCTTGAAAATGTCACATTCTTTGGGATTGCCGTTGTTAATGCTCGATTAAAACTTTCCACCTTTTGGGTGTTGGTGTTTGAACAAGTTTTATCAAGCATGGCAGGATTGAGGCGATGGTGTACAAGTTCGCGAATCACTTCTGTGGTCTGATGTGATTCCTTCAATTTGAAATCTTTTGGCAACAAGTGACTTTTGATAAGCCAGTTGTCCTTAATCCTGCCCTTGCAAACAAAAGAATGTTTTTTACATAGGCTGTGCCTGCCCTGGTAACACTGTGTTATAGCATCACACACATACGAAAGTTTGCTCTTAACTAGTTGAAAGTTTCTCGGGTATTTTTTCAAAGATTTTCTGATTTCGGCACCACACCGGTCTGCTAAATCCATTGCCATTTTCCCCTGTGTTTGATCTCGATTTTTAACAGTTGAACCAATTATGATATCGGGAAGTATCTTGTGGTGTCGGATGAACTTTCTGTGATTTCTGGAAACATGAGTGGTATCCAGCTGATGCATGGGTTGCGAATCGGTTACGTCTTCTTCAAATAACTCCTGTGCTGCTAAACCGGTTGCAGCGTCCCCGTCGGTTGTTAAAACATCAGCCTGAATACCACTTTTTTCCTTTAAATCACGGAGAGTCTCCTTTGCCCAAGTTTTTTCATCACCAATGCTATGTTCAAAGGGCAGTGTTACAAAGCACTCACCTTTGAAACACCTATGTGAGGGCTTTGCTTTCAAATGACAGCCCTTTGAACACAGTTTGTTATGCACGGTCAGCCCAATTATATCGTGGTTTGGGGTTACATTTTCTGCAACTGAGAATATCACCTGTGTTGCTGGTTGAAATGGGTTTTTTCCCGCTCCACTATATAGGGGGCTATTATAAATCGCATCAGCCTGCATATCGATATCCCTAGGTTTTGGCTTTCCATCTTGCCTCTGTTTCTTCACTAACTGCGACCGTCGAATTTGAAGATCAAGTTTATTTTTATCAACTATGGCTGCCATGACCTTATTTGATGTTTTCTGTAGGCCACGTGTTGATGGAGCTTTCATATTTGAACTGAGGCATATTCGACGCAATGCGGTAGCAGCTATTGGAGTTTTACTAAGGCCAATACACAAACCAATGTTCTGTTGTGCTGCTCTTCGACCACGATTTCCTGATATCACTTCTCCGTATAAATTGAACATCGCAGATTTATATGTACACTTATCACAAATCATTTTTTGTCGTGAACACAACCCACGAGTCTCTTCGGCACTCAAATCCCAGTGTAAAAATCCATCACAATCTGGTCGCTGTGACTTATGTTCACGAAATGTAAAATTCCACATCTCAGCATTGCGTCGAATACGAATAGAACGATATGAGTCACTCTCCCTTTCCCACACTGTTGGGTTCTTTTTTGTAACTGGACCCTTCTTTTTTACTGTGGTCAACCTGAAATCAAAAGGGAACATATTCTGCACCTTTGGTTTTCTTGAAATACTTGTTATTCATTTGGTCCATATATACATTTTGAATTGTGTTACACCCCCCCCCCCCCCCTCAATTATGTTAATCGTGTAGTCTTTCCTTGGGTTAAAACTACGCTTTTATGCTACTAGTTAGTCAAAACACTAAATTTCATTAAAATTGCATTTTAATCTGGAGTTCAGCAAGGAGTGATTTCATGCGTTAACCCCTTTCATGCAAAACTATGTTTTTCAGTAATTATTATGCATTTCTTCAGAACTTTTAATAAATTTTTCACATTTTGATGTTGGAAAATTATTTCTACCATATCATACTTAATTTCAAGTGTCAACTACATTGATATGCATGAAAATTACCAGCATATGGGCTCGAAACTGATTTTGAAATTTTTTCATTATTTACACTCTGGGTGTTTAAGGGTTGATATCTTCTTTAAACACGTACTAGCATTACTATTGTTGGTGTCTGATAATCAAAACTAAATGTACCTTGCTTTTTCAGGTGCAGAATATCTTCCTTTTGACAATGGAGGTTGAGAGCATTTAGATCTTGTAACAACAGACGACTCTACATGTTCCTTCCCAGTCCGGCATTTGGAAATTGAAATGGCTTGCAGAGGGTTAACTTTCGGTAAACTATTTACACTGTTTCGAACATAACTTGTTCTCCGAACTTTATTTTTAGGAATATTTCCATGTTTCCATCCATCTGAATGACCACATTTGAACTGCCCATTTTTCGGACCATATGTGTATCTGGTATTCATATTTTTACTTCCACTCTTAACATTTATGTCCATGTTTGCAGTATTTTAAAATAGCACATAACCAGTATCAGCACAGAATTTGTTAGGAAAATAATCACTCTGATCACTGCAATTTACTTTCACAATATGACTGCCTGGACTGGGGAGGAACATTTATTTTAAATCTGTCAATGTCCTACCTGTCATCATGTTCTTGGATTCTGGTTCTGTTGTTTACATTCAAAGCATGCCTTATCAGCTGCTCGCACCTTTAATTGTGCATGAGTGCCACACACATATCTGGGCTGATGATATAAATTGTTTAATTTCCCTCAACCCATGCCATGTCCTAGCAGCCAGTGCAGATGAAGTCATCAGGGTATCCACCAGACTCAAAATCTGCTTATGGGGTGGGGTTAATGTTTGCAAAATTACACAAAAGGTATTGACTTCAAAGAACTGCCTGTTATAAAAATATATTACATGGTAAATGTAAATTTCTCATTTTTAATTTCAGTGACTCAGCTTCAGCCATAAACATTTTCTGCAAGGAAGAGTGTTGGCGTTACGGCAGATTTCCATCAAAATTGGCAGGGTTAACGTTTACTCCATGAAAACAGACTGGTCAACTTCTGTGTTATGGCGATGGACGGTGATGATATCATAAGGTGTGATTGATTTGAAAAAAATTAAAATTAATATTTATGACATAAACAATTCGCATTCAGAGACTCTTTATTATGTTGACCCCTCTAAACCAAAGGAATTATAATTTCAGAGAAATGAATATGGTGTGCCGCTTGGATATGCGAGTACATCTGACGCGAGGGGAGTACATATACGAAACAACTTTTAATCAACACGTTATATTCATATGTACATTTTAATATCATGATATCAAACAAACAATAGGGTTTTGTGTCTTCTAAAGCACACTCAAACCAAAATGTACCTTATCCTTTCCAGACCCTATTTTAGAATTTCAGTCAAGCATACTCTCAAATTTTCTTTACTAATATCAAGATGGATGCTTTTTATAGAAATTATGTTAGAAAACTGAACAAAAAAAGTCGGTTCGGGGGGCCTTTTGGGACCTGCTTTGTATGGCACGGTACACAGGATGAGGGATATGGGGTGATATGGGTAAAATGGCCAGATGGCACGTACAGGCGAATGAAAACTCACAGACTAGCTCTAGTAATAAGGGATCGACTAACTCGCCAACAGATTCCACCATTCAGGGGCCCAGGTGCGCAGGAAGCGAGCCACCTCTGTGGAGTGAGAGCATGTATTAACCCCGCCCATCTGTGTTGGGATAGCCACCAAGAGAATCAGGGGAGGATGACATGCAAATTGAATGAAGCTTGCTTGGGATGTATTCCCCCATGCATCATATAAAAACATATAATAACTTCAGGTATTAACTGACGGGTTATTTTTTTTTTATATTAACCCTTTTCCCCTTATAGTATTTTCCATAGGAATGTTCTACAGCCACTCTGTCGTCAATTTTGGAGGTACTTGTGGATGGCATGTTAGAGTTTTTTTTGTACTTAATCACCTCCTGGTGCTGCTCGTATAAGTCATATAACATTTTTCTTTTCTCTACACGAGTACGTTTCGCCTTCTTTGTTTTCTTGTGCGCACGTCGGCATTCAGTGTCTTTTTGGTCTTGATGCAATGATTTTTCAACTTTCGAACCATCTGCTATTTTACAGCCAAGATTATCACACAAGCTCTTGATTGAATTTGATGATCCACAATTTATTGAATGGCATACAGAATGTGCCCGGCCAAACACACTTCTTGAAAATGTCACATTCTTTGGGATTGCCGTTGTTAATGCTCGATTAAAACTTTCCACCTTTTGGGTGTTGGTGTTTGAACAAGTTTTATCAAGCATGGCAGGATTGAGGCGATGGTGTACAAGTTCGCGAATCACTTCTGTGGTCTGATGTGATTCCTTCAATTTGAAATCTTTTGGCAACAAGTGACTTTTGATAAGCCAGTTGTCCTTAATCCTGCCCTTGCAAACAAAAGAATGTTTTTTACATAGGCTGTGCCTGCCCTGGTAACACTGTGTTATAGCATCACACACATACGAAAGTTTGCTCTTAACTAGTTGAAAGTTTCTCGGGTATTTTTTCAAAGATTTTCTGATTTCGGCACCACACCGGTCTGCTAAATCCATTGCCATTTTCCCCTGTGTTTGATCTCGATTTTTAACAGTTGAACCAATTATGATATCGGGAAGTATCTTGTGGTGTCGGATGAACTTTCTGTGATTTCTGGAAACATGAGTGGTATCCAGCTGATGCATGGGTTGCGAATCGGTTACGTCTTCTTCAAATAACTCCTGTGCTGCTAAACCGGTTGCAGCGTCCCCGTCGGTTGTTAAAACATCAGCCTGAATACCACTTTTTTCCTTTAAATCACGGAGAGTCTCCTTTGCCCAAGTTTTTTCATCACCAATGCTATGTTCAAAGGGCAGTGTTACAAAGCACTCACCTTTGAAACACCTATGTGAGGGCTTTGCTTTCAAATGACAGCCCTTTGAACACAGTTTGTTATGCACGGTCAGCCCAATTATATCGTGGTTTGGGGTTACATTTTCTGCAACTGAGAATATCACCTGTGTTGCTGGTTGAAATGGGTTTTTTCCCGCTCCACTATATAGGGGGCTATTATAAATCGCATCAGCCTGCATATCGATATCCCTAGGTTTTGGCTTTCCATCTTGCCTCTGTTTCTTCACTAACTGCGACCGTCGAATTTGAAGATCAAGTTTATTTTTATCAACTATGGCTGCCATGACCTTATTTGATGTTTTCTGTAGGCCACGTGTTGATGGAGCTTTCATATTTGAACTGAGGCATATTCGACGCAATGCGGTAGCAGCTATTGGAGTTTTACTAAGGCCAATACACAAACCAATGTTCTGTTGTGCTGCTCTTCGACCACGATTTCCTGATATCACTTCTCCGTATAAATTGAACATCGCAGATTTATATGTACACTTATCACAAATCATTTTTTGTCGTGAACACAACCCACGAGTCTCTTCGGCACTCAAATCCCAGTGTAAAAATCCATCACAATCTGGTCGCTGTGACTTATGTTCACGAAATGTAAAATTCCACATCTCAGCATTGCGTCGAATACGAATAGAACGATATGAGTCACTCTCCCTTTCCCACACTGTTGGGTTCTTTTTTGTAACTGGACCCTTCTTTTTTACTGTGGTCAACCTGAAATCAAAAGGGAACATATTCTGCACCTTTGGTTTTCTTGAAATACTTGTTATTCATTTGGTCCATATATACATTTTGAATTGTGTTACACCCCCCCCCTCAATTATGTTAATCGTGTAGTCTTTCCTTGGGTTAAAACTACGCTTTTATGCTACTAGTTAGTCAAAACACTAAATTTCATTAAAATTGCATTTTAATCTGGAGTTCAGCAAGGAGTGATTTCATGCGTTAACCCCTTTCATGCAAAACTATGTTTTTCAGTAATTATTATGCATTTCTTCAGAACTTTTAATAAATTTTTCACATTTTGATGTTGGAAAATTATTTCTACCATATCATACTTAATTTCAAGTGTCAACTACATTGATATGCATGAAAATTACCAGCATATGGGCTCGAAACTGATTTTGAAATTTTTTCATTATTTACACTCTGGGTGTTTAAGGGTTGATATCTTCTTTAAACACGTACTAGCATTACTATTGTTGGTGTCTGATAATCAAAACTAAATGTACCTTGCTTTTTCAGGTGCAGAATATCTTCCTTTTGACAATGGAGGTTGAGAGCATTTAGATCTTGTAACAACAGACGACTCTACATGTTCCTTCCCAGTCCGGCATTTGGAAATTGAAATGGCTTGCAGAGGGTTAACTTTCGGTAAACTATTTACACTGTTTCGAACATAACTTGTTCTCCGAACTTTATTTTTAGGAATATTTCCATGTTTCCATCCATCTGAATGACCACATTTGAACTGCCCATTTTTCGGACCATATGTGTATCTGGTATTCATATTTTTACTTCCACTCTTAACATTTATGTCCATGTTTGCAGTATTTTAAAATAGCACATAACCAGTATCAGCACAGAATTTGTTAGGAAAATAATCACTCTGATCACTGCAATTTACTTTCACAATATGACTGCCTGGACTGGGGAGGAACATTTATTTTAAATCTGTCAATGTCCTACCTGTCATCATGTTCTTGGATTCTGGTTCTGTTGTTTACATTCAAAGCATGCCTTATCAGCTGCTCGCACCTTTAATTGTGCATGAGTGCCACACACATATCTGGGCTGATGATATAAATTGTTTAATTTCCCTCAACCCATGCCATGTCCTAGCAGCCAGTGCAGATGAAGTCATCAGGGTATCCACCAGACTCAAAATCTGCTTATGGGGTGGGGTTAATGTTTGCAAAATTACACAAAAGGTATTGACTTCAAAGAACTGCCTGTTATAAAAATATATTACATGGTAAATGTAAATTTCTCATTTTTAATTTCAGTGACTCAGCTTCAGCCATAAACATTTTCTGCAAGGAAGAGTGTTGGCGTTACGGCAGATTTCCATCAAAATTGGCAGGGTTAACGTTTACTCCATGAAAACAGACTGGTCAACTTCTGTGTTATGGCGATGGACGGTGATGATATCATAAGGTGTGATTGATTTGAAAAAAATTAAAATTAATATTTATGACATAAACAATTCGCATTCAGAGACTCTTTATTATGTTGACCCCTCTAAACCAAAGGAATTATAATTTCAGAGAAATGAATATGGTGTGCCGCTTGGATATGCGAGTACATCTGAAGCGAGGGGAGTACATATACGAAACAACTTTTAATCAACACGTTATATTCATATGTACATTTTAATATCATGATATCAAACAAACAATAGGGTTTTGTGTCTTCTAAAGCACACTCAAACCAAAATGTACCTTATCCTTTCCAGACCCTATTTTAGAATTTCAGTCAAGCATACTCTCAAATTTTCTTTACTAATATCAAGATGGATGCTTTTTATAGAAATTATGTTAGAAAACTGAACAAAAAAAGTCGGTTCGGGGGGCCTTTTGGGACCTGCTTTGTATGGCACGGTACACAGGATGAGGGATATGGGGTGATATGGGTAAAATGGCCAGATGGCACGTACAGGCGAATGAAAACTCACAGACTAGCTCTAGTAATAAGGGATCGACTAACTCGCCAACAGATTCCACCATTCAGGGGCCCAGGTGCGCAGGAAGCGAGCCACCTCTGTGGAGTGAGAGCATGTATTAACCCCGCCCATCTGTGTTGGGATAGCCACCAAGAGAATCAGGGGAGGATGACATGCAAATTGAATGAAGCTTGCTTGGGATGTATTCCCCCATGCATCATATAAAAACATATAATAACTTCAGGTATTAACTGACGGGTTATTTTTTTTTTATATTAACCCTTTTCCCCTTATAGTATTTTCCATAGGAATGTTCTACAGCCACTCTGTCGTCAATTTTGGAGGTACTTGTGGATGGCATGTTAGAGTTTTTTTTGTACTTAATCACCTCCTGGTGCTGCTCGTATAAGTCATATAACATTTTTCTTTTCTCTACACGAGTACGTTTCGCCTTCTTTGTTTTCTTGTGCGCACGTCGGCATTCAGTGTCTTTTTGGTCTTGATGCAATGATTTTTCAACTTTCGAACCATCTGCTATTTTACAGCCAAGATTATCACACAAGCTCTTGATTGAATTTGATGATCCACAATTTATTGAATGGCATACAGAATGTGCCCGGCCAAACACACTTCTTGAAAATGTCACATTCTTTGGGATTGCCGTTGTTAATGCTCGATTAAAACTTTCCACCTTTTGGGTGTTGGTGTTTGAACAAGTTTTATCAAGCATGGCAGGATTGAGGCGATGGTGTACAAGTTCGCGAATCACTTCTGTGGTCTGATGTGATTCCTTCAATTTGAAATCTTTTGGCAACAAGTGACTTTTGATAAGCCAGTTGTCCTTAATCCTGCCCTTGCAAACAAAAGAATGTTTTTTACATAGGCTGTGCCTGCCCTGGTAACACTGTGTTATAGCATCACACACATACGAAAGTTTGCTCTTAACTAGTTGAAAGTTTCTCGGGTATTTTTTCAAAGATTTTCTGATTTCGGCACCACACCGGTCTGCTAAATCCATTGCCATTTTCCCCTGTGTTTGATCTCGATTTTTAACAGTTGAACCAATTATGATATCGGGAAGTATCTTGTGGTGTCGGATGAACTTTCTGTGATTTCTGGAAACATGAGTGGTATCCAGCTGATGCATGGGTTGCGAATCGGTTACGTCTTCTTCAAATAACTCCTGTGCTGCTAAACCGGTTGCAGCGTCCCCGTCGGTTGTTAAAACATCAGCCTGAATACCACTTTTTTCCTTTAAATCACGGAGAGTCTCCTTTGCCCAAGTTTTTTCATCACCAATGCTATGTTCAAAGGGCAGTGTTACAAAGCACTCACCTTTGAAACACCTATGTGAGGGCTTTGCTTTCAAATGACAGCCCTTTGAACACAGTTTGTTATGCACGGTCAGCCCAATTATATCGTGGTTTGGGGTTACATTTTCTGCAACTGAGAATATCACCTGTGTTGCTGGTTGAAATGGGTTTTTTCCCGCTCCACTATATAGGGGGCTATTATAAATCGCATCAGCCTGCATATCGATATCCCTAGGTTTTGGCTTTCCATCTTGCCTCTGTTTCTTCACTAACTGCGACCGTCGAATTTGAAGATCAAGTTTATTTTTATCAACTATGGCTGCCATGACCTTATTTGATGTTTTCTGTAGGCCACGTGTTGATGGAGCTTTCATATTTGAACTGAGGCATATTCGACGCAATGCGGTAGCAGCTATTGGAGTTTTACTAAGGCCAATACACAAACCAATGTTCTGTTGTGCTGCTCTTCGACCACGATTTCCTGATATCACTTCTCCGTATAAATTGAACATCGCAGATTTATATGTACACTTATCACAAATCATTTTTTGTCGTGAACACAACCCACGAGTCTCTTCGGCACTCAAATCCCAGTGTAAAAATCCATCACAATCTGGTCGCTGTGACTTATGTTCACGAAATGTAAAATTCCACATCTCAGCATTGCGTCGAATACGAATAGAACGATATGAGTCACTCTCCCTTTCCCACACTGTTGGGTTCTTTTTTGTAACTGGACCCTTCTTTTTTACTGTGGTCAACCTGAAATCAAAAGGGAACATATTCTGCACCTTTGGTTTTCTTGAAATACTTGTTATTCATTTGGTCCATATATACATTTTGAATTGTGTTACACCCCCCCCCCCCTCAATTATGTTAATCGTGTAGTCTTTCCTTGGGTTAAAACTACGCTTTTATGCTACTAGTTAGTCAAAACACTAAATTTCATTAAAATTGCATTTTAATCTGGAGTTCAGCAAGGAGTGATTTCATGCGTTAACCCCTTTCATGCAAAACTATGTTTTTCAGTAATTATTATGCATTTCTTCAGAACTTTTAATAAATTTTTCACATTTTGATGTTGGAAAATTATTTCTACCATATCATACTTAATTTCAAGTGTCAACTACATTGATATGCATGAAAATTACCAGCATATGGGCTCGAAACTGATTTTGAAATTTTTTCATTATTTACACTCTGGGTGTTTAAGGGTTGATATCTTCTTTAAACACGTACTAGCATTACTATTGTTGGTGTCTGATAATCAAAACTAAATGTACCTTGCTTTTTCAGGTGCAGAATATCTTCCTTTTGACAATGGAGGTTGAGAGCATTTAGATCTTGTAACAACAGACGACTCTACATGTTCCTTCCCAGTCCGGCATTTGGAAATTGAAATGGCTTGCAGAGGGTTAACTTTCGGTAAACTATTTACACTGTTTCGAACATAACTTGTTCTCCGAACTTTATTTTTAGGAATATTTCCATGTTTCCATCCATCTGAATGACCACATTTGAACTGCCCATTTTTCGGACCATATGTGTATCTGGTATTCATATTTTTACTTCCACTCTTAACATTTATGTCCATGTTTGCAGTATTTTAAAATAGCACATAACCAGTATCAGCACAGAATTTGTTAGGAAAATAATCACTCTGATCACTGCAATTTACTTTCACAATATGACTGCCTGGACTGGGGAGGAACATTTATTTTAAATCTGTCAATGTCCTACCTGTCATCATGTTCTTGGATTCTGGTTCTGTTGTTTACATTCAAAGCATGCCTTATCAGCTGCTCGCACCTTTAATTGTGCATGAGTGCCACACACATATCTGGGCTGATGATATAAATTGTTTAATTTCCCTCAACCCATGCCATGTCCTAGCAGCCAGTGCAGATGAAGTCATCAGGGTATCCACCAGACTCAAAATCTGCTTATGGGGTGGGGTTAATGTTTGCAAAATTACACAAAAGGTATTGACTTCAAAGAACTGCCTGTTATAAAAATATATTACATGGTAAATGTAAATTTCTCATTTTTAATTTCAGTGACTCAGCTTCAGCCATAAACATTTTCTGCAAGGAAGAGTGTTGGCGTTACGGCAGATTTCCATCAAAATTGGCAGGGTTAACGTTTACTCCATGAAAACAGACTGGTCAACTTCTGTGTTATGGCGATGGACGGTGATGATATCATAAGGTGTGATTGATTTGAAAAAAATTAAAATTAATATTTATGACATAAACAATTCGCATTCAGAGACTCTTTATTATGTTGACCCCTCTAAACCAAAGGAATTATAATTTCAGAGAAATGAATATGGTGTGCCGCTTGGATATGCGAGTACATCTGAAGCGAGGGGAGTACATATACGAAACAACTTTTAATCAACACGTTATATTCATATGTACATTTTAATATCATGATATCAAACAAACAATAGGGTTTTGTGTCTTCTAAAGCACACTCAAACCAAAATGTACCTTATCCTTTCCAGACCCTATTTTAGAATTTCAGTCAAGCATACTCTCAAATTTTCTTTACTAATATCAAGATGGATGCTTTTTATAGAAATTATGTTAGAAAACTGAACAAAAAAAGTCGGTTCGGGGGGCCTTTTGGGACCTGCTTTGTATGGCACGGTACACAGGATGAGGGATATGGGGTGATATGGGTAAAATGGCCAGATGGCACGTACAGGCGAATGAAAACTCACAGACTAGCTCTAGTAATAAGGGATCGACTAACTCGCCAACAGATTCCACCATTCAGGGGCCCAGGTGCGCAGGAAGCGAGCCACCTCTGTGGAGTGAGAGCATGTATTAACCCCGCCCATCTGTGTTGAGATAGCCACCAAGAGAATCAGGGGAGGATGACATGCAAATTGAATGAAGCTTGCTTGGGATGTATTCCCCCATGCATCATATAAAAACATATAATAACTTCAGGTATTAACTGACGGGTTATTTTTTTTTTATATTAACCCTTTTCCCCTTATAGTATTTTCCATAGGAATGTTCTACAGCCACTCTGTCGTCAATTTTGGAGGTACTTGTGGATGGCATGTTAGAGTTTTTTTTGTACTTAATCACCTCCTGGTGCTGCTCGTATAAGTCATATAACATTTTTCTTTTCTCTACACGAGTACGTTTCGCCTTCTTTGTTTTCTTGTGCGCACGTCGGCATTCAGTGTCTTTTTGGTCTTGATGCAATGATTTTTCAACTTTCGAACCATCTGCTATTTTACAGCCAAGATTATCACACAAGCTCTTGATTGAATTTGATGATCCACAATTTATTGAATGGCATACAGAATGTGCCCGGCCAAACACACTTCTTGAAAATGTCACATTCTTTGGGATTGCCGTTGTTAATGCTCGATTAAAACTTTCCACCTTTTGGGTGTTGGTGTTTGAACAAGTTTTATCAAGCATGGCAGGATTGAGGCGATGGTGTACAAGTTCGCGAATCACTTCTGTGGTCTGATGTGATTCCTTCAATTTGAAATCTTTTGGCAACAAGTGACTTTTGATAAGCCAGTTGTCCTTAATCCTGCCCTTGCAAACAAAAGAATGTTTTTTACATAGGCTGTGCCTGCCCTGGTAACACTGTGTTATAGCATCACACACATACGAAAGTTTGCTCTTAACTAGTTGAAAGTTTCTCGGGTATTTTTTCAAAGATTTTCTGATTTCGGCACCACACCGGTCTGCTAAATCCATTGCCATTTTCCCCTGTGTTTGATCTCGATTTTTAACAGTTGAACCAATTATGATATCGGGAAGTATCTTGTGGTGTCGGATGAACTTTCTGTGATTTCTGGAAACATGAGTGGTATCCAGCTGATGCATGGGTTGCGAATCGGTTACGTCTTCTTCAAATAACTCCTGTGCTGCTAAACCGGTTGCAGCGTCCCCGTCGGTTGTTAAAACATCAGCCTGAATACCACTTTTTTCCTTTAAATCACGGAGAGTCTCCTTTGCCCAAGTTTTTTCATCACCAATGCTATGTTCAAAGGGCAGTGTTACAAAGCACTCACCTTTGAAACACCTATGTGAGGGCTTTGCTTTCAAATGACAGCCCTTTGAACACAGTTTGTTATGCACGGTCAGCCCAATTATATCGTGGTTTGGGGTTACATTTTCTGCAACTGAGAATATCACCTGTGTTGCTGGTTGAAATGGGTTTTTTCCCGCTCCACTATATAGGGGGCTATTATAAATCGCATCAGCCTGCATATCGATATCCCTAGGTTTTGGCTTTCCATCTTGCCTCTGTTTCTTCACTAACTGCGACCGTCGAATTTGAAGATCAAGTTTATTTTTATCAACTATGGCTGCCATGACCTTATTTGATGTTTTCTGTAGGCCACGTGTTGATGGAGCTTTCATATTTGAACTGAGGCATATTCGACGCAATGCGGTAGCAGCTATTGGAGTTTTACTAAGGCCAATACACAAACCAATGTTCTGTTGTGCTGCTCTTCGACCACGATTTCCTGATATCACTTCTCCGTATAAATTGAACATCGCAGATTTATATGTACACTTATCACAAATCATTTTTTGTCGTGAACACAACCCACGAGTCTCTTCGGCACTCAAATCCCAGTGTAAAAATCCATCACAATCTGGTCGCTGTGACTTATGTTCACGAAATGTAAAATTCCACATCTCAGCATTGCGTCGAATACGAATAGAACGATATGAGTCACTCTCCCTTTCCCACACTGTTGGGTTCTTTTTTGTAACTGGACCCTTCTTTTTTACTGTGGTCAACCTGAAATCAAAAGGGAACATATTCTGCACCTTTGGTTTTCTTGAAATACTTGTTATTCATTTGGTCCATATATACATTTTGAATTGTGTTACACCCCCCCCCCCCTCAATTATGTTAATCGTGTAGTCTTTCCTTGGGTTAAAACTACGCTTTTATGCTACTAGTTAGTCAAAACACTAAATTTCATTAAAATTGCATTTTAATCTGGAGTTCAGCAAGGAGTGATTTCATGCGTTAACCCCTTTCATGCAAAACTATGTTTTTCAGTAATTATTATGCATTTCTTCAGAACTTTTAATAAATTTTTCACATTTTGATGTTGGAAAATTATTTCTACCATATCATACTTAATTTCAAGTGTCAACTACATTGATATGCATGAAAATTACCAGCATATGGGCTCGAAACTGATTTTGAAATTTTTTCATTATTTACACTCTGGGTGTTTAAGGGTTGATATCTTCTTTAAACACGTACTAGCATTACTATTGTTGGTGTCTGATAATCAAAACTAAATGTACCTTGCTTTTTCAGGTGCAGAATATCTTCCTTTTGACAATGGAGGTTGAGAGCATTTAGATCTTGTAACAACAGACGACTCTACATGTTCCTTCCCAGTCCGGCATTTGGAAATTGAAATGGCTTGCAGAGGGTTAACTTTCGGTAAACTATTTACACTGTTTCGAACATAACTTGTTCTCCGAACTTTATTTTTAGGAATATTTCCATGTTTCCATCCATCTGAATGACCACATTTGAACTGCCCATTTTTCGGACCATATGTGTATCTGGTATTCATATTTTTACTTCCACTCTTAACATTTATGTCCATGTTTGCAGTATTTTAAAATAGCACATAACCAGTATCAGCACAGAATTTGTTAGGAAAATAATCACTCTGATCACTGCAATTTACTTTCACAATATGACTGCCTGGACTGGGGAGGAACATTTATTTTAAATCTGTCAATGTCCTACCTGTCATCATGTTCTTGGATTCTGGTTCTGTTGTTTACATTCAAAGCATGCCTTATCAGCTGCTCGCACCTTTAATTGTGCATGAGTGCCACACACATATCTGGGCTGATGATATAAATTGTTTAATTTCCCTCAACCCATGCCATGTCCTAGCAGCCAGTGCAGATGAAGTCATCAGGGTATCCACCAGACTCAAAATCTGCTTATGGGGTGGGGTTAATGTTTGCAAAATTACACAAAAGGTATTGACTTCAAAGAACTGCCTGTTATAAAAATATATTACATGGTAAATGTAAATTTCTCATTTTTAATTTCAGTGACTCAGCTTCAGCCATAAACATTTTCTGCAAGGAAGAGTGTTGGCGTTACGGCAGATTTCCATCAAAATTGGCAGGGTTAACGTTTACTCCATGAAAACAGACTGGTCAACTTCTGTGTTATGGCGATGGACGGTGATGATATCATAAGGTGTGATTGATTTGAAAAAAATTAAAATTAATATTTATGACATAAACAATTCGCATTCAGAGACTCTTTATTATGTTGACCCCTCTAAACCAAAGGAATTATAATTTCAGAGAAATGAATATGGTGTGCCGCTTGGATATGCGAGTACATCTGACGCGAGGGGAGTACATATACGAAACAACTTTTAATCAACACGTTATATTCATATGTACATTTTAATATCATGATATCAAACAAACAATAGGGTTTTGTGTCTTCTAAAGCACACTCAAACCAAAATGTACCTTATCCTTTCCAGACCCTATTTTAGAATTTCAGTCAAGCATACTCTCAAATTTTCTTTACTAATATCAAGATGGATGCTTTTTATAGAAATTATGTTAGAAAACTGAACAAAAAAAGTCGGTTCGGGGGGCCTTTTGGGACCTGCTTTGTATGGCACGGTACACAGGATGAGGGATATGGGGTGATATGGGTAAAATGGCCAGATGGCACGTACAGGCGAATGAAAACTCACAGACTAGCTCTAGTAATAAGGGATCGACTAACTCGCCAACAGATTCCACCATTCAGGGGCCCAGGTGCGCAGGAAGCGAGCCACCTCTGTGGAGTGAGAGCATGTATTAACCCCGCCCATCTGTGTTGGGATAGCCACCAAGAGAATCAGGGGAGGATGACATGCAAATTGAATGAAGCTTGCTTGGGATGTATTCCCCCATGCATCATATAAAAACATATAATAACTTCAGGTATTAACTGACGGGTTATTTTTTTTTTATATTAACCCTTTTCCCCTTATAGTATTTTCCATAGGAATGTTCTACAGCCACTCTGTCGTCAATTTTGGAGGTACTTGTGGATGGCATGTTAGAGTTTTTTTTGTACTTAATCACCTCCTGGTGCTGCTCGTATAAGTCATATAACATTTTTCTTTTCTCTACACGAGTACGTTTCGCCTTCTTTGTTTTCTTGTGCGCACGTCGGCATTCAGTGTCTTTTTGGTCTTGATGCAATGATTTTTCAACTTTCGAACCATCTGCTATTTTACAGCCAAGATTATCACACAAGCTCTTGATTGAATTTGATGATCCACAATTTATTGAATGGCATACAGAATGTGCCCGGCCAAACACACTTCTTGAAAATGTCACATTCTTTGGGATTGCCGTTGTTAATGCTCGATTAAAACTTTCCACCTTTTGGGTGTTGGTGTTTGAACAAGTTTTATCAAGCATGGCAGGATTGAGGCGATGGTGTACAAGTTCGCGAATCACTTCTGTGGTCTGATGTGATTCCTTCAATTTGAAATCTTTTGGCAACAAGTGACTTTTGATAAGCCAGTTGTCCTTAATCCTGCCCTTGCAAACAAAAGAATGTTTTTTACATAGGCTGTGCCTGCCCTGGTAACACTGTGTTATAGCATCACACACATACGAAAGTTTGCTCTTAACTAGTTGAAAGTTTCTCGGGTATTTTTTCAAAGATTTTCTGATTTCGGCACCACACCGGTCTGCTAAATCCATTGCCATTTTCCCCTGTGTTTGATCTCGATTTTTAACAGTTGAACCAATTATGATATCGGGAAGTATCTTGTGGTGTCGGATGAACTTTCTGTGATTTCTGGAAACATGAGTGGTATCCAGCTGATGCATGGGTTGCGAATCGGTTACGTCTTCTTCAAATAACTCCTGTGCTGCTAAACCGGTTGCAGCGTCCCCGTCGGTTGTTAAAACATCAGCCTGAATACCACTTTTTTCCTTTAAATCACGGAGAGTCTCCTTTGCCCAAGTTTTTTCATCACCAATGCTATGTTCAAAGGGCAGTGTTACAAAGCACTCACCTTTGAAACACCTATGTGAGGGCTTTGCTTTCAAATGACAGCCCTTTGAACACAGTTTGTTATGCACGGTCAGCCCAATTATATCGTGGTTTGGGGTTACATTTTCTGCAACTGAGAATATCACCTGTGTTGCTGGTTGAAATGGGTTTTTTCCCGCTCCACTATATAGGGGGCTATTATAAATCGCATCAGCCTGCATATCGATATCCCTAGGTTTTGGCTTTCCATCTTGCCTCTGTTTCTTCACTAACTGCGACCGTCGAATTTGAAGATCAAGTTTATTTTTATCAACTATGGCTGCCATGACCTTATTTGATGTTTTCTGTAGGCCACGTGTTGATGGAGCTTTCATATTTGAACTGAGGCATATTCGACGCAATGCGGTAGCAGCTATTGGAGTTTTACTAAGGCCAATACACAAACCAATGTTCTGTTGTGCTGCTCTTCGACCACGATTTCCTGATATCACTTCTCCGTATAAATTGAACATCGCAGATTTATATGTACACTTATCACAAATCATTTTTTGTCGTGAACACAACCCACGAGTCTCTTCGGCACTCAAATCCCAGTGTAAAAATCCATCACAATCTGGTCGCTGTGACTTATGTTCACGAAATGTAAAATTCCACATCTCAGCATTGCGTCGAATACGAATAGAACGATATGAGTCACTCTCCCTTTCCCACACTGTTGGGTTCTTTTTTGTAACTGGACCCTTCTTTTTTACTGTGGTCAACCTGAAATCAAAAGGGAACATATTCTGCACCTTTGGTTTTCTTGAAATACTTGTTATTCATTTGGTCCATATATACATTTTGAATTGTGTTACACCCCCCCCCCCTCAATTATGTTAATCGTGTAGTCTTTCCTTGGGTTAAAACTACGCTTTTATGCTACTAGTTAGTCAAAACACTAAATTTCATTAAAATTGCATTTTAATCTGGAGTTCAGCAAGGAGTGATTTCATGCGTTAACCCCTTTCATGCAAAACTATGTTTTTCAGTAATTATTATGCATTTCTTCAGAACTTTTAATAAATTTTTCACATTTTGATGTTGGAAAATTATTTCTACCATATCATACTTAATTTCAAGTGTCAACTACATTGATATGCATGAAAATTACCAGCATATGGGCTCGAAACTGATTTTGAATTTTTTTCATTATTTACACTCTGGGTGTTTAAGGGTTGATATCTTCTTTAAACACGTACTAGCATTACTATTGTTGGTGTCTGATAATCAAAACTAAATGTACCTTGCTTTTTCAGGTGCAGAATATCTTCCTTTTGACAATGGAGGTTGAGAGCATTTAGATCTTGTAACAACAGACGACTCTACATGTTCCTTCCCAGTCCGGCATTTGGAAATTGAAATGGCTTGCAGAGGGTTAACTTTCGGTAAACTATTTACACTGTTTCGAACATAACTTGTTCTCCGAACTTTATTTTTAGGAATATTTCCATGTTTCCATCCATCTGAATGACCACATTTGAACTGCCCATTTTTCGGACCATATGTGTATCTGGTATTCATATTTTTACTTCCACTCTTAACATTTATGTCCATGTTTGCAGTATTTTAAAATAGCACATAACCAGTATCAGCACAGAATTTGTTAGGAAAATAATCACTCTGATCACTGCAATTTACTTTCACAATATGACTGCCTGGACTGGGGAGGAACATTTATTTTAAATCTGTCAATGTCCTACCTGTCATCATGTTCTTGGATTCTGGTTCTGTTGTTTACATTCAAAGCATGCCTTATCAGCTGCTCGCACCTTTAATTGTGCATGAGTGCCACACACATATCTGGGCTGATGATATAAATTGTTTAATTTCCCTCAACCCATGCCATGTCCTAGCAGCCAGTGCAGATGAAGTCATCAGGGTATCCACCAGACTCAAAATCTGCTTATGGGGTGGGGTTAATGTTTGCAAAATTACACAAAAGGTATTGACTTCAAAGAACTGCCTGTTATAAAAATATATTACATGGTAAATGTAAATTTCTCATTTTTAATTTCAGTGACTCAGCTTCAGCCATAAACATTTTCTGCAAGGAAGAGTGTTGGCGTTACGGCAGATTTCCATCAAAATTGGCAGGGTTAACGTTTACTCCATGAAAACAGACTGGTCAACTTCTGTGTTATGGCGATGGACGGTGATGATATCATAAGGTGTGATTGATTTGAAAAAAATTAAAATTAATATTTATGACATAAACAATTCGCATTCAGAGACTCTTTATTATGTTGACCCCTCTAAACCAAAGGAATTATAATTTCAGAGAAATGAATATGGTGTGCCGCTTGGATATGCGAGTACATCTGAAGCGAGGGGAGTACATATACGAAACAACTTTTAATCAACACGTTATATTCATATGTACATTTTAATATCATGATATCAAACAAACAATAGGGTTTTGTGTCTTCTAAAGCACACTCAAACCAAAATGTACCTTATCCTTTCCAGACCCTATTTTAGAATTTCAGTCAAGCATACTCTCAAATTTTCTTTACTAATATCAAGATGGATGCTTTTTATAGAAATTATGTTAGAAAACTGAACAAAAAAAGTCGGTTCGGGGGGCCTTTTGGGACCTGCTTTGTATGGCACGGTACACAGGATGAGGGATATGGGGTGATATGGGTAAAATGGCCAGATGGCACGTACAGGCGAATGAAAACTCACAGACTAGCTCTAGTAATAAGGGATCGACTAACTCGCCAACAGATTCCACCATTCAGGGGCCCAGGTGCGCAGGAAGCGAGCCACCTCTGTGGAGTGAGAGCATGTATTAACCCCGCCCATCTGTGTTGGGATAGCCACCAAGAGAATCAGGGGAGGATGACATGCAAATTGAATGAAGCTTGCTTGGGATGTATTCCCCCATGCATCATATAAAAACATATAATAACTTCAGGTATTAACTGACGGGTTATTTTTTTTTTATATTAACCCTTTTCCCCTTATAGTATTTTCCATAGGAATGTTCTACAGCCACTCTGTCGTCAATTTTGGAGGTACTTGTGGATGGCATGTTAGAGTTTTTTTTGTACTTAATCACCTCCTGGTGCTGCTCGTATAAGTCATATAACATTTTTCTTTTCTCTACACGAGTACGTTTCGCCTTCTTTGTTTTCTTGTGCGCACGTCGGCATTCAGTGTCTTTTTGGTCTTGATGCAATGATTTTTCAACTTTCGAACCATCTGCTATTTTACAGCCAAGATTATCACACAAGCTCTTGATTGAATTTGATGATCCACAATTTATTGAATGGCATACAGAATGTGCCCGGCCAAACACACTTCTTGAAAATGTCACATTCTTTGGGATTGCCGTTGTTAATGCTCGATTAAAACTTTCCACCTTTTGGGTGTTGGTGTTTGAACAAGTTTTATCAAGCATGGCAGGATTGAGGCGATGGTGTACAAGTTCGCGAATCACTTCTGTGGTCTGATGTGATTCCTTCAATTTGAAATCTTTTGGCAACAAGTGACTTTTGATAAGCCAGTTGTCCTTAATCCTGCCCTTGCAAACAAAAGAATGTTTTTTACATAGGCTGTGCCTGCCCTGGTAACACTGTGTTATAGCATCACACACATACGAAAGTTTGCTCTTAACTAGTTGAAAGTTTCTCGGGTATTTTTTCAAAGATTTTCTGATTTCGGCACCACACCGGTCTGCTAAATCCATTGCCATTTTCCCCTGTGTTTGATCTCGATTTTTAACAGTTGAACCAATTATGATATCGGGAAGTATCTTGTGGTGTCGGATGAACTTTCTGTGATTTCTGGAAACATGAGTGGTATCCAGCTGATGCATGGGTTGCGAATCGGTTACGTCTTCTTCAAATAACTCCTGTGCTGCTAAACCGGTTGCAGCGTCCCCGTCGGTTGTTAAAACATCAGCCTGAATACCACTTTTTTCCTTTAAATCACGGAGAGTCTCCTTTGCCCAAGTTTTTTCATCACCAATGCTATGTTCAAAGGGCAGTGTTACAAAGCACTCACCTTTGAAACACCTATGTGAGGGCTTTGCTTTCAAATGACAGCCCTTTGAACACAGTTTGTTATGCACGGTCAGCCCAATTATATCGTGGTTTGGGGTTACATTTTCTGCAACTGAGAATATCACCTGTGTTGCTGGTTGAAATGGGTTTTTTCCCGCTCCACTATATAGGGGGCTATTATAAATCGCATCAGCCTGCATATCGATATCCCTAGGTTTTGGCTTTCCATCTTGCCTCTGTTTCTTCACTAACTGCGACCGTCGAATTTGAAGATCAAGTTTATTTTTATCAACTATGGCTGCCATGACCTTATTTGATGTTTTCTGTAGGCCACGTGTTGATGGAGCTTTCATATTTGAACTGAGGCATATTCGACGCAATGCGGTAGCAGCTATTGGAGTTTTACTAAGGCCAATACACAAACCAATGTTCTGTTGTGCTGCTCTTCGACCACGATTTCCTGATATCACTTCTCCGTATAAATTGAACATCGCAGATTTATATGTACACTTATCACAAATCATTTTTTGTCGTGAACACAACCCACGAGTCTCTTCGGCACTCAAATCCCAGTGTAAAAATCCATCACAATCTGGTCGCTGTGACTTATGTTCACGAAATGTAAAATTCCACATCTCAGCATTGCGTCGAATACGAATAGAACGATATGAGTCACTCTCCCTTTCCCACACTGTTGGGTTCTTTTTTGTAACTGGACCCTTCTTTTTTACTGTGGTCAACCTGAAATCAAAAGGGAACATATTCTGCACCTTTGGTTTTCTTGAAATACTTGTTATTCATTTGGTCCATATATACATTTTGAATTGTGTTACACCCCCCCCCCCCCTCAATTATGTTAATCGTGTAGTCTTTCCTTGGGTTAAAACTACGCTTTTATGCTACTAGTTAGTCAAAACACTAAATTTCATTAAAATTGCATTTTAATCTGGAGTTCAGCAAGGAGTGATTTCATGCGTTAACCCCTTTCATGCAAAACTATGTTTTTCAGTAATTATTATGCATTTCTTCAGAACTTTTAATAAATTTTTCACATTTTCATGTTGGAAAATTATTTCTACCATATCATACTTAATTTCAAGTGTCAACTACATTGATATGCATGAAAATTACCAGCATATGGGCTCGAAACTGATTTTGAATTTTTTTCATTATTTACACTCTGGGTGTTTAAGGGTTGATATCTTCTTTAAACACGTACTAGCATTACTATTGTTGGTGTCTGATAATCAAAACTAAATGTACCTTGCTTTTTCAGGTGCAGAATATCTTCCTTTTGACAATGGAGGTTGAGAGCATTTAGATCTTGTAACAACAGACGACTCTACATGTTCCTTCCCAGTCCGGCATTTGGAAATTGAAATGGCTTGCAGAGGGTTAACTTTCGGTAAACTATTTACACTGTTTCGAACATAACTTGTTCTCCGAACTTTATTTTTAGGAATATTTCCATGTTTCCATCCATCTGAATGACCACATTTGAACTGCCCATTTTTCGGACCATATGTGTATCTGGTATTCATATTTTTACTTCCACTCTTAACATTTATGTCCATGTTTGCAGTATTTTAAAATAGCACATAACCAGTATCAGCACAGAATTTGTTAGGAAAATAATCACTCTGATCACTGCAATTTACTTTCACAATATGACTGCCTGGACTGGGGAGGAACATTTATTTTAAATCTGTCAATGTCCTACCTGTCATCATGTTCTTGGATTCTGGTTCTGTTGTTTACATTCAAAGCATGCCTTATCAGCTGCTCGCACCTTTAATTGTGCATGAGTGCCACACACATATCTGGGCTGATGATATAAATTGTTTAATTTCCCTCAACCCATGCCATGTCCTAGCAGCCAGTGCAGATGAAGTCATCAGGGTATCCACCAGACTCAAAATCTGCTTATGGGGTGGGGTTAATGTTTGCAAAATTACACAAAAGGTATTGACTTCAAAGAACTGCCTGTTATAAAAATATATTACATGGTAAATGTAAATTTCTCATTTTTAATTTCAGTGACTCAGCTTCAGCCATAAACATTTTCTGCAAGGAAGAGTGTTGGCGTTACGGCAGATTTCCATCAAAATTGGCAGGGTTAACGTTTACTCCATGAAAACAGACTGGTCAACTTCTGTGTTATGGCGATGGACGGTGATGATATCATAAGGTGTGATTGATTTGAAAAAAATTAAAATTAATATTTATGACATAAACAATTCGCATTCAGAGACTCTTTATTATGTTGACCCCTCTAAACCAAAGGAATTATAATTTCAGAGAAATGAATATGGTGTGCCGCTTGGATATGCGAGTACATCTGAAGCGAGGGGAGTACATATACGAAACAACTTTTAATCAACACGTTATATTCATATGTACATTTTAATATCATGATATCAAACAAACAATAGGGTTTTGTGTCTTCTAAAGCACACTCAAACCAAAATGTACCTTATCCTTTCCAGACCCTATTTTAGAATTTCAGTCAAGCATACTCTCAAATTTTCTTTACTAATATCAAGATGGATGCTTTTTATAGAAATTATGTTAGAAAACTGAACAAAAAAAGTCGGTTCGGGGGGCCTTTTGGGACCTGCTTTGTATGGCACGGTACACAGGATGAGGGATATGGGGTGATATGGGTAAAATGGCCAGATGGCACGTACAGGCGAATGAAAACTCACAGACTAGCTCTAGTAATAAGGGATCGACTAACTCGCCAACAGATTCCACCATTCAGGGGCCCAGGTGCGCAGGAAGCGAGCCACCTCTGTGGAGTGAGAGCATGTATTAACCCCGCCCATCTGTGTTGGGAGAGCCACCAAGAGAATCAGGGGAGGATGACATGCAAATTGAATGAAGCTTGCTTGGGATGTATTCCCCCATGCATCATATAAAAACATATAATAACTTCAGGTATTAACTGACCTCTGGCCTGAGAGTGGAGCGAAACGGTCGTGATTGCTTCGATCCTTATTAGTTCCTCTTCGGTCAGAGCGTTGAGCACGGGTGAGTTGTGTGGTCGCGCCTCCGGGTGCAGCTGCCCTCGTGCTTAACGCCAGTGAGACGGTTTTGGATTAGGCTTATGGATTTAATCCCAGACGCCGTGTTGGCCGCAGTGCAAAGAAGTCGGATATTGGACATCGCTAACTGGTCTCTCCAGTCTAGCCGGGGATATCTGACTCTTTGCCTGGAGTTCCGAGTCGAAGATGCTGGACACCAGAAATCACAGACCCGGGACACCAACTCCAAGACTGCCTCCTGTCACCTGAGTGGGAAGAAGAAGGGGCCGCCCAAGAAAAAGACGCCTGCGAGAAAAAGAAGGGACGCCGCTAGACGAGCCAAATGGAAGAAGAGGGGGGTGACTGTTGATTTGCCAGTCACCCCTCCCCTTGTGGTTCAGCCGTCTACAGTCATAGCCGGCGGGTCGAAGTTGTCTGAGAGACGCCCAGACGACTCGACCCGCATGGAGACTGACGACATAGTACCAGCTAGCAGGGTCTCCGTGGATCTGCCGGAGGTCCCTGCTGTCGTCGTCGAGGCTAGCGGAGACAGGGACGTGGATTCCACCCCAGATGTTCCTGCCGCCAGCTTCGACGTGGAACTGGACTTTACACCTCGGACACCGGATTATCAAAACATCCCGGTGTCCTCCAGCTCCACCAGCACCAACAACAACAGCACAGACACCACTCGGTCTGTTGAAGACGTCATCCTGTCTGCTGATAACGCCATCGCTCAATCTAAAAGATACCAGAAAGAACAAGAAGAGTCAGTTCAACGCTACATACAAGAGCAAGAAGCGAAAGTTCAACATTTCATAGAGCAGCATCAGCAGAGAAATCCTTCACCTACATCATCTCCTCAGTCATCAACAGAAAAGCCAAACCCAAAAAAGAAACGAAAAAAGAAGAAATAATCATCTATCATAAAAATGCTCACTTTTTTTTTTTCTTTTTTTTTTTTTTTCTCTCACCAATAAAGGCAATAATATGAGGGATTAAGGGGAGGACCATTCGGTGCTTCCGACAATCCCGGGCTAGCCCCCCGAACCACTCATTAAGAGTATTAACTGACGGGTTATTTTTTTTATATATTAACCCTTTTCCCCTTATAGTATTTTCCATAGGAATGTTCTACAGCCACTCTGTCGTCAATTTTGGAGGTACTTGTGGATGGCATGTTAGAGTTTTTTTTGTACTTAATCACCTCCTGGTGCTGCTCGTATAAGTCATATAACATTTTTCTTTTCTCTACACGAGTACGTTTCGCCTTCTTTGTTTTCTTGTGCGCACGTCGGCATTCAGTGTCTTTTTGGTCTTGATGCAATGATTTTTCAACTTTCGAACCATCTGCTATTTTACAGCCAAGATTATCACACAAGCTCTTGATTGAATTTGATGATCCACAATTTATTGAATGGCATACAGAATGTGCCCGGCCAAACACACTTCTTGAAAATGTCACATTCTTTGGGATTGCCGTTGTTAATGCTCGATTAAAACTTTCCACCTTTTGGGTGTTGGTGTTTGAACAAGTTTTATCAAGCATGGCAGGATTGAGGCGATGGTGTACAAGTTCGCGAATCACTTCTGTGGTCTGATGTGATTCCTTCAATTTGAAATCTTTTGGCAACAAGTGACTTTTGATAAGCCAGTTGTCCTTAATCCTGCCCTTGCAAACAAAAGAATGTTTTTTACATAGGCTGTGCCTGCCCTGGTAACACTGTGTTATAGCATCACACACATACGAAAGTTTGCTCTTAACTAGTTGAAAGTTTCTCGGGTATTTTTTCAAAGATTTTCTGATTTCGGCACCACACCGGTCTGCTAAATCCATTGCCATTTTCCCCTGTGTTTGATCTCGATTTTTAACAGTTGAACCAATTATGATATCGGGAAGTATCTTGTGGTGTCGGATGAACTTTCTGTGATTTCTGGAAACATGAGTGGTATTGTGACGAACACGGGGTCTAGATATGTCAGATACCCAGAATTAAACCATTGACATCTTTATCATACTTGACCTAGATTAAAATCTAACTCATGACGGGCGTAATACACGACGTCTGATTTACTGCGAATTCAACAGGTACGGTTTATCTACGAGTACACTTTTGCATATGAGGAAGTTTGTACACAGCAGAAAGCGTGAATCGAAACCAAAGTTCTTACTCGAAATATCGTTCTAAAAACCCATTCAGAGAATTATTACATGCAGCCACATCAAGAATCATATACGGGGGATTGTTCTTGGTTGATAGGACATATTCTCGAAGCATCTTGGCCTGTTATTTTGTCATATTTTACATAAAATGACTCACGGAAAACACGATGACGGAAAGAATTTAAAACGAAATATCAGGGATCTCAAATAACGATTTTTCACAAGTAAACGGATGACTATTTTTATCCGGGACATATACGGAAATAATCAGCATATGTTACTTAATTTACCAGCAATATAGAGAAGATTTTAGATAACAGCACTTTTGAGATATAAACGATGATTTGATGACCCCCGAATTTCGAAAGTGTAAAATTGGACCAAGAGTCAATTTCAAACAATTACGAGGCAATAAGTTGACTTCTGATTCAACATATATATGAAGGCAGGTAATGAACAAGCTGCCCTAACCGGGAAATAAAGATGACACAATATTAAGGTGTTTAAGGCACATATTTCCCTCGAAATGAACCAAGTTGAGACAGGAATAAATACCGATAAACGCGTTATTACCGCGCTCACCTAGATGCTTCGAGAGTACTTCCCACATAATCCAGAACAATAACAATGAATACTCCACACCTGGGAATGCCCACCTGAACCAATAAATCCAATAATTAAGAGTTGAATACTTCCTAGTTACATTAATTTCAATAAGTTCGATGAAACAAGGCTTCATGATCGCCCGTCAGAAATACAATTCTGCAAATTCTATTTCGGTATCTGGGTCGAATCTTGATCCGTCTGAGCTTGACCTCTGATTGGTCGAAGCGGCCATTGGCTCAGATCGGTACCTTCTCCACACCGATTGGCGGGTTGATTTTATTGGCTAGTTGATCTCATTGGCCATGACAGGAAATAAAAGCAGGTGTAAGACCTGTGAAACCTTAAGATTTTCAAACAGACACTCGTCATTCGCACTCACAGGAACATCTCATCGAGTCAGCAGCACTCTTTATCGGAAAGTCTTCCTCCTTAAGGAGAACTTATAAAATTACCTCTAAGAGTAAAATCAAAGAGTAAACTTATATAAAATTGCTAAAATCAGATATGGCCAGTAAACAAACATCCGCGTCGCAGTGCCCTTCTCAGGGCGCCGATTCGAGTGAGTATATTGCCTTCCTGAGAGAAGATAACAAATCGCTCAGGAAACAGATCGCCGGTCTAGAAATACAACTT
This sequence comes from Siphonodentalium dalli, assembly GCA_032622095.1. Lineage (NCBI taxonomy): Eukaryota > Metazoa > Mollusca > Scaphopoda > Gadilida > Siphonodentaliidae > Siphonodentalium > Siphonodentalium dalli. The sequence goes on from CP136063.1 coordinate 153,421,066, forward strand.
GCTGGGTTCAGAGCCTCTATCGACAAGATGGCCGACCGCTTACCCGAAAAGCAACCCACAGCAGAGAAATCTTCCAGCAAAAAAGAGAAAAAGACCGAGAAAATCAAAAAGAAACCTGAGAAAAACACCACGACACCTGCCACATCATCAGCTCCAGTTCCAGATTTCGCCGCAAAACTACCCTCAGCAACCTCTGTACCGCCAGCAACTCCAGTGCCCATCGTTCAAAAAAACCACGAAGACCACATCGAAGTTGAAATGACAGACGCTGAACAAGACATCTCCGACGAAGAATTCGCCACCGTCTTCAAAAACAAAAGAAGACGTAAAGAAAGCATGATGATTCCAGATCCTGTCAGCCCAATCAGCACGCCAGCCAAAAAGATACGAACGCACACTGAACATAAACAACAACCTAGCCCAACAAAAGGAACCGAACGACCGACTATCAGCCACTCCAACAAACGAAGAGACATTCTAATCGCCGAAAACCTAACGAACGAAATGAAGCAGAGTCCATACTTACTACACAGAACAATAACGACACGCTACCCCATCCGAACATCTACAACCAGAGCCGGCATACTTCTAATTTATCCACAGAACGAAGAAACAAAACAATATCTACTGACCAAAGCTAAAGACCTACCCGCCTTCAAGGACAAGAAAGTAACATTCCGCCTAACCAACGGCAGCAATCGCCTGACCAAACCTACAACCCATAAAGCCGTCATCTGTGGCATACCACCATCTGTCACGGAAGACGAAATAAAAGAAGACATCGGCAGTAAATACACAGTTCAACCCCTAAAAAGCTCACACGATCAACAACCAACATGGAAAGTGAAAATAACTTGCGACGATAAAGAATCAAAACAACAGATAATGAACGGCGTTAGACTCGGCTCAAACATGAATAGATTCAAAGTCGTCGACTACAAAGAACAGCCCCACGTGACACAATGCTACAAATGTCAGAAGTTTAATCACACGGCCGAATTTTGCAAGAGCACAGACACAATCTGCAAAAATTGCGCGGGAAATCACAAGCACCAAGACTGTACCAGTAACATAAAAAGATGCGCGAACTGCGACAATGATCACCACTCAGCATACAAGGGATGCACAGTTTTCAAAACTGAAGTGACATCAAAAGAAACACAAAAGCTCACATACGCAGCAGCTACAAGCAAACCAGCCGACATCACTGAAACCCTAAAGCTTGCAGCTGTAATAACATCGACCATTGTCAGCGCCCTATCTGACAAACAAAGAGATCCACGAAATATCAAAGACAGCGTGTGTCAATACGTCGAACATGCTGTCAACACCATATACAGAACTCAACTCACAAAAGAAACCATCCAACAGTTCACATACAGACGTTAAAACAACACAGCCAAAGCTGACACGCCCAAACACACAAGCCGATTGTAACACCTACAATGGCTGACACGACCAAACAGACTACAACAACACGCCACACACACAACTTGCCCACACAAAAACACTCTTTTCACCTACTCCACGTTAACATAAACGGACTATCTGCTAAACGCCAAATTCTTCAAGAGTACATCACCGACCAACAACCAGACGTTATCGCCATCAACGAAACGAAACTCAACGACAACAGCAGGGTTAGCTTCACCAACTACAAGATCGCCCGCCGTGACCGTACCGCACACGGTGGCGGAGTCGCTCTCCTCATCCATAAAGACCTGAAACACGCCATGCTCAACACCGACGACCTAGACGAAGAAACCCTGGCAGTAGAAGTCACCATTCGCAGTGCCAAGACTGCCATCATCGCCACATATAACCCGCCAAACACAGACCTCAGCAATGCCTCCTTCAAACACTTCACATCAACCCACCGCCACTGCATCTTCATCGGAGACTACAACGCGAAGCACACCTACTACGGCTGTAAAGATACCAACAGAAACGGTGACCGAATGTTCAACATCATAGAAGATCTTGATCTACTCATACTAAACAACATAGACGAACCAACACATCACCACGCGGCGACCAACAAATGGGACATCCTAGACCTAGCCATTGCCACTCCATCCATCGCATCTAAAGGAATCATGTGCTATATTGGAGACGACGTATCCAGCGACCACCTACCCGTACACATAAGATCCAGCAATGGCTCAACCGATCGCCACCCGAAAACCCTCCGCCGCAACCTAAATAAAGCCGACTGGGACAGTTTCCGACAGCAACTCACCAACAGCATAGACAATTCACCCATCACATCAACCAGCGACATTGACGCGACATGCCAGCACCTATCCCAAACCCTCGAATCAGCCCTAGATACAGCATGCCCGAAACAACAAGTCAACACCACAGCATGGCGAGTCTCCCCCGAAACTCTGAAAATGATCCGACTTAAACGCAAGCTAAGAAGACTACAGCAGAAAAACCCAAACGACATGTACTACCGAAATCTTTACAACAACATGAACAGACAAGTCAAAACGGCAGTCAAAAAAGAAAAACAAGCATCCTGGCAGCGGTCGACAACCGAACTCGGCGATAAAAGAATGAACAGAAACTTCTGGAGTACCTTCAAATCCCTTACCGGCACAGGAAAAAACAACAACAGCACAGAAAAACCCCTCAAAAAAACCGATGGCAGTCTGACCTCAGGAGACAAAGAAAAAGCAGAAGCCTTCGCCGACAACCTTCAAAAAATCCACAACACCCACCAAGGCCCAGCCTACGACGACGCCTTCAAAGCAACTGTAGAAAACCACATCAAAGACAACCACGACCTCTTCAAACCACTTCCAAGTACCACCAACGACCACGATGATGTCTTCCCCGTAGCATCTCCAATCACACAAGACGAAATCGCATCTAACCTAAAGAAGGGAAAAGGCAACTCAGCACCAGGCAACGACAGCATCACATACGCCATCCTACGACAAGCCCCTCCAGCCTTCTTCGCCAGACTACTCCTTCTATTCAACGCCTGCCTGACCATTGGATACTTCCCAACAGCATGGAAAACCGCCGTCGGTATCATGATACCCAAGCCAGAAAAAGACCGCGCCATTCCCAACAACTATCGACCCATCAGCCTCCTCCAATGTACCGGGAAACTATTCGAAAGAATTATCAGCAGCCGACTGCGAGAGCACCTTGAATCATCCAACTTCTTCAACCCGTGGCAGCGTGGCTACCGACAAGGCAAAGAAGGCATGGAACACATCGTTCGACTAGCTGAAGACGCCCGACTATCCCTTGGCAAAAACTGGTTAACAGCTGCAGTATTTCTTGACGTTGAGAAGGCCTTCGATTCCGTATGGCACGACGGCCTAAGATACAAGTTCAGCCAGCTCAACATCGCCCGAAAATACACACGACTAGTATCCTCTTTCCTACAAGATCGTCAACTCAGCGTCCGCATCAACAACGACACATCCAGCCCAGTATTCCTACGCGCCGGAACCCCACAAGGATCAGTACTCAGCCCACTCCTCTTCCTGATATACGCCAATGACATACCCACCAACCCAAGAAACAACGTAGAAATCTCACAATTCGCCGACGACCTAGGACTCTGGACAACACACAAAAACCCCAGGATCCTACAAAAACGATTACAAAAGACCCTCGACGACTTATCAACATGGTGCTCTAGATGGAGAATAAAACTCAACGCCAAGAAAACCCAACTCATCATATTCCACCAGAGAAAAACAACACAGACTATCAACATCAAGATAGACAACGAGACCGTTCAACCATCCAACCAAGCCATCCTACTAGGAATCACCCTTGACCAACGAATGACCTTCGCCGCGCACATCAAAAAAGTCGCTGACAAAGCCAGAAAAAGAACAAACCTGCTAAGTTGTCTCAGAGGTACCGACTGGGGAACCAACAGCCAGACCATCATCAACCTCTTCAAACTATACGTCCGCCCAATAATGGAGTATGGCGCACCCATCATAACAGCAGCCTCCAACAGCTCAATCGAAACCCTGCAGAAAGTCCAAAACAAAGCTCTCCGCATCGCTCTACATCAGCCAATCTTCACACCAATCCAAGCCCTCCACGACGCAGCAGACATACCTACGATGAAACAACGACTAACCGACCTCAGAAACCAGACCCTCGCCAGAATCGACAACAGCCCACTCATCCAAGAACTCCATCTACGAAACCAGCTGCTCTCCACCAAAAAGACTAAGTCCATCCTAGAAATCGACAACACCGACAGACCCATCTAGATCCCATACAACCGTCAACCAAGCCAACCAACAGCCAAATCCAACAGCCTCGACTCCTCCACCACGCTTCCACTGCTTTGCCTCCAAATACAACAGCCTCAACAACCGATTTTCATCGAAGAATTAAAGAAAGGGTGAAGGGAACTGCACAATGCATTCCGACCATCCTAACCGGCCAGCGGCCGGAAACTACACAACAAGTGAAACCTCAGTCGAGTCGGGGCGACCAGAGCAGCCCAGCACCAAGCAACAGCCTAAGGTAATCAGCCTAACTCAGCTAAGGAGTAAAACCTCTAAAGATTGCTAAGTTCAGAGAAGAAGAAATCAAGGCAAGACTTGGCGAAGAGAAGAAGAAGTCAAGACTTGGCGAAGATTTGAAGAGTCCTGGCGAAGATTTGAAGAGTCTTGGCGAAGATTAGAAGAGTCTTGGCGAAGAAAAGAAGAGTCTTGGCGAAGAAAAGAAGAAGTCCAGGCGAGACTTTTGGCGAAGATCGGTAGAGTCCAGGCGTGACTCACGGCGAGATCGACGAGTCCAGTGTGACTTACGAGGATACGGGACAAAGTCCGGTGTGACTTCCGAGGATACAGGAAGTCCGGCGTGACTTGCGAGGATACAAGTCCAGTGTGACTTACGAGGATACGGGACAAAGTCCGGTGTGACTTCCGAGGATACAGGAAGTCCGGCGTGACTTACGAGGATACAAGTCCAGTGTGACTTACGAGGATACGGGAAGTCCGGCGTGACTTACTACAAGAAGTCCAGGCGAGACTTGGCGAAGATCAGAAGAAGTCCAGGCGAGACTTGGCGAAGATCAGAAGAAGTCCAGGCGAGACTTGGCGAAGATCAGAAGTCCAGGCGAGACTTGGCGAAGATCAGAAGAAGTCCAGGCGAGACTTGGCGAAGATCAGAAGAAGTCCAGGCGAGACTTGGCGAAGATCAGAAGAAGTCCAGGCGAGACTTGGCGAAGATCAGAAGAAGTCCAGGCAAGACTTGGCGAAGATCAGAAGAAGTCCAGGCAAGACTTGGCGAAGATCAGAAGAAGTCCAGGCAAGACTTGGCGAAGATCAGAAGAAGTCCAGGCGAGACTTGGCGAAGATCAGAAGAAGTCCAGGCAAAACCTGGCGAAGATCAGAAGAAGTCCAGGCGGGACTTGGCGAGGATCAGACGAAGTCCAGGCAATAATTGAGGAAACTTGTATATTTGTGATTCAATAAACATTATTAATTATAACTCTGACTTTGTTCTTCATAGCAAGGGACACAGGTTTTACCCTTGTAGTATACCTAGGTGGTATACTGGTTTCCCTATTTCCCCAAAATAGGGTGGTGGCAGCTATAGTAAGTAAGGGGTATCTCTTCTTGTGACCCAAGAAGAGGTGACACACTACCAAATACGGAAGCAGATCCAGGTCAATCAATCCTTGGCGGGTCCACGTGTTGGGAAAAGGTCCCTTTAATGGCGTGCAGTCGTTAGACCCTCGGCACTACTTTAATTGAATAAATTTACCCCCGGTTGCACGTTACAGTATCCAGCTGATGCATGGGTTGCGAATCGGTTACGTCTTCTTCAAATAACTCCTGTGCTGCTAAACCGGTTGCAGCGTCCCCGTCGGTTGTTAAAACATCAGCCTGAATACCACTTTTTTCCTTTAAATCACGGAGAGTCTCCTTTGCCCAAGTTTTTTCATCACCAATGCTATGTTCAAAGGGCAGTGTTACAAAGCACTCACCTTTGAAACACCTATGTGAGGGCTTTGCTTTCAAATGACAGCCCTTTGAACACAGTTTGTTATGCACGGTCAGCCCAATTATATCGTGGTTTGGGGTTACATTTTCTGCAACTGAGAATATCACCTGTGTTGCTGGTTGAAATGGGTTTTTTCCCGCTCCACTATATAGGGGGCTATTATAAATCGCATCAGCCTGCATATCGATATCCCTAGGTTTTGGCTTTCCATCTTGCCTCTGTTTCTTCACTAACTGCAACCGTCGAGTTTGAAGATCAAGTTTATTTTTATCAACTATGGCTGCCATGACCTTATTTGATGTTTTCTGTAGGCCACGTGTTGATGGAGCTTTCATATTTGAACTGAGGCATATTCGACGCAATGCGGTAGCAGCTATTGGAGTTTTACTAAGGCCAATACACAAACCAATGTTCTGTTGTGCTGCTCTTCGACCACGATTTCCTGATATCACTTCTCCGTATAAATTGAACATCGCAGATTTATATGTACACTTATCACAAATCATTTTTTGTCGTGAACACAACCCACGAGTCTCTTCGGCACTCAAATCCCAGTGTAAAAATCCATCACAATCTGGTCGCTGTGACTTATGTTCACGAAATGTAAAATTCCACATCTCAGCATTGCGTCGAATATGAATAGAACGATATGAGTCACTCTCCCTTTCCCACACTGTTGGGTTCTTTTTTGTAACTGGACCCTTCTTTTTTACTGTGGTCAACCTGAAATCAAAAGGGAACATATTCTGCACCTTTGGTTTTCTTGAAATACTTGTTATTCATTTGGTCCATATATACATTTTGAATTGTGTTACACCCCCCCCCCCCTCAATTATGTTAATCGTGTAGTCTTTCCTTGGGTTAAAACTATGCTTTTATGCTACTAGTTAGTCAAAACACTAAATTTCATTAAAATTGCATTTTAATCTGGAGTTCAGCAAGGAGTGATTTCATGCGTTAACCCCTTTCATGCAAAACTATGTTTTTCAGTAATTATTATGCATTTCTTCAGAACTTTTAATAAATTTTTCACATTTTGATGTTGGAAAATTATTTCTACCATATCATACTTAATTTCAAGTGTCAACTACATTGATATGCATGAAAATTACCAGCATATGGGCTCGAAACTGATTTTGAAATTTTTTCATTATTTACACTCTGGGTGTTTAAGGGTTGATATCTTCTTTAAACACGTACTAGCATTACTATTGTTGGTGTCTGATAATCAAAACTAAATGTACCTTGCTTTTTCAGGTGCAGAATATCTTCCTTTTGACAATGGAGGTTGAGAGCATTTAGATCTTGTAACAACAGACGACTCTACATGTTCCTTCCCAGTCCGGCATTTGGAAATTGAAATGGCTTGCAGAGGGTTAACTTTCGGTAAACTATTTACACTGTTTCGAACATAACTTGTTCTCCGAACTTTATTTTTAGGAATATTTCCATGTTTCCATCCATCTGAATGACCACATTTGAACTGCCCATTTTTCGGACCATATGTGTATCTGGTATTCATATTTTTACTTCCACTCTTAACATTTATGTCCATGTTTGCAGTATTTTAAAATAGCACATAACCAGTATCAGCACAGAATTTGTTAGGAAAATAATCACTCTGATCACTGCAATTTACTTTCACAATATGACTGCCTGGACTGGGGAGGAACATTTATTTTAAATCTGTCAATGTCCTACCTGTCATCATGTTCTTGGATTCTGGTTCTGTTGTTTACATTCAAAGCATACCTTATCAGCTGCTCGCACCTTTAATTGTGCATGAGTGCCACACACATATCTGGGCTGATGATATAAATTGTTTAATTTCCCTCAACCCATGCCATGTCCTAGCAGCCAGTGCAGATGAAGTCATCAGGGTATCCACCAGACTCAAAATCTGCTTATGGGGTGGGGTTAATGTTTGCAAAATTACACAAAAGGTATTGACTTCAAAGAACTGCCTGTTATAAAAATATATTACATGGTAAATGTAAATTTCTCATTTTTAATTTCAGTGACTCAGCTTCAGCCATAAACATTTTCTGCAAGGAAGAGTGTTGGCGTTACGGCAGATTTCCATCAAAATTGGCAGGGTTAACGTTTACTCCATGAAAACAGACTGGTCAACTTCTGTGTTATGGCGATGGACGGTGATGATATCATAAGGTGTGATTGATTTGAAAAAAATAAAAATTAATATGTATGACATAAACAATTCGCATTCAGAGACTCTTTATTATGTTGACCCCTCTAAACCAAAGGAATTATAATTTCAGAGAAATGAATATGGTGTGCCGCTTGGATATGCGAGTACATCTGAAGCGAGGGGAGTACATATACGAAACAACTTTTAATCAACACGTTATATTCATATGTACATTTTAATATCATGATATCAAACAAACAATAGGGTTTTGTGTCTTCTTAATTTAAGGTTAGAAGGAACTAAATAGGGTGGATTATGCCCCTTGTTAAATTTACAGGGTATCTCAAAGCAGCATAAAATACACCCTGTCTGCTGATTGGGTCATACTATGAGTAAGAAATTTATGGTGAAATAAAATATAGTTTATAGTCTATTGATTCATTTAAGCGAGGTTGATGAATCTGTCCATTCAGGTTGTCTGTAAAGCATTTATAAATTTGTTGTACCAGATATATTTTGGTAGTGAAATTTTCTGCGAATCTGACGGTAGTATTAAAAGCGCCGAGTTTTAAATGAAAAAGGCGTGGCTGGAAACAAATCCAATTGTGCATTAAGTTGTCTTAAGGACCAGTGGTTTTGATTTTTGCAAAGAAAGGTATGGGATCTCAATTATTTATCAACAATGTGGATAAATGTTAGCATTGTCGCCTATGGAAAACATTTAGTTCCTTCTAACCTAAAGCACACTCAAACCAAAATGTACCTTATCCTTTCCAGACCCTATTTTAGAATTTCAGTCAAGCATACTCTCAAATTTTCTTTACTAATATCAAGATGGATGCTTTTTATAGAAATTATGTTAGAAAACTGAACAAAAAAAGTCGGTTCGGGGGGCCTTTTGGGACCTGCTTTGTATGGCACGGTACACAGGATGAGGGATATGGGGTGATATGGGTAAAATGGCCAGATGGCACGTACAGGCGAATGAAAACTCACAGACTAGCTCTAGTAATAAGGGATCGACTAACTCGCCAACAGATTCCACCATTCAGGGGCCCAGGTGCGCAGGAAGCGAGCCACCTCTGTGGAGTGAGAGCATGTATTAACCCCGCCCATCTGTGTTGGGATAGCCACCAAGAGAATCAGGGGAGGATGACATGCAAATTGAATGAAGCTTGCTTGGGATGTATTCCCCCATGCATCATATAAAAACATATAATAACTTCAGGTATTAACTGACGGGTTATTTTTTTTTTATATTAACCCTTTTCCCCTTATAGTATTTTCCATAGGAATGTTCTACAGCCACTCTGTCGTCAATTTTGGAGGTACTTGTGGATGGCATGTTAGAGTTTTTTTTGTACTTAATCACCTCCTGGTGCTGCTCGTATAAGTCATATAACATTTTTCTTTTCTCTACACGAGTACGTTTCGCCTTCTTTGTTTTCTTGTGCGCACGTCGGCATTCAGTGTCTTTTTGGTCTTGATGCAATGATTTTTCAACTTTCGAACCATCTGCTATTTTACAGCCAAGATTATCACACAAGCTCTTGATTGAATTTGATGATCCACAATTTATTGAATGGCATACAGAATGTGCCCGGCCAAACACACTTCTTGAAAATGTCACATTCTTTGGGATTGCCGTTGTTAATGCTCGATTAAAACTTTCCACCTTTTGGGTGTTGGTGTTTGAACAAGTTTTATCAAGCATGGCAGGATTGAGGCGATGGTGTACAAGTTCGCGAATCACTTCTGTGGTCTGATGTGATTCCTTCAATTTGAAATCTTTTGGCAACAAGTGACTTTTGATAAGCCAGTTGTCCTTAATCCTGCCCTTGCAAACAAAAGAATGTTTTTTACATAGGCTGTGCCTGCCCTGGTAACACTGTGTTATAGCATCACACACATACGAAAGTTTGCTCTTAAAGGTACTCAACCCGTAAAGAGGGTCCCCATCTCAACAGATTCCAACAACAACAATCCGATCAGAGGGTCCTATATTACTATTTCTTTGGCTTTGGGGGTAAAAAATATTTGATTCGAGTCGAGGAACCCATCAAACAAAGCTCAGAGTTATTAGATATTGATTTTTGAAAATTCTTATGTTCTCGAGATGAGTACTTATAACTGCCGTCAATTTGGTAACATGCTCGAGATTTTACGCCAAAATTCTATTCAAACAGACAAGGATGGATAACTCTATAATCAAGTGGTAATAATTGACTACGTACTGGGCCAGAAAGAATTCCCGATAATGAAAAATAATAGATTTCTAAAATCGATATCTAACAAATCTGAGTTTTGATGGGTGACTTCCTCGACTCGAATCAAATATTTTTGACCCCCGAAGCCATTGAAATAGTAATTGAGAGGAGTTTTATCGGGTTGAGTACCTTTAACTAGTTGAAAGTTTCTCGGGTATTTTTTCAAAGATTTTCTGATTTCGGCACCACACCGGTCTGCTAAATCCATTGCCATTTTCCCCTGTGTTTGATCTCGATTTTTAACAGTTGAACCAATTATGATATCGGGAAGTATCTTGTGGTGTCGGATGAACTTTCTGTGATTTCTGGAAACATGAGTGGTATCCAGCTGGTGCATGGGTTGCGAATCGGTTACGTCTTCTTCAAATAACTCCTGTGCTGCTAAACCGGTTGCAGCGTCCCCGTCGGTTGTTAAAACATCAGCCTGAATACCACTTTTTTCCTTTAAATCACGGAGAGTCTCCTTTGCCCAAGTTTTTTCATCACCAATGCTATGTTCAAAGGGCAGTGTTACAAAGCACTCACCTTTGAAACACCTATGTGAGGGCTTTGCTTTCAAATGACAGCCCTTTGAACAGTTTGTTATGCACGGTCAGCCCAATTATATCGTGGTTTGGGGTTACATTTTCTGCAACTGAGAATATCACCTGTGTTGCTGGTTGAAATGGGTTTTTTCCCGCTCCACTATTTTGGGGGCTATTATAAATCGCATCAGCCTGCATATCGATATCCCTAGGTTTTGGCTTTCCATCTTGCCTCTGTTTCTTCACTAACTGCGACCGTCGAATTTGAAGATCAAGTTTATTTTTATCAACTATGGCTGCCATGACCTTATTTGATGTTTTCTGTAGGCCACGTGTTGATGGAGCTTTCATATTTGAACTGAGGCATATTCGACGCAATGCGGTAGCAGCTATTGGAGTTTTACTAAGGCCAATACACAAACCAATGTTCTGTTGTGCTGCTCTTCGACCACGATTTCCTGATATCACTTCTCCGTATAAATTGAACATCGCAGATTTATATGTACACTTATCACAAATCATTTTTTGTCGTGAACACAACCCACGAGTCTCTTCGGCACTCAAATCCCAGTGTAAAAATCCATCACAATCTGGTCGCTGTGACTTATGTTCACGAAATGTAAAATTCCACATCTCAGCATTGCGTCGAATATGAATAGAACGATATGAGTCACTCTCCCTTTCCCACACTGTTGGGTTCTTTTTTGTAACTGGACCCTTCTTTTTTACTGTGGTCAACCTGAAATCAAAAGGGAACATATTCTGCACCTTTGGTTTTCTTGAAATACTTGTTATTCATTTGGTCCATATATACATTTTAAATTGTGTTACACCCCCCCCCCCCCCCTCAATTATGTTAATCGTGTAGTCTTTCCTTGGGTTAAAACTACGCTTTTATGCTACTAGTTAGTCAAAACACTAAATTTCATTAAAATTGCATTTTAATCTGGAGTTCAGCAAGGAGTGATTTCATGCGTTAACCCCTTTCATGCAAAACTATGTTTTTCAGTAATTATTATGCATTTCTTCAGAACTTTTAATAAATTTTTCACATTTTGATGTTGGAAAATTATTTCTACCATATCATACTTAATTTCAAGTGTCAACTACATTGATATGCATGAAAATTACCAGCATATGGGCTCGAAACTGATTTTGAAATTTTTTCATTATTTACACTCTGGGTGTTTAAGGGTTGATATCTTCTTTAAACACGTACTAGCATTACTATTGTTGGTGTCTGATAATCAAAACTAAATGTACCTTGCTTTTTCAGGTGCAGAATATCTTCCTTTTGACAATGGAGGTTGAGAGCATTTAGATCTTGTAACAACAGACGACTCTACATGTTCCTTCCCAGTCCGGCATTTGGAAATTGAAATGGCTTGCAGAGGGTTAACTTTCGGTAAACTATTTACACTGTTTCGAACATAACTTGTTCTCCGAACTTTATTTTTAGGAATATTTCCATGTTTCCATCCATCTGAATGACCACATTTGAACTGCCCATTTTTCGGACCATATGTGTATCTGGTATTCATATTTTTACTTCCACTCTTAACATTTATGTCCATGTTTGCAGTATTTTAAAATAGCACATAACCAGTATCAGCACAGAATTTGTTAGGAAAATAATCACTCTGATCACTGCAATTTACTTTCACAATATGACTGCCTGGACTGGGGAGGAACATTTATTTTAAATCTGTCAATGTCCTACCTGTCATCATGTTCTTGGATTCTGGTTCTGTTGTTTACATTCAAAGCATGCCTTATCAGCTGCTCGCACCTTTAATTGTGCATGAGTGCCACACACATATCTGGGCTGATGATATAAATTGTTTAATTTCCCTCAACCCATGCCATGTCCTAGCAGCCAGTGCAGATGAAGTCATCAGGGTATCCACCAGACTCAAAATCTGCTTATGGGGTGGGGTTAATGTTTGCAAAATTACACAAAAGGTATTGACTTCAAAGAACTGCCTGTTATAAAAATATATTACATGGTAAATGTAAATTTCTCATTTTTAATTTCAGTGACTCAGCTTCAGCCATAAACATTTTCTGCAAGGAAGAGTGTTGGCGTTACGGCAGATTTCCATCAAAATTGGCAGGGTTAACGTTTACTCCATGAAAACAGACTGGTCAACTTCTGTGTTATGGCGATGGACGGTGATGATATCATAAGGTGTGATTGATTTGAAAAAAATTAAAATTAATATTTATGACATAAACAATTCGCATTCAGAGACTCTTTATTATGTTGACCCCTCTAAACCAAAGGAATTATAATTTCAGAGAAATGAATATGGTGTGCCGCTTGGATATGCGAGTACATCTGAAGCGAGGGGAGTACATATACGAAACAACTTTTAATCAACACGTTATATTCATATGTACATTTTAATATCATGATATCAAACAAACAATAGGGTTTTGTGTCTTCTAAAGCACACTCAAACCAAAATGTACCTTATCCTTTCCAGACCCTATTTTAGAATTTCAGTCAAGCATACTCTCAAATTTTCTTTACTAATATCAAGATGGATGCTTTTTATAGAAATTATGTTAGAAAACTGAACAAAAAAAGTCGGTTCGGGGGGCCTTTTGGGACCTGCTTTGTATGGCACGGTACACAGGATGAGGGATATGGGGTGATATGGGTAAAATGGCCAGATGGCACGTACAGGCGAATGAAAACTCACAGACTAGCTCTAGTAATAAGGGATCGACTAACTCGCCAACAGATTCCACCATTCAGGGGCCCAGGTGCGCAGGAAGCGAGCCACCTCTGTGGAGTGAGAGCATGTATTAACCCCGCCCATCTGTGTTGGGATAGCCACCAAGAGAATCAGGGGAGGATGACATGCAAATTGAATGAAGCTTGCTTGGGATGTATTCCCCCATGCATCATATAAAAACATATAATAACTTCAGGTATTAACTGACGGGTTATTTTTTTTTTATATTAACCCTTTTCCCCTTATAGTATTTTCCATAGGAATGTTCTACAGCCACTCTGTCGTCAATTTTGGAGGTACTTGTGGATGGCATGTTAGAGTTTTTTTTGTACTTAATCACCTCCTGGTGCTGCTCGTATAAGTCATATAACATTTTTCTTTTCTCTACACGAGTACGTTTCGCCTTCTTTGTTTTCTTGTGCGCACGTCGGCATTCAGTGTCTTTTTGGTCTTGATGCAATGATTTTTCAACTTTCGAACCATCTGCTATTTTACAGCCAAGATTATCACACAAGCTCTTGATTGAATTTGATGATCCACAATTTATTGAATGGCATACAGAATGTGCCCGGCCAAACACACTTCTTGAAAATGTCACATTCTTTGGGATTGCCGTTGTTAATGCTCGATTAAAACTTTCCACCTTTTGGGTGTTGGTGTTTGAACAAGTTTTATCAAGCATGGCAGGATTGAGGCGATGGTGTACAAGTTCGCGAATCACTTCTGTGGTCTGATGTGATTCCTTCAATTTGAAATCTTTTGGCAACAAGTGACTTTTGATAAGCCAGTTGTCCTTAATCCTGCCCTTGCAAACAAAAGAATGTTTTTTACATAGGCTGTGCCTGCCCTGGTAACACTGTGTTATAGCATCACACACATACGAAAGTTTGCTCTTAACTAGTTGAAAGTTTCTCGGGTATTTTTTCAAAGATTTTCTGATTTCGGCACCACACCGGTCTGCTAAATCCATTGCCATTTTCCCCTGTGTTTGATCTCGATTTTTAACAGTTGAACCAATTATGATATCGGGAAGTATCTTGTGGTGTCGGATGAACTTTCTGTGATTTCTGGAAACATGAGTGGTATCCAGCTGATGCATGGGTTGCGAATCGGTTACGTCTTCTTCAAATAACTCCTGTGCTGCTAAACCGGTTGCAGCGTCCCCGTCGGTTGTTAAAACATCAGCCTGAATACCACTTTTTTCCTTTAAATCACGGAGAGTCTCCTTTGCCCAAGTTTTTTCATCACCAATGCTATGTTCAAAGGGCAGTGTTACAAAGCACTCACCTTTGAAACACCTATGTGAGGGCTTTGCTTTCAAATGACAGCCCTTTGAACACAGTTTGTTATGCACGGTCAGCCCAATTATATCGTGGTTTGGGGTTACATTTTCTGCAACTGAGAATATCACCTGTGTTGCTGGTTGAAATGGGTTTTTTCCCGCTCCACTATATAGGGGGCTATTATAAATCGCATCAGCCTGCATATCGATATCCCTAGGTTTTGGCTTTCCATCTTGCCTCTGTTTCTTCACTAACTGCGACCGTCGAATTTGAAGATCAAGTTTATTTTTATCAACTATGGCTGCCATGACCTTATTTGATGTTTTCTGTAGGCCACGTGTTGATGGAGCTTTCATATTTGAACTGAGGCATATTCGACGCAATGCGGTAGCAGCTATTGGAGTTTTACTAAGGCCAATACACAAACCAATGTTCTGTTGTGCTGCTCTTCGACCACGATTTCCTGATATCACTTCTCCGTATAAATTGAACATCGCAGATTTATATGTACACTTATCACAAATCATTTTTTTGTCGTGAACACAACCCACGAGTCTCTTCGGCACTCAAATCCCAGTGTAAAAATCCATCACAATCTGGTCGCTGTGACTTATGTTCACGAAATGTAAAATTCCACATCTCAGCATTGCGTCGAATACGAATAGAACGATATGAGTCACTCTCCCTTTCCCACACTGTTGGGTTCTTTTTTGTAACTGGACCCTTCTTTTTTACTGTGGTCAACCTGAAATCAAAAGGGAACATATTCTGCACCTTTGGTTTTCTTGAAATACTTGTTATTCATTTGGTCCATATATACATTTTGAATTGTGTTACACCCCCCCCCCCTCAATTATGTTAATCGTGTAGTCTTTCCTTGGGTTAAAACTACGCTTTTATGCTACTAGTTAGTCAAAACACTAAATTTCATTAAAATTGCATTTTAATCTGGAGTTCAGCAAGGAGTGATTTCATGCGTTAACCCCTTTCATGCAAAACTATGTTTTTCAGTAATTATTATGCATTTCATCAGAACTTTTAATAAATTTTTCACATTTTGATGTTGGAAAATTATTTCTACCATATCATACTTAATTTCAAGTGTCAACTACATTGATATGCATGAAAATTACCAGCATATGGGCTCGAAACTGATTTTGAAATTTTTTCATTATTTACACTCTGGGTGTTTAAGGGTTGATATCTTCTTTAAACACGTACTAGCATTACTATTGTTGGTGTCTGATAATCAAAACTAAATGTACCTTGCTTTTTCAGGTGCAGAATATCTTCCTTTTGACAATGGAGGTTGAGAGCATTTAGATCTTGTAACAACAGACGACTCTACATGTTCCTTCCCAGTCCGGCATTTGGAAATTGAAATGGCTTGCAGAGGGTTAACTTTCGGTAAACTATTTACACTGTTTCGAACATAACTTGTTCTCCGAACTTTATTTTTAGGAATATTTCCATGTTTCCATCCATCTGAATGACCACATTTGAACTGCCCATTTTTCGGACCATATGTGTATCTGGTATTCATATTTTTACTTCCACTCTTAACATTTATGTCCATGTTTGCAGTATTTTAAAATAGCACATAACCAGTATCAGCACAGAATTTGTTAGGAAAATAATCACTCTGATCACTGCAATTTACTTTCACAATATGACTGCCTGGACTGGGGAGGAACATTTATTTTAAATCTGTCAATGTCCTACCTGTCATCATGTTCTTGGATTCTGGTTCTGTTGTTTACATTCAAAGCATGCCTTATCAGCTGCTCGCACCTTTAATTGTGCATGAGTGCCACACACATATCTGGGCTGATGATATAAATTGTTTAATTTCCCTCAACCCATGCCATGTCCTAGCAGCCAGTGCAGATGAAGTCATCAGGGTATCCACCAGACTCAAAATCTGCTTATGGGGTGGGGTTAATGTTTGCAAAATTACACAAAAGGTATTGACTTCAAAGAACTGCCTGTTATAAAAATATATTACATGGTAAATGTAAATTTCTCATTTTTAATTTCAGTGACTCAGCTTCAGCCATAAACATTTTCTGCAAGGAAGAGTGTTGGCGTTACGGCAGATTTCCATCAAAATTGGCAGGGTTAACGTTTACTCCATGAAAACAGACTGGTCAACTTCTGTGTTATGGCGATGGACGGTGATGATATCATAAGGTGTGATTGATTTGAAAAAAATTAAAATTAATATTTATGACATAAACAATTCGCATTCAGAGACTCTTTATTATGTTGACCCCTCTAAACCAAAGGAATTATAATTTCAGAGAAATGAATATGGTGTGCCGCTTGGATATGCGAGTACATCTGAAGCGAGGGGAGTACATATACGAAACAACTTTTAATCAACACGTTATATTCATATGTACATTTTAATATCATGATATCAAACAAACAATAGGGTTTTGTGTCTTCTAAAGCACACTCAAACCAAAATGTACCTTATCCTTTCCAGACCCTATTTTAGAATTTCAGTCAAGCATACTCTCAAATTTTCTTTACTAATATCAAGATGGATGCTTTTTATAGAAATTATGTTAGAAAACTGAACAAAAAAAGTCGGTTCGGGGGGCCTTTTGGGACCTGCTTTGTATGGCACGGTACACAGGATGAGGGATATGGGGTGATATGGGTAAAATGGCCAGATGGCACGTACAGGCGAATGAAAACTCACAGACTAGCTCTAGTAATAAGGGATCGACTAACTCGCCAACAGATTCCACCATTCAGGGGCCCAGGTGCGCAGGAAGCGAGCCACCTCTGTGGAGTGAGAGCATGTATTAACCCCGCCCATCTGTGTTGGGAGAGCCACCAAGAGAATCAGGGGAGGATGACATGCAAATTGAATGAAGCTTGCTTGGGATGTATTCCCCCATGCATCATATAAAAACATATAATAACTTCAGGTATTAACTGACGGGTTATTTTTTTTTTATATTAACCCTTTTCCCCTTATAGTATTTTCCATAGGAATGTTCTACAGCCACTCTGTCGTCAATTTTGGAGGTACTTGTGGATGGCATGTTAGAGTTTTTTTTGTACTTAATCACCTCCTGGTGCTGCTCGTATAAGTCATATAACATTTTTCTTTTCTCTACACGAGTACGTTTCGCCTTCTTTGTTTTCTTGTGCGCACGTCGGCATTCAGTGTCTTTTTGGTCTTGATGCAATGATTTTTCAACTTTCGAACCATCTGCTATTTTACAGCCAAGATTATCACACAAGCTCTTGATTGAATTTGATGATCCACAATTTATTGAATGGCATACAGAATGTGCCCGGCCAAACACACTTCTTGAAAATGTCACATTCTTTGGGATTGCCGTTGTTAATGCTCGATTAAAACTTTCCACCTTTTGGGTGTTGGTGTTTTAACAAGTTTTATCAAGCATGGCAGGATTGAGGCGATGGTGTACAAGTTCGCGAATCACTTCTGTGGTCTGATGTGATTCCTTCAATTTGAAATCTTTTGGCAACAAGTGACTTTTGATAAGCCAGTTGTCCTTAATCCTGCCCTTGCAAACAAAAGAATGTTTTTTACATAGGCTGTGCCTGCCCTGGTAACACTGTGTTATAGCATCACACACATACGAAAGTTTGCTCTTAACTAGTTGAAAGTTTCTCGGGTATTTTTTCAAAGATTTTCTGATTTCGGCACCACACCGGTCTGCTAAATCCATTGCCATTTTCCTCTGTGTTTGATCTCGATTTTTAACAGTTGAACCAATTATGATATCGGGAAGTATCTTGTGGTGTCGGATGAACTTTCTGTGATTTCTGGAAACATGAGTGGTATTGTGACGAACACGGGGTCTAGATATGTCAGATACCCAGAATTAAACCATTGACATCTTTATCATACTTGACCTAGATTAAAATCTAACTCATGACGGGCGTAATACACGACGTCTGATTTACTGCGAATTCAACAGGTACGGTTTATCTACGAGTACACTTTTGCATATGAGGAAGTTTGTACACAGCAGAAAGCGTGAATCGAAACCAAAGTTCTTACTCGAAATATCGTTCTAAAAACCCATTCAGAGAATTATTACATGCAGCCACATCAAGAATCATATACGGGGGATTGTTCTTGGTTGATAGGACATATTCTCGAAGCATCTTGGCCTGTTATTTTGTCATATTTTACATAAAATGACTCACGGAAAACACGATGACGGAAAGAATTTAAAACGAAATATCAGGGATCTCAAATAACGATTTTTCACAAGTAAACGGATGACTATTTTTATCCGGGACATATACGGAAATAATCAGCATATGTTACTTAATTTACCAGCAATATAGAGAAGATTTTAGATAACAGCACTTTTGAGATATAAACGATGATTTGATGACCCCCGAATTTCGAAAGTGTAAAATTGGACCAAGAGTCAATTTCAAACAATTACGAGGCAATAAGTTGACTTCTGATTCAACATATATATGAAGGCAGGTAATGAACAAGCTGCCCTAACCGGGAAATAAAGATGACACAATATTAAGGTGTTTAAGGCACATATTTCCCTCGAAATGAACCAAGTTGAGACAGGAATAAATACCGATAAACGCGTTATTACCGCGCTCACCTAGATGCTTCGAGAGTACTTCCCACATAATCCAGAACAATAACAATGAATACTCCACACCTGGGAATGCCCACCTGAACCAATAAATCCAATAATTAAGAGTTGAATACTTCCTAGTTACATTAATTTCAATAAGTTCGATGAAACAAGGCTTCATGATCGCCCGTCAGAAATACAATTCTGCAAATTCTATTTCGGTATCTGGGTCGAATCTTGATCCGTCTGAGCTTGACCTCTGATTGGTCGAAGCGGCCATTGGCTCAGATCGGTACCTTCTCCACACCGATTGGCGGGTTGATTTTATTGGCTAGTTGATCTCATTGGCCATGACAGGAAATAAAAGCAGGTGTAAGACCTGTGAAACCTTAAGATTTTCAAACAGACACTCGTCATTCGCACTCACAGGAACATCTCATCGAGTCAGCAGCACTCTTTATCGGAAAGTCTTCCTCCTTAAGGAGAACTTATAAAATTACCTCTAAGAGTAAAATCAAAGAGTAAACTTATATAAAATTGCTAAAATCAGATATGGCCAGTAAACAAACATCCGCGTCGCAGTGCCCTTCTCAGGGCGCCGATTCGAGTGAGTATATTGCCTTCCTGAGAGAAGATAACAAATCGCTCAGGAAACAGATCGCCGGTCTAGAAATACAACTTGCTGGGTTCAGAGCCTCTATCGACAAGATGGCCGACCGCTTACCCGAAAAGCAACCCACAGCAGAGAAATCTTCCAGCAAAAAAGAGAAAAAGACCGAGAAAATCAAAAAGAAACCTGAGAAAAACACCACGACACCTGCCACATCATCAGCTCCAGTTCCAGATTTCGCCGCAAAACTACCCTCAGCAACCTCTGTACCGCCAGCAACTCCAGTGCCCATCGTTCAAAAAAACCACGAAGACCACATCGAAGTTGAAATGACAGACGCTGAACAAGACATCTCCGACGAAGAATTCGCCACCGTCTTCAAAAACAAAAGAAGACGTAAAGAAAGCATGATGATTCCAGATCCTGTCAGCCCAATCAGCACGCCAGCCAAAAAGATACGAACGCACACTGAACATAAACAACAACCTAGCCCAACAAAAGGAACCGAACGACCGACTATCAGCCACTCCAACAAACGAAGAGACATTCTAATCGCCGAAAACCTAACGAACGAAATGAAGCAGAGTCCATACTTACTACACAGAACAATAACGACACGCTACCCCATCCGAACATCTACAACCAGAGCCGGCACACTTCTAATTTATCCACAGAACGAAGAAACAAAACAATATCTACTGACCAAAGCTAAAGACCTACCCGCCTTCAAGGACAAGAAAGTAACATTCCGCCTAACCAACGGCAGCAATCGCCTGACCAAACCTACAACCCATAAAGCCGTCATCTGTGGCATACCACCATCTGTCACGGAAGACGAAATAAAAGAAGACATCGGCAGTAAATACACAGTTCAACGCCTAAAAAGCTCACACGATCAACAACCAACATGGAAAGTGAAAATAACTTGCGACGATAAAGAATCAAAACAACAGATAATGAACGGCGTTAGACTCGGCTCAAACATGAATAGATTCAAAGTCGTCGACTACAAAGAACAGCCCCACGTGACACAATGCTACAAATGTCAGAAGTTTAATCACACGGCCGAATTTTGCAAGAGCACAGACACAATCTGCAAAAATTGCGCGGGAAATCACAAGCACCAAGACTGTACCAGTAACATAAAAAGATGCGCGAACTGCGACAATGATCACCACTCAGCATACAAGGGATGCACAGTTTTCAAAACTGAAGTGACATCAAAAGAAACACAAAAGCTCACATACGCAGCAGCTACAAGCAAACCAGCCGACATCACTGAAACCCTAAAGCTTGCAGCTGTAATAACATCGACCATTGTCAGCGCCCTATCTGACAAACAAAGAGATCCACGAAATATCAAAGACAGCGTGTGTCAATACGTCGAACATGCTGTCAACACCATATACAGAACTCAACTCACAAAAGAAACCATCCAACAGTTCACATACAGACGTTAAAACAACACAGCCAAAGCTGACACGCCCAAACACACAAGCCGATTGTAACACCTACAATGGCTGACACGACCAAACAGACTACAACAACACGCCACACACACAACTTGCCCACACAAAAACACTCTTTTCACCTACTCCACGTTAACATAAACGGACTATCTGCTAAACGCCAAATTCTTCAAGAGTACATCACCGACCAACAACCAGACGTTATCGCCATCAACGAAACGAAACTCAACGACAACAGCAGGGTTAGCTTCACCAACTACAAGATCGCCCGCCGTGACCGTACCGCACACGGTGGCGGAGTCGCTCTCCTCATCCATAAAGACCTGAAACACGCCATGCTCAACACCGACGACCTAGACGAAGAAACCCTGGCAGTAGAAGTCACCATTCGCAGTGCCAAGACTGCCATCATCGCCACATATAACCCGCCAAACACAGACCTCAGCAATGCCTCCTTCAAACACTTCACATCAACCCACCGCCACTGCATCTTCATCGGAGACTACAACGCGAAGCACACCTACTACGGCTGTAAAGATACCAACAGAAACGGTGACCGAATGTTCAACATCATAGAAGATCTTGATCTACTCATACTAAACAACATAGACGAACCAACACATCACCACGCGGCGACCAACAAATGGGACATCCTAGACCTAGCCATTGCCACTCCATCCATCGCATCTAAAGGAATCATGTGCTATATTGGAGACGACGTATCCAGCGACCACCTACCCGTACACATAAGATCCAGCAATGGCTCAACCGATCGCCACCCGAAAACCCTCCGCCGCAACCTAAATAAAGCCGACTGGGACAGTTTCCGACAGCAACTCACCAACAGCATAGACAATTCACCCATCACATCAACCAGCGACATTGACGCGACATGCCAGCACCTATCCCAAACCCTCGAATCAGCCCTAGATACAGCATGCCCGAAACAACAAGTCAACACCACAGCATGGCGAGTCTCCCCCGAAACTCTGAAAATGATCCGACTTAAACGCAAGCTAAGAAGACTACAGCAGAAAAACCCAAACGACATGTACTACCGAAATCTTTACAACAACATGAACAGACAAGTCAAAACGGCAGTCAAAAAAGAAAAACAAGCATCCTGGCAGCGGTCGACAACCGAACTCGGCGATAAAAGAATGAACAGAAACTTCTGGAGTACCTTCAAATCCCTTACCGGCACAGGAAAAAACAACAACAGCACAGAAAAACCCCTCAAAAAAACCGATGGCAGTCTGACCTCAGGAGACAAAGAAAAAGCAGAAGCCTTCGCCGACAACCTTCAAAAAATCCACAACACCCACCAAGGCCCAGCCTACGACGACGCCTTCAAAGCAACTGTAGAAAACCACATCAAAGACAACCACGACCTCTTCAAACCACTTCCAAGTACCACCAACGACCACGATGATGTCTTCCCCGTAGCATCTCCAATCACACAAGACGAAATCGCATCTAACCTAAAGAAGGGAAAAGGCAACTCAGCACCAGGCAACGACAGCATCACATACGCCATCCTACGACAAGCCCCTCCAGCCTTCTTCACCAGACTACTCCTTCTATTCAACGCCTGCCTGACCATTGGATACTTCCCAACAGCATGGAAAACCGCCGTCGGTATCATGATACCCAAGCCAGAAAAAGACCGCGCCATTCCCAACAACTATCGACCCATCAGCCTCCTCCAATGTACCGGGAAACTATTCGAAAGAATTATCAGCAGCCGACTGCGAGAGCACCTTGAATCATCCAACTTCTTCAACCCGTGGCAGCGTGGCTACCGACAAGGCAAAGAAGGCATGGAACACATCGTTCGACTAGCTGAAGACGCCCGACTATCCCTTGGCAAAAACTGGTTAACAGCTGCAGTATTTCTTGACGTTGAGAAGGCCTTCGATTCCGTATGGCACGACGGCCTAAGATACAAGTTCAGCCAGCTCAACATCGCCCGAAAATACACACGACTAGTATCCTCTTTCCTACAAGATCGTCAACTCAGCGTCCGCATCAACAACGACACATCCAGCCCAGTATTCCTACGCGCCGGAACCCCACAAGGATCAGTACTCAGCCCACTCCTCTTCCTGATATACGCCAATGACATACCCACCAACCCAAGAAACAACGTAGAAATCTCACAATTCGCCGACGACCTAGGACTCTGGACAACACACAAAAACCCCAGGATCCTACAAAAACGATTACAAAAGACCCTCGACGACTTATCAACATGGTGCTCTAGATGGAGAATAAAACTCAACGCCAAGAAAACCCAACTCATCATATTCCACCAGAGAAAAACAACACAGACTATCAACATCAAGATAGACAACGAGACCGTTCAACCATCCAACCAAGCCATCCTACTAGGAATCACCCTTGACCAACGAATGACCTTCGCCGCGCACATCAAAAAAGTCGCTGACAAAGCCAGAAAAAGAACAAACCTGCTAAGTTGTCTCAGAGGTACCGACTGGGGAACCAACAGCCAGACCATCATCAACCTCTTCAAACTATACGTCCGCCCAATAATGGAGTATGGCGCACCCATCATAACAGCAGCCTCCAACAGCTCAATCGAAACCCTGCAGAAAGTCCAAAACAAAGCTCTCCGCATCGCTCTACATCAGCCAATCTTCACACCAATCCAAGCCCTCCACGACGCAGCAGACATACCTACGATGAAACAACGACTAACCGACCTCAGAAACCAGACCCTCGCCAGAATCGACAACAGCCCACTCATCCAAGAACTCCATCTACGAAACCAGCTGCTCTCCACCAAAAAGACTAAGTCCATCCTAGAAATCGACAACACCGACAGACCCATCTAGATCCCATACAACCGTCAACCAAGCCAACCAACAGCCAAATCCAACAGCCTCGACTCCTCCACCACGCTTCCACTGCTTTGCCTCCAAATACAACAGCCTCAACAACCGATTTTCATCGAAGAATTAAAGAAAGGGTGAAGGGAACTGCACAATGCATTCCGACCATCCTAACCGGCCTGCGGCCGGAAACTACACAACAAGTGAAACCTCAGTCGAGTCGGGGCGACCAGAGCAGCCCAGCACCAAGCAACAGCCTAAGGTAATCAGCCTAACTCAGCTAAGGAGTAAAACCTCTAAAGATTGCTAAGTTCAGAGAAGAAGAAATCAAGGCAAGACTTGGCGAAGAGAAGAAGAAGTCAAGACTTGGCGAAGATTTGAAGAGTCCTGGCGAAGATTTGAAGAGTCTTGGCGAAGATTAGAAGAGTCTTGGCGAAGAAAAGAAGAGTCTTGGCGAAGAAAAGAAGAAGTCCAGGCGAGACTTTTGGCGAAGATCGGTAGAGTCCAGGCGTGACTCACGGCGAGATCGACGAGTCCAGTGTGACTTACGAGGATACGGGACAAAGTCCGGTGTGACTTCCGAGGATACAGGAAGTCCGGCGTGACTTGCGAGGATACAAGTCCAGTGTGACTTACGAGGATACGGGACAAAGTCCGGTGTGACTTCCGAGGATACAGGAAGTCCGGCGTGACTTACGAGGATACAAGTCCAGTGTGACTTACGAGGATACGGGAAGTCCGGCGTGACTTACTACAAGAAGTCCAGGCGAGACTTGGCGAAGATCAGAAGAAGTCCAGGCGAGACTTGGCGAAGATCAGAAGAAGTCCAGGCGAGACTTGGCGAAGATCAGAAGTCCAGGCGAGACTTGGCGAAGATCAGAAGAAGTCCAGGCGAGACTTGGCGAAGATCAGAAGAAGTCCAGGCGAGACTTGGCGAAGATCAGAAGAAGTCCAGGCGAGACTTGGCGAAGATCAGAAGAAGTCCAGGCAAGACTTGGCGAAGATCAGAAGAAGTCCAGGCAAGACTTGGCGAAGATCAGAAGAAGTCCAGGCAAGACTTGGCGAAGATCAGAAGAAGTCCAGGCGAGACTTGGCGAAGATCAGAAGAAGTCCAGGCAAAACCTGGCGAAGATCAGAAGAAGTCCAGGCGGGACTTGGCGAGGATCAGACGAAGTCCAGGCAATAATTGAGGAAACTTGTATATTTGTGATTCAATAAACATTATTAATTATAACTCTGACTTTGTTCTTCATAGCAAGGGACACAGGTTTTACCCTTGTAGTATACCTAGGTGGTATACTGGTTTCCCTATTTCCCCAAAATAGGGTGGTGGCAGCTATAGTAAGTAAGGGGTATCTCTTCTTGTGACCCAAGAAGAGGTGACACACTACCAAATACGGAAGCAGATCCAGGTCAATCAATCCTTGGCGGGTCCACGTGTTGGGAAAAGGTCCCTTTAATGGCGTGCAGTCGTTAGACCCTCGGCACTACTTTAATTGAATAAATTTACCCCCGGTTGCACGTTACAGTATCCAGCTGATGCATGGGTTGCGAATCGGTTACGTCTTCTTCAAATAACTCCTGTGCTGCTAAACCGGTTGCAGCGTCCCCGTCGGTTGTTAAAACATCAGCCTGAATACCACTTTTTTCCTTTAAATCACGGAGAGTCTCCTTTGCCCAAGTTTTTTCATCACCAATGCTATGTTCAAAGGGCAGTGTTACAAAGCACTCACCTTTGAAACACCTATGTGAGGGCTTTGCTTTCAAATGACAGCCCTTTGAACACAGTTTGTTATGCACGGTCAGCCCAATTATATCGTGGTTTGGGGTTACATTTTCTGCAACTGAGAATATCACCTGTGTTGCTGGTTGAAATGGGTTTTTTCCCGCTCCACTATATAGGGGGCTATTATAAATCGCATCAGCCTGCATATCGATATCCCTAGGTTTTGGCTTTCCATCTTGCCTCTGTTTCTTCACTAACTGCAACCGTCGAGTTTGAAGATCAAGTTTATTTTTATCAACTATGGCTGCCATGACCTTATTTGATGTTTTCTGTAGGCCACGTGTTGATGGAGCTTTCATATTTGAACTGAGGCATATTCGACGCAATGCGGTAGCAGCTATTGGAGTTTTACTAAGGCCAATACACAAACCAATGTTCTGTTGTGCTGCTCTTCGACCACGATTTCCTGATATCACTTCTCCGTATAAATTGAACATCGCAGATTTATATGTACACTTATCACAAATCATTTTTTGTCGTGAACACAACCCACGAGTCTCTTCGGCACTCAAATCCCAGTGTAAAAATCCATCACAATCTGGTCGCTGTGACTTATGTTCACGAAATGTAAAATTCCACATCTCAGCATTGCGTCGAATATGAATAGAACGATATGAGTCACTCTCCCTTTCCCACACTGTTGGGTTCTTTTTTGTAACTGGACCCTTCTTTTTTACTGTGGTCAACCTGAAATCAAAAGGGAACATATTCTGCACCTTTGGTTTTCTTGAAATACTTGTTATTCATTTGGTCCATATATACATTTTGAATTGTGTTACACCCCCCCCCCCCCCTCAATTATGTTAATCGTGTAGTCTTTCCTTGGGTTAAAACTATGCTTTTATGCTACTAGTTAGTCAAAACACTAAATTTCATTAAAATTGCATTTTAATCTGGAGTTCAGCAAGGAGTGATTTCATGCGTTAACCCCTTTCATGCAAAACTATGTTTTTCAGTAATTATTATGCATTTCTTCAGAACTTTTAATAAATTTTTCACATTTTGATGTTGGAAAATTATTTCTACCATATCATACTTAATTTCAAGTGTCAACTACATTGATATGCATGAAAATTACCAGCATATGGGCTCGAAACTGATTTTGAAATTTTTTCATTATTTACACTCTGGGTGTTTAAGGGTTGATATCTTCTTTAAACACGTACTAGCATTACTATTGTTGGTGTCTGATAATCAAAACTAAATGTACCTTGCTTTTTCAGGTGCAGAATATCTTCCTTTTGACAATGGAGGTTGAGAGCATTTAGATCTTGTAACAACAGACGACTCTACATGTTCCTTCCCAGTCCGGCATTTGGAAATTGAAATGGCTTGCAGAGGGTTAACTTTCGGTAAACTATTTACACTGTTTCGAACATAACTTGTTCTCCGAACTTTATTTTTAGGAATATTTCCATGTTTCCATCCATCTGAATGACCACATTTGAACTGCCCATTTTTCGGACCATATGTGTATCTGGTATTCATATTTTTACTTCCACTCTTAACATTTATGTCCATGTTTGCAGTATTTTAAAATAGCACATAACCAGTATCAGCACAGAATTTGTTAGGAAAATAATCACTCTGATCACTGCAATTTACTTTCACAATATGACTGCCTGGACTGGGGAGGAACATTTATTTTAAATCTGTCAATGTCCTACCTGTCATCATGTTCTTGGATTCTGGTTCTGTTGTTTACATTCAAAGCATACCTTATCAGCTGCTCGCACCTTTAATTGTGCATGAGTGCCACACACATATCTGGGCTGATGATATAAATTGTTTAATTTCCCTCAACCCATGCCATGTCCTAGCAGCCAGTGCAGATGAAGTCATCAGGGTATCCACCAGACTCAAAATCTGCTTATGGGGTGGGGTTAATGTTTGCAAAATTACACAAAAGGTATTGACTTCAAAGAACTGCCTGTTATAAAAATATATTACATGGTAAATGTAAATTTCTCATTTTTAATTTCAGTGACTCAGCTTCAGCCATAAACATTTTCTGCAAGGAAGAGTGTTGGCGTTACGGCAGATTTCCATCAAAATTGGCAGGGTTAACGTTTACTCCATGAAAACAGACTGGTCAACTTCTGTGTTATGGCGATGGACGGTGATGATATCATAAGGTGTGATTGATTTGAAAAAAATAAAAATTAATATGTATGACATAAACAATTCGCATTCAGAGACTCTTTATTATGTTGACCCCTCTAAACCAAAGGAATTATAATTTCAGAGAAATGAATATGGTGTGCCGCTTGGATATGCGAGTACATCTGAAGCGAGGGGAGTACATATACGAAACAACTTTTAATCAACACGTTATATTCATATGTACATTTTAATATCATGATATCAAACAAACAATAGGGTTTTGTGTCTTCTTAAGGTTAGAAGGAACTAAATAGGGTGGATTATGCCCCTTGTTAAATTTACAGGGTATCTCAAAGCAGCATAAAATACACCCTGTCTGCTGATTGGGTCATACTATGAGTAAGAAATTTATGGTGAAATAAAATATAGTTTATAGTCTATTGATTCATTTAAGCGAGGTTGATGAATCTGTCCATTCAGGTTGTCTGTAAAGCATTTATAAATTTGTTGTACCAGATATATTTTGGTAGTGAAATTTTCTGCGAATCTGACGGTAGTATTAAAAGCGCCGAGTTTTAAATGAAAAAGGCGTGGCTGGAAACAAATCCAATTGTGCATTAAGTTGTCTTAAGGACCAGTGGTTTTGATTTTTGCAAAGAAAGGTATGGGATCTCAATTATTTATCAACAATGTGGATAAATGTTAGCATTGTCGCCTATGGAAAACATTTAGTTCCTTCTAACCTAAAGCACACTCAAACCAAAATGTACCTTATCCTTTCCAGACCCTATTTTAGAATTTCAGTCAAGCATACTCTCAAATTTTCTTTACTAATATCAAGATGGATGCTTTTTATAGAAATTATGTTAGAAAACTGAACAAAAAAAGTCGGTTCGGGGGGCCTTTTGGGACCTGCTTTGTATGGCACGGTACACAGGATGAGGGATATGGGGTGATATGGGTAAAATGGCCAGATGGCACGTACAGGCGAATGAAAACTCACAGACTAGCTCTAGTAATAAGGGATCGACTAACTCGCCAACAGATTCCACCATTCAGGGGCCCAGGTGCGCAGGAAGCGAGCCACCTCTGTGGAGTGAGAGCATGTATTAACCCCGCCCATCTGTGTTGGGATAGCCACCAAGAGAATCAGGGGAGGATGACATGCAAATTGAATGAAGCTTGCTTGGGATGTATTCCCCCATGCATCATATAAAAACATATAATAACTTCAGGTATTAACTGACGGGTTATTTTTTTTTTATATTAACCCTTTTCCCCTTATAGTATTTTCCATAGGAATGTTCTACAGCCACTCTGTCGTCAATTTTGGAGGTACTTGTGGATGGCATGTTAGAGTTTTTTTTGTACTTAATCACCTCCTGGTGCTGCTCGTATAAGTCATATAACATTTTTCTTTTCTCTACACGAGTACGTTTCGCCTTCTTTGTTTTCTTGTGCGCACGTCGGCATTCAGTGTCTTTTTGGTCTTGATGCAATGATTTTTCAACTTTCGAACCATCTGCTATTTTACAGCCAAGATTATCACACAAGCTCTTGATTGAATTTGATGATCCACAATTTATTGAATGGCATACAGAATGTGCCCGGCCAAACACACTTCTTGAAAATGTCACATTCTTTGGGATTGCCGTTGTTAATGCTCGATTAAAACTTTCCACCTTTTGGGTGTTGGTGTTTGAACAAGTTTTATCAAGCATGGCAGGATTGAGGCGATGGTGTACAAGTTCGCGAATCACTTCTGTGGTCTGATGTGATTCCTTCAATTTGAAATCTTTTGGCAACAAGTGACTTTTGATAAGCCAGTTGTCCTTAATCCTGCCCTTGCAAACAAAAGAATGTTTTTTACATAGGCTGTGCCTGCCCTGGTAACACTGTGTTATAGCATCACACACATACGAAAGTTTGCTCTTAACTAGTTGAAAGTTTCTCGGGTATTTTTTCAAAGATTTTCTGATTTCGGCACCACACCGGTCTGCTAAATCCATTGCCATTTTCCCCTGTGTTTGATCTCGATTTTTAACAGTTGAACCAATTATGATATCGGGAAGTATCTTGTGGTGTCGGATGAACTTTCTGTGATTTCTGGAAACATGAGTGGTATCCAGCTGGTGCATGGGTTGCGAATCGGTTACGTCTTCTTCAAATAACTCCTGTGCTGCTAAACCGGTTGCAGCGTCCCCGTCGGTTGTTAAAACATCAGCCTGAATACCACTTTTTTCCTTTAAATCACGGAGAGTCTCCTTTGCCCAAGTTTTTTCATCACCAATGCTATGTTCAAAGGGCAGTGTTACAAAGCACTCACCTTTGAAACACCTATGTGAGGGCTTTGCTTTCAAATGACAGCCCTTTGAACACAGTTTGTTATGCACGGTCAGCCCAATTATATCGTGGTTTGGGGTTACATTTTCTGCAACTGAGAATATCACCTGTGTTGCTGGTTGAAATGGGTTTTTTCCCGCTCCACTATTTTGGGGGCTATTATAAATCGCATCAGCCTGCATATCGATATCCCTAGGTTTTGGCTTTCCATCTTGCCTCTGTTTCTTCACTAACTGCGACCGTCGAATTTGAAGATCAAGTTTATTTTTATCAACTATGGCTGCCATGACCTTATTTGATGTTTTCTGTAGGCCACGTGTTGATGGAGCTTTCATATTTGAACTGAGGCATATTCGACGCAATGCGGTAGCAGCTATTGGAGTTTTACTAAGGCCAATACACAAACCAATGTTCTGTTGTGCTGCTCTTCGACCACGATTTCCTGATATCACTTCTCCGTATAAATTGAACATCGCAGATTTATATGTACACTTATCACAAATCATTTTTTGTCGTGAACACAACCCACGAGTCTCTTCGGCACTCAAATCCCAGTGTAAAAATCCATCACAATCTGGTCGCTGTGACTTATGTTCACGAAATGTAAAATTCCACATCTCAGCATTGCGTCGAATATGAATAGAACGATATGAGTCACTCTCCCTTTCCCACACTGTTGGGTTCTTTTTTGTAACTGGACCCTTCTTTTTTACTGTGGTCAACCTGAAATCAAAAGGGAACATATTCTGCACCTTTGGTTTTCTTGAAATACTTGTTATTCATTTGGTCCATATATACATTTTGAATTGTGTTACACCCCCCCCCCTCAATTATGTTAATCGTGTAGTCTTTCCTTGGGTTAAAACTACGCTTTTATGCTACTAGTTAGTCAAAACACTAAATTTCATTAAAATTGCATTTTAATCTGGAGTTCAGCAAGGAGTGATTTCATGCGTTAACCCCTTTCATGCAAAACTATGTTTTTCAGTAATTATTATGCATTTCTTCAGAACTTTTAATAAATTTTTCACATTTTGATGTTGGAAAATTATTTCTACCATATCATACTTAATTTCAAGTGTCAACTACATTGATATGCATGAAAATTACCAGCATATGGGCTCGAAACTGATTTTGAAATTTTTTCATTATTTACACTCTGGGTGTTTAAGGGTTGATATCTTCTTTAAACACGTACTAGCATTACTATTGCTGGTGTCTGATAATCAAAACTAAATGTACCTTGCTTTTTCAGGTGCAGAATATCTTCCTTTTGACAATGGAGGTTGAGAGCATTTAGATCTTGTAACAACAGACGACTCTACATGTTCCTTCCCAGTCCGGCATTTAGAAATTGAAATGGCTTGCAGAGGGTTAACTTTCGGTAAACTATTTACACTGTTTCGAACATAACTTGTTCTCCGAACTTTATTTTTAGGAATATTTCCATGTTTCCATCCATCTGAATGACCACATTTGAACTGCCCATTTTTCGGACCATATGTGTATCTGGTATTCATATTTTTACTTCCACTCTTAACATTTATGTCCATGTTTGCAGTATTTTAAAATAGCACATAACCAGTATCAGCACAGAATTTGTTAGGAAAATAATCACTCTGATCACTGCAATTTACTTTCACAATATGACTGCCTGGACTGGGGAGGAACATTTATTTTAAATCTGTCAATGTCCTACCTGTCATCATGTTCTTGGATTCTGGTTCTGTTGTTTACATTCAAAGCATGCCTTATCAGCTGCTCGCACCTTTAATTATGCATGAGTGCCACACACATATCTGGGCTGATGATATAAATTGTTTAATTTCCCTCAACCCATGCCATGTCCTAGCAGCCAGTGCAGATGAAGTCATCAGGGTATCCACCAGACTCAAAATCTGCTTATGGGGTGGGGTTAATGTTTGCAAAATTACACAAAAGGTATTGACTTCAAAGAACTGCCTGTTATAAAAATATATTACATGGTAAATGTAAATTTCTCATTTTTAATTTCAGTGACTCAGCTTCAGCCATAAACATTTTCTGCAAGGAAGAGTGTTGGCGTTACGGCAGATTTCCATCAAAATTGGCAGGGTTAACGTTTACTCCATGAAAACAGACTGGTCAACTTCTGTGTTATGGCGATGGACGGTGATGATATCATAAGGTGTGATTGATTTGAAAAAAATTAAAATTAATATTTATGACATAAACAATTCGCATTCAGAGACTCTTTATTATGTTGACCCCTCTAAACCAAAGGAATTATAATTTCAGAGAAATGAATATGGTGTGCCGCTTGGATATGCGAGTACATCTGAAGCGAGGGGAGTACATATACGAAACAACTTTTAATCAACACGTTATATTCATATGTACATTTTAATATCATGATATCAAACAAACAATAGGGTTTTGTGTCTTCTAAAGCACACTCAAACCAAAATGTACCTTATCCTTTCCAGACCCTATTTTAGAATTTCAGTCAAGCATACTCTCAAATTTTCTTTACTAATATCAAGATGGATGCTTTTTATAGAAATTATGTTAGAAAACTGAACAAAAAAAGTCGGTTCGGGGGGCCTTTTGGGACCTGCTTTGTATGGCACGGTACACAGGATGAGGGATATGGGGTGATATGGGTAAAATGGCCAGATGGCACGTACAGGCGAATGAAAACTCACAGACTAGCTCTAGTAATAAGGGATCGACTAACTCGCCAACAGATTCCACCATTCAGGGGCCCAGGTGCGCAGGAAGCGAGCCACCTCTGTGGAGTGAGAGCATGTATTAACCCCGCCCATCTGTGTTGGGATAGCCACCAAGAGAATCAGGGGAGGATGACATGCAAATTGAATGAAGCTTGCTTGGGATGTATTCCCCCATGCATCATATAAAAACATATAATAACTTCAGGTATTAACTGACGGGTTATTTTTTTTTATATTAACCCTTTTCCCCTTATAGTATTTTCCATAGGAATGTTCTACAGCCACTCTGTCGTCAATTTTGGAGGTACTTGTGGATGGCATGTTAGAGTTTTTTTTGTACTTAATCACCTCCTGGTGCTGCTCGTATAAGTCATATAACATTTTTCTTTTCTCTACACGAGTACGTTTCGCCTTCTTTGTTTTCTTGTGCGCACGTCGGCATTCAGTGTCTTTTTGGTCTTGATGCAATGATTTTTCAACTTTCGAACCATCTGCTATTTTACAGCCAAGATTATCACACAAGCTCTTGATTGAATTTGATGATCCACAATTTATTGAATGGCATACAGAATGTGCCCGGCCAAACACACTTCTTGAAAATGTCACATTCTTTGGGATTGCCGTTGTTAATGCTCGATTAAAACTTTCCACCTTTTGGGTGTTGGTGTTTGAACAAGTTTTATCAAGCATGGCAGGATTGAGGCGATGGTGTACAAGTTCGCGAATCACTTCTGTGGTCTGATGTGATTCCTTCAATTTGAAATCTTTTGGCAACAAGTGACTTTTGATAAGCCAGTTGTCCTTAATCCTGCCCTTGCAAACAAAAGAATGTTTTTTGCATAGGCTGTGCCTGCCCTGGTAACACTGTGTTATAGCATCACACACATACGAAAGTTTGCTCTTAACTAGTTGAAAGTTTCTCGGGTATTTTTTCAAAGATTTTCTGATTTCGGCACCACACCGGTCTGCTAAATCCATTGCCATTTTCCCCTGTGTTTGATCTCGATTTTTAACAGTTGAACCAATTATGATATCGGGAAGTATCTTGTGGTGTCGGATGAACTTTCTGTGATTTCTGGAAACATGAGTGGTATCCAGCTGGTGCATGGGTTGCGAATCGGTTACGTCTTCTTCAAATAACTCCTGTGCTGCTAAACCGGTTGCAGCGTCCCCGTCGGTTGTTAAAACATCAGCCTGAATACCACTTTTTTCCTTTAAATCACGGAGAGTCTCCTTTGCCCAAGTTTTTTCATCACCAATGCTATGTTCAAAGGGCAGTGTTACAAAGCACTCACCTTTGAAACACCTATGTGAGGGCTTTGCTTTCAAATGACAGCCCTTTGAACACAGTTTGTTATGCACGGTCAGCCCAATTATATCGTGGTTTGGGGTTACATTTTCTGCAACTGAGAATATCACCTGTGTTGCTGGTTGAAATGGGTTTTTTCCCGCTCCACTATATAGGGGGCTATTATAAATCGCATCAGCCTGCATATCGATATCCCTAGGTTTTGGCTTTCCATCTTGCCTCTGTTTCTTCACTAACTGCGACCGTCGAATTTGAAGATCAAGTTTATTTTTATCAACTATGGCTGCCATGACCTTATTTGATGTTTTCTGTAGGCCACGTGTTGATGGAGCTTTCATATTTGAACTGAGGCATATTCGACGCAATGCGGTAGCAGCTATTGGAGTTTTACTAAGGCCAATACACAAACCAATGTTCTGTTGTGCTGCTCTTCGACCACGATTTCCTGATATCACTTCTCCGTATAAATTGAACATCGCAGATTTATATGTACACTTATCACAAATCATTTTTTGTCGTGAACACAACCCACGAGTCTCTTCGGCACTCAAATCCCAGTGTAAAAATCCATCACAATCTGGTCGCTGTGACTTATGTTCACGAAATGTAAAATTCCACATCTCAGCATTGCGTCGAATATGAATAGAACGATATGAGTCACTCTCCCTTTCCCACACTGTTGGGTTCTTTTTTGTAACTGGACCCTTCTTTTTTACTGTGGTCAACCTGAAATCAAAAGGGAACATATTCTGCACCTTTGGTTTTCTTGAAATACTTGTTATTCATTTGGTCCATATATACATTTTGAATTGTGTTACACCCCCCCCTCAATTATGTTAATCGTGTAGTCTTTCATTGGGTTAAAACTACGCTTTTATGCTACTAGTTAGTCAAAACACTAAATTTCATTAAAATTGCATTTTAATCTGGAGTTCAGCAAGGAGTGATTTCATGCGTTAACCCCTTTCATGCAAAACTATGTTTTTCAGTAATTATTATGCATTTCTTCAGAACTTTTAATAAATTTTTCACATTTTGATGTTGGAAAATTATTTCTACCATATCATACTTAATTTCAAGTGTCAACTACATTGATATGCATGAAAATTACCAGCATATGGGCTCGAAACTGATTTTGAAATTTTTTCATTATTTACACTCTGGGTGTTTAAGGGTTGATATCTTCTTTAAACACGTACTAGCATTACTATTGTTGGTGTCTGATAATCAAAACTAAATGTACCTTGCTTTTTCAGGTGCAGAATATCTTCCTTTTGACAATGGAGGTTGAGAGCATTTAGATCTTGTAACAACAGACGACTCTACATGTTCCTTCCCAGTCCGGCATTTGGAAATTGAAATGGCTTGCAGAGGGTTAACTTTCGGTAAACTATTTACACTGTTTCGAACATAACTTGTTCTCCGAACTTTATTTTTAGGAATATTTCCATGTTTCCATCCATCTGAATGACCACATTTGAACTGCCCATTTTTCGGACCATATGTGTATCTGGTATTCATATTTTTACTTCCACTCTTAACATTTATGTCCATGTTTGCAGTATTTTAAAATAGCACATAACCAGTATCAGCACAGAATTTGTTAGGAAAATAATCACTCTGATCACTGCAATTTACTTTCACAATATGACTGCCTGGACTGGGGAGGAACATTTATTTTAAATCTGTCAATGTCCTACCTGTCATCATGTTCTTGGATTCTGGTTCTGTTGTTTACATTCAAAGCATGCCTTATCAGCTGCTCGCACCTTTAATTGTGCATGAGTGCCACACACATATCTGGGCTGATGATATAAATTGTTTAATTTCCCTCAACCCATGCCATGTCCTAGCAGCCAGTGCAGATGAAGTCATCAGGGTATCCACCAGACTCAAAATCTGCTTATGGGGTGGGGTTAATGTTTGCAAAATTACACAAAAGGTATTGACTTCAAAGAACTGCCTGTTATAAAAATATATTACATGGTAAATGTAAATTTCTCATTTTTAATTTCAGTGACTCAGCTTCAGCCATAAACATTTTCTGAAAGGAAGAGTGTTGGCGTTACGGCAGATTTCCATCAAAATTGGCAGGGTTAACGTTTACTCCATGAAAACAGACTGGTCAACTTCTGTGTTATGGCGATGGACGGTGATGATATCATAAGGTGTGATTGATTTGAAAAAAATTAAAATTAATATTTATGACATAAACAATTCGCATTCAGAGACTCTTTATTATGTTGACCCCTCTAAACCAAAGGAATTATAATTTCAGAGAAATGAATATGGTGTGCCGCTTGGATATGCGAGTACATCTGAAGCGAGGGGAGTACATATACGAAACAACTTTTAATCAACACGTTATATTCATATGTACATTTTAATATCATGATATCAAACAAACAATAGGGTTTTGTGTCTTCTAAAGCACACTCAAACCAAAATGTACCTTATCCTTTCCAGACCCTATTTTAGAATTTCAGTCAAGCATACTCTCAAATTTTCTTTACTAATATCAAGATGGATGCTTTTTATAGAAATTATGTTAGAAAACTGAACAAAAAAAGTCGGTTCGGGGGGCCTTTTGGGACCTGCTTTGTATGGCACGGTACACAGGATGAGGGATATGGGGTGATATGGGTAAAATGGCCAGATGGCACGTACAGGCGAATGAAAACTCACAGACTAGCTCTAGTAATAAGGGATCGACTAACTCGCCAACAGATTCCACCATTCAGGGGCCCAGGTGCGCAGGAAGCGAGCCACCTCTGTGGAGTGAGAGCATGTATTAACCCCGCCCATCTGTGTTGGGATAGCCACCAAGAGAATCAGGGGAGGATGACATGCAAATTGAATGAAGCTTGCTTGGGATGTATTCCCCCATGCATCATATAAAAACATATAATAACTTCAGGTATTAACTGACGGGTTATTTTTTTTTATATTAACCCTTTTCCCCTTATAGTATTTTCCATAGGAATGTTCTACAGCCACTCTGTCGTCAATTTTGGAGGTACTTGTGGATGGCATGTTAGAGTTTTTTTTGTACTTAATCACCTCCTGGTGCTGCTCGTATAAGTCATATAACATTTTTCTTTTCTCTACACGAGTACGTTTCGCCTTCTTTGTTTTCTTGTGCGCACGTCGGCATTCAGTGTCTTTTTGGTCTTGATGCAATGATTTTTCAACTTTCGAACCATCTGCTATTTTACAGCCAAGATTATCACACAAGCTCTTGATTGAATTTGATGATCCACAATTTATTGAATGGCATACAGAATGTGCCCGGCCAAACACACTTCTTGAAAATGTCACATTCTTTGGGATTGCCGTTGTTAATGCTCGATTAAAACTTTCCACCTTTTGGGTGTTGGTGTTTGAACAAGTTTTATCAAGCATGGCAGGATTGAGGCGATGGTGTACAAGTTCGCGAATCACTTCTGTGGTCTGATGTGATTCCTTCAATTTGAAATCTTTTGGCAACAAGTGACTTTTGATAAGCCAGTTGTCCTTAATCCTGCCCTTGCAAACAAAAGAATGTTTTTTGCATAGGCTGTGCCTGCCCTGGTAACACTGTGTTATAGCATCACACACATACGAAAGTTTGCTCTTAACTAGTTGAAAGTTTCTCGGGTATTTTTTCAAAGATTTTCTGATTTCGGCACCACACCGGTCTGCTAAATCCATTGCCATTTTCCCCTGTGTTTGATCTCGATTTTTAACAGTTGAACCAATTATGATATCGGGAAGTATCTTGTGGTGTCGGATGAACTTTCTGTGATTTCTGGAAACATGAGTGGTATCCAGCTGGTGCATGGGTTGCGAATCGGTTACGTCTTCTTCAAATAACTCCTGTGCTGCTAAACCGGTTGCAGCGTCCCCGTCGGTTGTTAAAACATCAGCCTGAATACCACTTTTTTCCTTTAAATCACGGAGAGTCTCCTTTGCCCAAGTTTTTTCATCACCAATGCTATGTTCAAAGGGCAGTGTTACAAAGCACTCACCTTTGAAACACCTATGTGAGGGCTTTGCTTTCAAATGACAGCCCTTTGAACACAGTTTGTTATGCACGGTCAGCCCAATTATATCGTGGTTTGGGGTTACATTTTCTGCAACTGAGAATATCACCTGTGTTGCTGGTTGAAATGGGTTTTTTCCCGCTCCACTATATAGGGGGCTATTATAAATCGCATCAGCCTGCATATCGATATCCCTAGGTTTTGGCTTTCCATCTTGCCTCTGTTTCTTCACTAACTGCGACCGTCGAATTTGAAGATCAAGTTTATTTTTATCAACTATGGCTGCCATGACCTTATTTGATGTTTTCTGTAGGCCACGTGTTGATGGAGCTTTCATATTTGAACTGAGGCATATTCGACGCAATGCGGTAGCAGCTATTGGAGTTTTACTAAGGCCAATACACAAACCAATGTTCTGTTGTGCTGCTCTTCGACCACGATTTCCTGATATCACTTCTCCGTATAAATTGAACATCGCAGATTTATATGTACACTTATCACAAATCATTTTTTGTCGTGAACACAACCCACGAGTCTCTTCGGCACTCAAATCCCAGTGTAAAAATCCATCACAATCTGGTCGCTGTGACTTATGTTCACGAAATGTAAAATTCCACATCTCAGCATTGCGTCGAATATGAATAGAACGATATGAGTCACTCTCCCTTTCCCACACTGTTGGGTTCTTTTTTGTAACTGGACCCTTCTTTTTTACTGTGGTCAACCTGAAATCAAAAGGGAACATATTCTGCACCTTTGGTTTTCTTGAAATACTTGTTATTCATTTGGTCCATATATACATTTTGAATTGTGTTACACCCCCCCCTCAATTATGTTAATCGTGTAGTCTTTCATTGGGTTAAAACTACGCTTTTATGCTACTAGTTAGTCAAAACACTAAATTTCATTAAAATTGCATTTTAATCTGGAGTTCAGCAAGGAGTGATTTCATGCGTTAACCCCTTTCATGCAAAACTATGTTTTTCAGTAATTATTATGCATTTCTTCAGAACTTTTAATAAATTTTTCACATTTTGATGTTGGAAAATTATTTCTACCATATCATACTTAATTTCAAGTGTCAACTACATTGATATGCATGAAAATTACCAGCATATGGGCTCGAAACTGATTTTGAAATTTTTTCATTATTTACACTCTGGGTGTTTAAGGGTTGATATCTTCTTTAAACACGTACTAGCATTACTATTGTTGGTGTCTGATAATCAAAACTAAATGTACCTTGCTTTTTCAGGTGCAGAATATCTTCCTTTTGACAATGGAGGTTGAGAGCATTTAGATCTTGTAACAACAGACGACTCTACATGTTCCTTCCCAGTCCGGCATTTGGAAATTGAAATGGCTTGCAGAGGGTTAACTTTCGGTAAACTATTTACACTGTTTCGAACATAACTTGTTCTCCGAACTTTATTTTTAGGAATATTTCCATGTTTCCATCCATCTGAATGACCACATTTGAACTGCCCATTTTTCGGACCATATGTGTATCTGGTATTCATATTTTTACTTCCACTCTTAACATTTATGTCCATGTTTGCAGTATTTTAAAATAGCACATAACCAGTATCAGCACAGAATTTGTTAGGAAAATAATCACTCTGATCACTGCAATTTACTTTCACAATATGACTGCCTGGACTGGGGAGGAACATTTATTTTAAATCTGTCAATGTCCTACCTGTCATCATGTTCTTGGATTCTGGTTCTGTTGTTTACATTCAAAGCATGCCTTATCAGCTGCTCGCACCTTTAATTGTGCATGAGTGCCACACACATATCTGGGCTGATGATATAAATTGTTTAATTTCCCTCAACCCATGCCATGTCCTAGCAGCCAGTGCAGATGAAGTCATCAGGGTATCCACCAGACTCAAAATCTGCTTATGGGGTGGGGTTAATGTTTGCAAAATTACACAAAAGGTATTGACTTCAAAGAACTGCCTGTTATAAAAATATATTACATGGTAAATGTAAATTTCTCATTTTTAATTTCAGTGACTCAGCTTCAGCCATAAACATTTTCTGAAAGGAAGAGTGTTGGCGTTACGGCAGATTTCCATCAAAATTGGCAGGGTTAACGTTTACTCCATGAAAACAGACTGGTCAACTTCTGTGTTATGGCGATGGACGGTGATGATATCATAAGGTGTGATTGATTTGAAAAAAATTAAAATTAATATTTATGACATAAACAATTCGCATTCAGAGACTCTTTATTATGTTGACCCCTCTAAACCAAAGG
Source organism: Siphonodentalium dalli (assembly GCA_032622095.1). Taxonomy (NCBI): domain Eukaryota; kingdom Metazoa; phylum Mollusca; class Scaphopoda; order Gadilida; family Siphonodentaliidae; genus Siphonodentalium; species Siphonodentalium dalli. The sequence goes on from CP136063.1 coordinate 153,462,096, forward strand.
AATTATAATTTCAGAGAAATGAATATGGTGTGCCGCTTGGATATGCGAGTACATCTGAAGCGAGGGGAGTACATATACGAAACAACTTTTAATCAACACGTTATATTCATATGTACATTTTAATATCATGATATCAAACAAACAATAGGGTTTTGTGTCTTCTAAAGCACACTCAAACCAAAATGTACCTTATCCTTTCCAGACCCTATTTTAGAATTTCAGTCAAGCATACTCTCAAATTTTCTTTACTAATATCAAGATGGATGCTTTTTATAGAAATTATGTTAGAAAACTGAACAAAAAAAGTCGGTTCGGGGGGCCTTTTGGGACCTGCTTTGTATGGCACGGTACACAGGATGAGGGATATGGGGTGATATGGGTAAAATGGCCAGATGGCACGTACAGGCGAATGAAAACTCACAGACTAGCTCTAGTAATAAGGGATCGACTAACTCGCCAACAGATTCCACCATTCAGGGGCCCAGGTGCGCAGGAAGCGAGCCACCTCTGTGGAGTGAGAGCATGTATTAACCCCGCCCATCTGTGTTGGGATAGCCACCAAGAGAATCAGGGGAGGATGACATGCAAATTGAATGAAGCTTGCTTGGGATGTATTCCCCCATGCATCATATAAAAACATATAATAACTTCAGGTATTAACTGACGGGTTATTTTTTTTTATATTAACCCTTTTCCCCTTATAGTATTTTCCATAGGAATGTTCTACAGCCACTCTGTCGTCAATTTTGGAGGTACTTGTGGATGGCATGTTAGAGTTTTTTTTGTACTTAATCACCTCCTGGTGCTGCTCGTATAAGTCATATAACATTTTTCTTTTCTCTACACGAGTACGTTTCGCCTTCTTTGTTTTCTTGTGCGCACGTCGGCATTCAGTGTCTTTTTGGTCTTGATGCAATGATTTTTCAACTTTCGAACCATCTGCTATTTTACAGCCAAGATTATCACACAAGCTCTTGATTGAATTTGATGATCCACAATTTATTGAATGGCATACAGAATGTGCCCGGCCAAACACACTTCTTGAAAATGTCACATTCTTTGGGATTGCCGTTGTTAATGCTCGATTAAAACTTTCCACCTTTTGGGTGTTGGTGTTTGAACAAGTTTTATCAAGCATGGCAGGATTGAGGCGATGGTGTACAAGTTCGCGAATCACTTCTGTGGTCTGATGTGATTCCTTCAATTTGAAATCTTTTGGCAACAAGTGACTTTTGATAAGCCAGTTGTCCTTAATCCTGCCCTTGCAAACAAAAGAATGTTTTTTGCATAGGCTGTGCCTGCCCTGGTAACACTGTGTTATAGCATCACACACATACGAAAGTTTGCTCTTAACTAGTTGAAAGTTTCTCGGGTATTTTTTCAAAGATTTTCTGATTTCGGCACCACACCGGTCTGCTAAATCCATTGCCATTTTCCCCTGTGTTTGATCTCGATTTTTAACAGTTGAACCAATTATGATATCGGGAAGTATCTTGTGGTGTCGGATGAACTTTCTGTGATTTCTGGAAACATGAGTGGTATCCAGCTGGTGCATGGGTTGCGAATCGGTTACGTCTTCTTCAAATAACTCCTGTGCTGCTAAACCGGTTGCAGCGTCCCCGTCGGTTGTTAAAACATCAGCCTGAATACCACTTTTTTCCTTTAAATCACGGAGAGTCTCCTTTGCCCAAGTTTTTTCATCACCAATGCTATGTTCAAAGGGCAGTGTTACAAAGCACTCACCTTTGAAACACCTATGTGAGGGCTTTGCTTTCAAATGACAGCCCTTTGAACACAGTTTGTTATGCACGGTCAGCCCAATTATATCGTGGTTTGGGGTTACATTTTCTGCAACTGAGAATATCACCTGTGTTGCTGGTTGAAATGGGTTTTTTCCCGCTCCACTATATAGGGGGCTATTATAAATCGCATCAGCCTGCATATCGATATCCCTAGGTTTTGGCTTTCCATCTTGCCTCTGTTTCTTCACTAACTGCGACCGTCGAATTTGAAGATCAAGTTTATTTTTATCAACTATGGCTGCCATGACCTTATTTGATGTTTTCTGTAGGCCACGTGTTGATGGAGCTTTCATATTTGAACTGAGGCATATTCGACGCAATGCGGTAGCAGCTATTGGAGTTTTACTAAGGCCAATACACAAACCAATGTTCTGTTGTGCTGCTCTTCGACCACGATTTCCTGATATCACTTCTCCGTATAAATTGAACATCGCAGATTTATATGTACACTTATCACAAATCATTTTTTGTCGTGAACACAACCCACGAGTCTCTTCGGCACTCAAATCCCAGTGTAAAAATCCATCACAATCTGGTCGCTGTGACTTATGTTCACGAAATGTAAAATTCCACATCTCAGCATTGCGTCGAATATGAATAGAACGATATGAGTCACTCTCCCTTTCCCACACTGTTGGGTTCTTTTTTGTAACTGGACCCTTCTTTTTTACTGTGGTCAACCTGAAATCAAAAGGGAACATATTCTGCACCTTTGGTTTTCTTGAAATACTTGTTATTCATTTGGTCCATATATACATTTTGAATTGTGTTACACCCCCCCCTCAATTATGTTAATCGTGTAGTCTTTCATTGGGTTAAAACTACGCTTTTATGCTACTAGTTAGTCAAAACACTAAATTTCATTAAAATTGCATTTTAATCTGGAGTTCAGCAAGGAGTGATTTCATGCGTTAACCCCTTTCATGCAAAACTATGTTTTTCAGTAATTATTATGCATTTCTTCAGAACTTTTAATAAATTTTTCACATTTTGATGTTGGAAAATTATTTCTACCATATCATACTTAATTTCAAGTGTCAACTACATTGATATGCATGAAAATTACCAGCATATGGGCTCGAAACTGATTTTGAAATTTTTTCATTATTTACACTCTGGGTGTTTAAGGGTTGATATCTTCTTTAAACACGTACTAGCATTACTATTGTTGGTGTCTGATAATCAAAACTAAATGTACCTTGCTTTTTCAGGTGCAGAATATCTTCCTTTTGACAATGGAGGTTGAGAGCATTTAGATCTTGTAACAACAGACGACTCTACATGTTCCTTCCCAGTCCGGCATTTGGAAATTGAAATGGCTTGCAGAGGGTTAACTTTCGGTAAACTATTTACACTGTTTCGAACATAACTTGTTCTCCGAACTTTATTTTTAGGAATATTTCCATGTTTCCATCCATCTGAATGACCACATTTGAACTGCCCATTTTTCGGACCATATGTGTATCTGGTATTCATATTTTTACTTCCACTCTTAACATTTATGTCCATGTTTGCAGTATTTTAAAATAGCACATAACCAGTATCAGCACAGAATTTGTTAGGAAAATAATCACTCTGATCACTGCAATTTACTTTCACAATATGACTGCCTGGACTGGGGAGGAACATTTATTTTAAATCTGTCAATGTCCTACCTGTCATCATGTTCTTGGATTCTGGTTCTGTTGTTTACATTCAAAGCATGCCTTATCAGCTGCTCGCACCTTTAATTGTGCATGAGTGCCACACACATATCTGGGCTGATGATATAAATTGTTTAATTTCCCTCAACCCATGCCATGTCCTAGCAGCCAGTGCAGATGAAGTCATCAGGGTATCCACCAGACTCAACATCTGCTTATGGGGTGGGGTTAATGTTTGCAAAATTACACAAAAGGTATTGACTTCAAAGAACTGCCTGTTATAAAAATATATTACATGGTAAATGTAAATTTCTCATTTTTAATTTCAGTGACTCAGCTTCAGCCATAAACATTTTCTGCAAGGAAGAGTGTTGGCGTTACGGCAGATTTCCATCAAAATTGGCAGGGTTAACGTTTACTCCATGAAAACAGACTGGTCAACTTCTGTGTTATGGCGATGGACGGTGATGATATCATAAGGTGTGATTGATTTGAAAAAAATTAAAATTAATATTTATGACATAAACAATTCGCATTCAGAGACTCTTTATTATGTTGACCCCTCTAAACCAAAGGAATTATAATTTCAGAGAAATGAATATGGTGTGCCGCTTGGATATGCGAGTACATCTGAAGCGAGGGGAGTACATATACGAAACAACTTTTAATCAACACGTTATATTCATATGTACATTTTAATATCATGATATCAAACAAACAATAGGGTTTTGTGTCTTCTAAAGCACACTCAAACCAAAATGTACCTTATCCTTTGCAGACCCTATTTTAGAATTTCAGTCAAGCATACTCTCAAATTTTCTTTACTAATATCAAGATGGATGCTTTTTATAGAAATTATGTTAGAAAACTGAACAAAAAAAGTCGGTTCGGGGGGCCTTTTGGGACCTGCTTTGTATGGCACGGTACACAGGATGAGGGATATGGGGTGATATGGGTAAAATGGCCAGATGGCACGTACAGGCGAATGAAAACTCACAGACTAGCTCTAGTAATAAGGGATCGACTAACTCGCCAACAGATTCCACCATTCAGGGGCCCAGGTGCGCAGGAAGCGAGCCACCTCTGTGGAGTGAGAGCATGTATTAACCCCGCCCATCTGTGTTGGGATAGCCACCAAGAGAAACAGGGGAGGATGACATGCAAATTGAATGAAGCTTGCTTGGGATGTATTCCCCCATGCATCATATAAAAACATATAATAACTTCAGGTATTAACTGACGGGTTATTTTTTTTTTATATTAACCCTTTTCCCCTTATAGTATTTTCCATAGGAATGTTCTACAGCCACTCTGTCGTCAATTTTGGAGGTACTTGTGGATGGCATGTTAGAGTTTTTTTGTACTTAATCACCTCCTGGTGCTGCTCGTATAAGTCATATAACATTTTTCTTTTCTCTACACGAGTACGTTTCGCCTTCTTTGTTTTCTTGTGCGCACGTCGGCATTCAGTGTCTTTTTGGTCTTGATGCAATGATTTTTCAACTTTCGAACCATCTGCTATTTTACAGCCAAGATTATCACACAAGCTCTTGATTGAATTTGATGATCCACAATTTATTGAATGGCATACAGAATGTGCCCGGCCAAACACACTTCTTGAAAATGTCACATTCTTTGGGATTGCCGTTGTTAATGCTCGATTAAAACTTTCCACCTTTTGGGTGTTGGTGTTTGAACAAGTTTTATCAAGCATGGCAGGATTGAGGCGATGGTGTACAAGTTCGCGAATCACTTCTGTGGTCTGATGTGATTCCTTCAATTTGAAATCTTTTGGCAACAAGTGACTTTTGATAAGCCAGTTGTCCTTAATCCTGCCCTTGCAAACAAAAGAATGTTTTTTACATAGGCTGTGCCTGCCCTGGTAACACTGTGTTATAGCATCACACACATACGAAAGTTTGCTCTTAACTAGTTGAAAGTTTCTCGGGTATTTTTTCAAAGATTTTCTGATTTCGGCACCACACCGGTCTGCTAAATCCATTGCCATTTTCCCCTGTGTTTGATCTCGATTTTTAACAGTTGAACCAATTATGATATCGGGAAGTATCTTGTGGTGTCGGATGAACTTTCTGTGATTTCTGGAAACATGAGTGGTATCCAGCTGATGCATGGGTTGCGAATCGGTTACGTCTTCTTCAAATAACTCCTGTGCTGCTAAACCGGTTGCAGCGTCCCCGTCGGTTGTTAAAACATCAGCCTGAATACCACTTTTTTCCTTTAAATCACGGAGAGTCTCCTTTGCCCAAGTTTTTTCATCACCAATGCTATGTTCAAAGGGCAGTGTTACAAAGCACTCACCTTTGAAACACCTATGTGAGGGCTTTGCTTTCAAATGACAGCCCTTTGAACACAGTTTGTTATGCACGGTCAGCCCAATTATATCGTGGTTTGGGGTTACATTTTCTGCAACTGAGAATATCACCTGTGTTGCTGGTTGAAATGGGTTTTTTCCCGCTCCACTATATAGGGGGCTATTATAAATCGCATCAGCCTGCATATCGATATCCCTAGGTTTTGGCTTTCCATCTTGCCTCTGTTTCTTCACTAACTGCGACCGTCGAATTTGAAGATCAAGTTTATTTTTATCAACTATGGCTGCCATGACCTTATTTGATGTTTTCTGTAGGCCACGTGTTGATGGAGCTTTCATATTTGAACTGAGGCATATTCGACGCAATGCGGTAGCAGCTATTGGAGTTTTACTAAGGCCAATACACAAACCAATGTTCTGTTGTGCTGCTCTTCGACCACGATTTCCTGATATCACTTCTCCGTATAAATTGAACATCGCAGATTTATATGTACACTTATCACAAATCATTTTTTGTCGTGAACACAACCCACGAGTCTCTTCGGCACTCAAATCCCAGTGTAAAAATCCATCACAATCTGGTCGCTGTGACTTATGTTCACGAAATGTAAAATTCCACATCTCAGCATTGCGTCGAATATGAATAGAACGATATGCGTCACTCTCCCTTTCCCACACTGTTGGGTTCTTTTTTGTAACTGGACCCTTCTTTTTTACTGTGGTCAACCTGAAATCAAAAGGGAACATATTCTGCACCTTTGGTTTTCTTGAAATACTTGTTATTCATTTGGTCCATATATACATTTTGAATTGTGTTACACCCCCCCCCCCCTCAATTATGTTAATCGTGTAGTCTTTCCTTGGGTTAAAACTACGCTTTTATGCTACTAGTTAGTCAAAACACTAAATTTCATTAAAATTGCATTTTAATCTGGAGTTCAGCAAGGAGTGATTTCATGCGTTAACCCCTTTCATGCAAAACTATGTTTTTCAGTAATTATTATGCATTTCTTCAGAACTTTTAATAAATTTTTCACATTTTGATGTTGGAAAATTATTTCTACCATATCATACTTAATTTCAAGTGTCAACTACATTGATATGCATGAAAATTACCAGCATATGGGCTCGAAACTGATTTTGAAATTTTTTCATTATTTACACTCTGGGTGTTTAAGGGTTGATATCTTCTTTAAACACGTACTAGCATTACTATTGTTGGTGTCTGATAATCAAAACTAAATGTACCTTGCTTTTTCAGGTGCAGAATATCTTCCTTTTGACAATGGAGGTTGAGAGCATTTAGATCTTGTAACAACAGACGACTCTACATGTTCCTTCCCAGTCCGGCATTTGGAAATTGAAATGGCTTGCAGAGGGTTAACTTTCGGTAAACTATTTACACTGTTTCGAACATAACTTGTTCTCCGAACTTTATTTTTAGGAATATTTCCATGTTTCCATCCATCTGAATGACCACATTTGAACTGCCCATTTTTCGGACCATATGTGTATCTGGTATTCATATTTTTACTTCCACTCTTAACATTTATGTCCATGTTTGCAGTATTTTAAAATAGCACATAACCAGTATCAGCACAGAATTTGTTAGGAAAATAATCACTCTGATCACTGCAATTTACTTTCACAATATGACTGCCTGGACTGGGGAGGAACATTTATTTTAAATCTGTCAATGTCCTACCTGTCATCATGTTCTTGGATTCTGGTTCTGTTGTTTACATTCAAAGCATGCCTTATCAGCTGCTCGCACCTTTAATTGTGCATGAGTGCCACACACATATCTGGGCTGATGATATAAATTGTTTAATTTCCCTCAACCCATGCCATGTCCTAGCAGCCAGTGCAGATGAAGTCATCAGGGTATCCACCAGACTCAAAATCTGCTTATGGGGTGGGGTTAATGTTTGCAAAATTACACAAAAGGTATTGACTTCAAAGAACTGCCTGTTATAAAAATATATTACATGGTAAATGTAAATTTCTCATTTTTAATTTCAGTGACTCAGCTTCAGCCATAAACATTTTCTGCAAGGAAGAGTGTTGGCGTTACGGCAGATTTCCATCAAAATTGGCAGGGTTAACGTTTACTCCATGAAAACAGACTGGTCAACTTCTGTGTTATGGCGATGGACGGTGATGATATCATAAGGTGTGATTGATTTGAAAAAAATTAAAATTAATATTTATGACATAAACAATTCGCATTCAGAGACTCTTTATTATGTTGACCCCTCTAAACCAAAGGAATTATAATTTCAGAGAAATGAATATGGTGTGCCGCTTGGATATGCGAGTACATCTGAAGCGAGGGGAGTACATATACGAAACAACTTTTAATCAACACGTTATATTCATATGTACATTTTAATATCATGATATCAAACAAACAATAGGGTTTTGTGTCTTCTAAAGCACACTCAAACCAAAATGTACCTTATCCTTTCCAGACCCTATTTTAGAATTTCAGTCAAGCATACTCTCAAATTTTATTTACTAATATCAAGATGGATGCTTTTTATAGAAATTATGTTAGAAAACTGAACAAAAAAAGTCGGTTCGGGGGGCCTTTTGGGACCTGCTTTGTATGGCACGGTACACAGGATGAGGGATATGGGGTGATATGGGTAAAATGGCCAGATGGCACGTACAGGCGAATGAAAACTCACAGACTAGCTCTAGTAATAAGGGATCGACTAACTCGCCAACAGATTCCACCATTCAGGGGCCCAGGTGCGCAGGAAGCGAGCCACCTCTGTGGAGTGAGAGCATGTATTAACCCCGCCCATCTGTGTTGGGAGAGCCACCAAGAGAATCAGGGGAGGATGACATGCAAATTGAATGAAGCTTGCTTGGGATGTATTCCCCCATGCATCATATAAAAACATATAATAACTTCAGGTATTAACTGACGGGTTATTTTTTTTTTATATTAACCCTTTTCCCCTTATAGTATTTTCCATAGGAATGTTCTACAGCCACTCTGTCGTCAATTTTGGAGGTACTTGTGGATGGCATGTTAGAGTTTTTTTTGTACTTAATCACCTCCTGGTGCTGCTCGTATAAGTCATATAACATTTTTCTTTTCTCTACACGAGTACGTTTCGCCTTCTTTGTTTTCTTGTGCGCACGTCGGCATTCAGTGTCTTTTTGGTCTTGATGCAATGATTTTTCAACTTTCGAACCATCTGCTATTTTACAGCCAAGATTATCACACAAGCTCTTGATTGAATTTGATGATCCACAATTTATTGAATGGCATACAGAATGTGCCCGGCCAAACACACTTCTTGAAAATGTCACATTCTTTGGGATTGCCGTTGTTAATGCTCGATTAAAACTTTCCACCTTTTGGGTGTTGGTGTTTGAACAAGTTTTATCAAGCATGGCAGGATTGAGGCGATGGTGTACAAGTTCGCGAATCACTTCTGTGGTCTGATGTGATTCCTTCAATTTGAAATCTTTTGGCAACAAGTGACTTTTGATAAGCCAGTTGTCCTTAATCCTGCCCTTGCAAACAAAAGAATGTTTTTTACATAGGCTGTGCCTGCCCTGGTAACACTGTGTTATAGCATCACACACATACGAAAGTTTGCTCTTAACTAGTTGAAAGTTTCTCGGGTATTTTTTCAAAGATTTTCTGATTTCGGCACCACACCGGTCTGCTAAATCCATTGCCATTTTCCCCTGTGTTTGATCTCGATTTTTAACAGTTGAACCAATTATGATATCGGGAAGTATCTTGTGGTGTCGGATGAACTTTCTGTGATTTCTGGAAACATGAGTGGTATCCAGCTGATGCATGGGTTGCGAATCGGTTACGTCTTCTTCAAATAACTCCTGTGCTGCTAAACCGGTTGCAGCGTCCCCGTCGGTTGTTAAAACATCAGCCTGAATACCACTTTTTTCCTTTAAATCACGGAGAGTCTCCTTTGCCCAAGTTTTTTCATCACCAATGCTATGTTCAAAGGGCAGTGCTACAAAGCACTCACCTTTGAAACACCTATGTGAGGGCTTTGCTTTCAAATGACAGCCCTTTGAACACAGTTTGTTATGCACGGTCAGCCCAATTATATCGTGGTTTGGGGTTACATTTTCTGCAACTGAGAATATCACCTGTGTTGCTGGTTGAAATGGGTTTTTTTCCCGCTCCACTATATAGGGGGCTATTATAAATCGCATCAGCCTGCATATCGATATCCCTAGGTTTTGGCTTTCCATCTTGCCTCTGTTTCTTCACTAACTGCGACCGTCGAATTTGAAGATCAAGTTTATTTTTATCAACTATGGCTGCCATGACCTTATTTGATGTTTTCTGTAGGCCACGTGTTGATGGAGCTTTCATATTTGAACTGAGGCATATTCGACGCAATGCTGTAGCAGCTATTGGAGTTTTACTAAGGCCAATACACAAACCAATGTTCTGTTGTGCTGCTCTTCGACCACGATTTCCTGATATCACTTCTCCGTATAAATTGAACATCGCAGATTTATATGTACACTTATCACAAATCATTTTTTGTCGTGAACACAACCCACGAGTCTCTTCGGCACTCAAATCCCAGTGTAAAAATCCATCACAATCTGGTCGCTGTGACTTATGTTCACGAAATGTAAAATTCCACATCTCAGCATTGCGTCGAATATGAATAGAACGATATGAGTCACTCTCCCTTTCCCACACTGTTGGGTTCTTTTTTGTAACTGGACCCTTCTTTTTTACTGTGGTCAACCTGAAATCAAAAGGGAACATATTCTGCACCTTTGGTTTTCTTGAAATACTTGTTATTCATTTGGTCCATATATACATTTTGAATTGTGTTACACCCCCCCTCAATTATGTTAATCGTGTAGTCTTTCCTTGGGTTAAAACTATGCTTTTATGCTACTAGTTAGTCAAAACACTAAATTTCATTAAAATTGCATTTTAATCTAGAGTTCAGCAAGGAGTGATTTCATGCGTTAACCCCTTTCATGCAAAACTATGTTTTTCAGTAATTATTATGCATTTCTTCAGAACTTTTAATAAATTTTTCACATTTTGATGTTGGAAAATTATTTCTACCATATCATACTTAATTTCAAGTGTCAACTACATTGATATGCATGAAAATTACCAGCATATGGGCTCGAAACTGATTTTGAATTTTTTTCATTATTTACACTCTGGGTGTTTAAGGGTTGATATCTTCTTTAAACACGTACTAGCATTACTATTGTTGGTGTCTGATAATCAAAACTAAATGTACCTTGCTTTTTCAGGTGCAGAATATCTTCCTTTTGACAATGGAGGTTGAGAGCATTTAGATCTTGTAACAACAGACGACTCTACATGTTCCTTCCCAGTCCGGCATTTGGAAATTGAAATGGCTTGCAGAGGGTTAACTTTCGGTAAACTATTTACACTGTTTCGAACATAACTTGTTCTCCGAACTTTATTTTTAGGAATATTTCCATGTTTCCATCCATCTGAATGACCACATTTGAACTGCCCATTTTTCGGACCATATGTGTATCTGGTATTCATATTTTTACTTCCACTCTTAACATTTATGTCCATGTTTGCAGTATTTTAAAATAGCACATAACCAGTATCAGCACAGAATTTGTTAGGAAAATAATCACTCTGATCACTGCAATTTACTTTCACAATATGACTGCCTGGACTGGGGAGGAACATTTATTTTAAATCTGTCAATGTCCTACCTGTCATCATGTTCTTGGATTCTGGTTCTGTTGTTTACATTCAAAGCATGCCTTATCAGCTGCTCGCACCTTTAATTGTGCATGAGTGCCACACACATATCTGGGCTGATGATATACATTGTTTAATTTCCCTCAACCCATGCCATGTCCTAGCAGCCAGTGCAGATGAAGTCATCAGGGTATCCACCAGACTCAAAATCTGCTTATGGGGTGGGGTTAATGTTTGCAAAATTACACAAAAGGTATTGACTTCAAAGAACTGCCTGTTATAAAAATATATTACATGGTAAATGTAAATTTCTCATTTTTAATTTCAGTGACTCAGCTTCAGCCATAAACATTTTCTGCAAGGAAGAGTGTTGGCGTTACGGCAGATTTCCATCAAAATTGGCAGGGTTAACGTTTACTCCATGAAAACAGACTGGTCAACTTCTGTGTTATGGCGATGGACGGTGATGATATCATAAGGTGTGATTGATTTGAAAAAAAATTAAAATTAATATGTATGACATAAACAATTCGCATTCAGAGACTCTTTATTATGTTGACCCCTCTAAACCAAAGGAATTATAATTTCAGAGAAATGAATATGGTGTGCCGCTTGGATATGCGAGTACATCTGAAGCGAGGGGAGTACATATACGAAACAACTTTTAATCAACACGTTATATTCATATGTACATTTTAATATCATGATATCAAACAAACAATAGGGTTTTGTGTCTTCTTAAGCACACTCAAACCAAAATGTACCTTATCCTTTCCAGACCCTATTTTAGAATTTCAGTCAAGCATACTCTCAAATTTTCTTTACTAATATCAAGATGGATGCTTTTTATAGAAATTATGTTAGAAAACTGAACAAAAAAAGTCGGTTCGGGGGGCCTTTTGGGACCTGCTTTGTATGGCACGGTACACAGGATGAGGGATATGGGGTGATATGGGTAAAATGGCCAGATGGCACGTACAGGCGAATGAAAACTCACAGACTAGCTCTAGTAATAAGGGATCGACTAACTCGCCAACAGATTCCACCATTCAGGGGCCCAGGTGCGCAGGAAGCGAGCCACCTCTGTGGAGTGAGAGCATGTATTAACCCCGCCCATCTGTGTTGGGAGAGCCACCAAGAGAATCAGGGGAGGATGACATGCAAATTGAATGAAGCTTGCTTGGGATGTATTCCCCCATGCATCATATAAAAACATATAATAACTTCAGGTATTAACTGACGGGTTATTTTTTTTTTATATTAACCCTTTTCCCCTTATAGTATTTTCCATAGGAATGTTCTACAGCCACTCTGTCGTCAATTTTGGAGGTACTTGTGGATGGCATGTTAGAGTTTTTTTTGTACTTAATCACCTCCTGGTGCTGCTCGTATAAGTCATATAACATTTTTCTTTTCTCTACACGAGTACGTTTCGCCTTCTTTGTTTTCTTGTGCGCACGTCGGCATTCAGTGTCTTTTTGGTCTTGATGCAATGATTTTTCAACTTTCGAACCATCTGCTATTTTACAGCCAAGATTATCACACAAGCTCTTGATTGAATTTGATGATCCACAATTTATTGAATGGCATACAGAATGTGCCCGGCCAAACACACTTCTTGAAAATGTCACATTCTTTGGGATTGCCGTTGTTAATGCTCGATTAAAACTTTCCACCTTTTGGGTGTTGGTGTTTGAACAAGTTTTATCAAGCATGGCAGGATTGAGGCGATGGTGTACAAGTTCGCGAATCACTTCTGTGGTCTGATGTGATTCCTTCAATTTGAAATCTTTTGGCAACAAGTGACTTTTGATAAGCCAGTTGTCCTTAATCCTGCCCTTGCAAACAAAAGAATGTTTTTTACATAGGCTGTGCCTGCCCTGGTAACACTGTGTTATAGCATCACACACATACGAAAGTTTGCTCTTAACTAGTTGAAAGTTTCTCGGGTATTTTTTCAAAGATTTTCTGATTTCGGCACCACACCGGTCTGCTAAATCCATTGCCATTTTCCCCTGTGTTTGATCTCGATTTTTAACAGTTGAACCAATTATGATATCGGGAAGTATCTTGTGGTGTCGGATGAACTTTCTGTGATTTCTGGAAACATGAGTGGTATCCAGCTGATGCATGGGTTGCGAATCGGTTACGTCTTCTTCAAATAACTCCTGTGCTGCTAAACCGGTTGCAGCGTCCCCGTCGGTTGTTAAAACATCAGCCTGAATACCACTTTTTTCCTTTAAATCACGGAGAGTCTCCTTTGCCCAAGTTTTTTCATCACCAATGCTATGTTCAAAGGGCAGTGTTACAAAGCACTCACCTTTGAAACACCTATGTGAGGGCTTTGCTTTCAAATGACAGCCCTTTGAACACAGTTTGTTATGCACGGTCAGCCCAATTATATCGTGGTTTGGGGTTACATTTTCTGCAACTGAGAATATCACCTGTGTTGCTGGTTGAAATGGGTTTTTTCCCGCTCCACTATATAGGGGGTTATTATAAATCGCATCAGCCTGCATATCGATATCGCTAGGTTTTGGCTTTCCATCTTGCCTCTGTTTCTTCACTAACTGCGACCGTCGAGTTTGAAGATCAATTTTATTTTTATCAACTATGGCTGCCATGACCTTATTTGATGTTTTCTGTAGGCCACGTGTTGATGGAGCTTTCATATTTGAACTGAGGCATATTCGACGCAATGCGGTAGCAGCTATTGGAGTTTTACTAAGGCCAATACACAAACCAATGTTCTGTTGTGCTGCTCTTCGACCACGATTTCCTGATATCACTTCTCCGTATAAATTGAACATCGCAGATTTATATGTACACTTATCACAAATCATTTTTTGTCGTGAACACAACCCACGAGTCTCTTCGGCACTCAAATCCCAGTGTAAAAATCCATCACAATCTGGTCGCTGTGACTTATGTTCACGAAATGTAAAATTCCACATCTCAGCATTGCGTCGAATATGAATAGAACGATATGAGTCACTCTCCCTTTCCCACACTGTTGGGTTCTTTTTTGTAACTGGACCCTTCTTTTTTACTGTGGTCAACCTGAAATCAAAAGGGAACATATTCTGCACCTTTGGTTTTCTTGAAATACTTGTTATTCATTTGGTCCATATATACATTTTGAATTGTGTTACACCCCCCCCCCCCTCTCAATTATGTTAATCGTGTAGTCTTTCCTTGGGTTAAAACTATGCTTTTATGCTACTAGTTACTCAAAACACTAAATTTCATTAAAATTGCATTTTAATCTGGAGTTCAGCAAGGAGTGATTTCATGCGTTAACCCCTTTCATGCAAAACTATGTTTTTCAGTAATTATTATGCATTTCTTCAGAACTTTTAATAAATTTTTCACATTTTGATGTTGGAAAATTATTTCTACCATATCATACTTAATTTCAAGTGTCAACTACATTGATATGCATGAAAATTACCAGCATATTGGCTCGAAACTGATTTTGAAATTTTTTCATTATTTACACTCTGGGTGTTTAAGGGTTGATATCTTCTTTAAACACGTACTAGCATTACTATTGTTGGTGTCTGATAATCAAAACTAAATGTACCTTGCTTTTTCAGGTGCAGAATATCTTCCTTTTGACAATGGAGGTTGAGAGCATTTAGATCTTGTAACAACAGACGACTCTACATGTTCCTTCCCAGTCCGGCATTTGGAAATTGAAATGGCTTGCAGAGGGTTAACTTTCGGTAAACTATTTACACTGTTTCGAACATAACTTGTTCTCCGAACTTTATTTTTAGGAATATTTCCATGTTTCCATCCATCTGAATGACCACATTTGAACTGCCCATTTTTCGGACCATATGTGTATCTGGTATTCATATTTTTACTTCCACTCTTAACATTTATGTCCATGTTTGCAGTATTTTAAAATAGCACATAACCAGTATCAGCACAGAATTTGTTAGGAAAATAATCACTCTGATCACTGCAATTTACTTTCACAATATGACTGCCTGGACTGGGGAGGAACATTTATTTTAAATCTGTCAATGTCCTACCTGTCATCATGTTCTTGGATTCTGGTTCTGTTGTTTACATTCAAAGCATGCCTTATCAGCTGCTCGCACCTTTAATTGTGCATGAGTGCCACACACATATCTGGGCTGATGATATAAATTGTTTAATTTCCCTCAACCCATGCCATGTCCTAGCAGCCAGTGCAGATGAAGTCATCAGGGTATCCACCAGACTCAAAATCTGCTTATGGGGTGGGGTTAATGTTTGCAAAATTACACAAAAGGTATTGACTTCAAAGAACTGCCTGTTATAAAAATATATTACATGGTAAATGTAAATTTCTCATTTTTAATTTCAGTGACTCAGCTTCAGCCATAAACATTTTCTGCAAGGAAGAGTGTTGGCGTTACGGCAGATTTCCATCAAAATTGGCAGGGTTAACGTTTACTCCATGAAAACAGACTGGTCAACTTCTGTGTTATGGCGATGGACGGTGATGATATCATAAGGTGTGATTGATTTGAAAAAAATTAAAATTAATATGTATGACATAAACAATTCGCATTCAGAGACTCTTTATTATGTTGACCCCTCTAAACCAAAGGAATTATAATTTCAGAGAAATGAATATGGTGTGCCGCTTGGATATGCGAGTACATCTGAAGCGAGGGGAGTACATATACGAAACAACTTTTAATCAACACGTTATATTCATATGTACATTTTAATATCATGATATCAAACAAACAATAGGGTTTTGTGTCTTCTTAATTTAAGGTTAGAAGGAACTAAATAGGGTGGATTATGCCCCTTGTTAAATTTACAGGGTATCTCAAAGCAGCATAAAATACACCCTGTCTGCTGATTGGGTCATACTATGAGTAAGAAATTTATGGTGAAATAAAATATAGTTTATAGTCTATTGATTCATTTAAGCGAGGTTGATGAATCTGTCCATTCAGGTTGTCTGTAAAGCATTTATAAATTTGTTGTACCAGATATATTTTGGTAGTGAAATTTTCTGCGAATCTGACGGTAGTATTAAAAGCGCCGAGTTTTAAATGAAAAAGGCGTGGCTGGAAACAAATCCAATTGTGCATTAAGTTGTCTTAAGGACCAGTGGTTTTGATTTTTGCAAAGAAAGGTATGGGATCTCAATTATTTATCAACAATGTGGATAAATGTTAGCATTGTCGCCTATGGAAAACATTTAGTTCCTTCTAACCTAAATTAAGGTTAGAAGGAACTAAATAGGGTGGATTGTGCCCCTTGTTAAATTTACAGGGTATCTCAAAGCAGCATAAAATACACCCTGTCTGCTGATTGGGTCATACTATGAGTAAGAAATTTATGGTGAAATAAAATATAGTTTATAGTCTATTGATTCATTTAAGCGAGGTTGATGAATCTGTCCATTCAGGTTGTCTGTAAAGCATTTATAAATTTGTTGTACCAGATATATTTTGGTAGTGAAATTTTCTGCGAATCTGACGGTAGTATTAAAAGCGCCGAGTTTTAAATGAAAAAGGCGTGGCTGGAAACAAATCCAATTGTGCATTAAGTTGTCTTAAGGACCAGTGGTTTTGATTTTTGCAAAGAAAGGTATGGGATCTCAATTATTTATCAACAATGTGGATAAATGTTTGCATTGTCGCCTATGGAAAACATTTAGTTCCTTCTAACCTAAAGCACACTCAAACCAAAATGTACCTTATCCTTTCCAGACCCTATTTTAGAATTTCAGTCAAGCATACTCTCAAATTTTCTTTACTAATATCAAGATGGATGCTTTTTATAGAAATTATGTTAGAAAACTGAACAAAAAAAGTCGGTTCGGGGGGCCTTTTGGGACCTGCTTTGTATGGCACGGTACACAGGATGAGGGATATGGGGTGATATGGGTAAAATGGCCAGATGGCACGTACAGGCGAATGAAAACTCACAGACTAGCTCTAGTAATAAGGGATCGACTAACTCGCCAACAGATTCCACCATTCAGGGGCCCAGGTGCGCAGGAAGCGAGCCACCTCTGTGGAGTGAGAGCATGTATTAACCCCGCCCATCTGTGTTGGGAGAGCCACCAAGAGAATCAGGGGAGGATGACATGCAAATTGAATGAAGCTTGCTTGGGATGTATTCCCCCATGCATCATATAAAAACATATAATAACTTCAGGTATTAACTGACGGGTTATTTTTTTTTTATATTAACCCTTTTCCCCTTATAGTATTTTCCATAGGAATGTTCTACAGCCACTCTGTCGTCAATTTTGGAGGTACTTGTGGATGGCATGTTAGAGTTTTTTTTGTACTTAATCACCTCCTGGTGCTGCTCGTATAAGTCATATAACATTTTTCTTTTCTCTACACGAGTACGTTTCGCCTTCTTTGTTTTCTTGTGCGCACGTCGGCATTCAGTGTCTTTTTGGTCTTGATGCAATGATTTTTCAACTTTCGAACCATCTGCTATTTTACAGCCAAGATTATCACACAAGCTCTTGATTGAATTTGATGATCCACAATTTATTGAATGGCATACAGAATGTGCCCGGCCAAACACACTTCTTGAAAATGTCACATTCTTTGGGATTGCCGTTGTTAATGCTCGATTAAAACTTTCCACCTTTTGGGTGTTGGTGTTTGAACAAGTTTTATCAAGCATGGCAGGATTGAGGCGATGGTGTACAAGTTCGCGAATCACTTCTGTGGTCTGATGTGATTCCTTCAATTTGAAATCTTTTGGCAACAAGTGACTTTTGATAAGCCAGTTGTCCTTAATCCTGCCCTTGCAAACAAAAGAATGTTTTTTACATAGGCTGTGCCTGCCCTGGTAACACTGTGTTATAGCATCACACACATACGAAAGTTTGCTCTTAACTAGTTGAAAGTTTCTCGGGTATTTTTTCAAAGATTTTCTGATTTCGGCACCACACCGGTCTGCTAAATCCATTGCCATTTTCCCCTGTGTTTGATCTCGATTTTTAACAGTTGAACCAATTATGATATCGGGAAGTATCTTGTGGTGTCGGATGAACTTTCTGTGATTTCTGGAAACATGAGTGGTATCCAGCTGATGCATGGGTTGCGAATCGGTTACGTCTTCTTCAAATAACTCCTGTGCTGCTAAACCGGTTGCAGCGTCCCCGTCGGTTGTTAAAACATCAGCCTGAATACCACTTTTTTCCTTTAAATCACGGAGAGTCTCCTTTGCCCAAGTTTTTTCATCACCAATGCTATGTTCAAAGGGCAGTGTTACAAAGCACTCACATTTGAAACACCTATGTGAGGGCTTTGCTTTCAAATGACAGCCCTTTGAACACAGTTTGTTATGCACGGTCAGCCCAATTATATCGTGGTTTGGGGTTACATTTTCTGCAACTGAGAATATCACCTGTGTTGCTGGTTGAAATGGGTTTTTTCCCGCTCCACTATATAGGGGGCTATTATAAATCGCATCAGCCTGCATATCGATATCCCTAGGTTTTGGCTTTCCATCTTGCCTCTGTTTCTTCACTAACTGCGACCGTCGAGTTTGAAGATCAAGTTTATTTTTATCAACTATGGCTGCCATGACCTTATTTGATGTTTTCTGTAGGCCACGTGTTGATGGAGCTTTCATATTTGAACTGAGGCATATTCGACGCAATGCGGTAGCAGCTATTGGAGTTTTACTAAGGCCAATACACAAACCAATGTTCTGTTGTGCTGCTCTTCGACCACGATTTCCTGATATCACTTCTCCGTATAAATTGAACATCGCAGATTTATATGTACACTTATCACAAATCATTTTTTGTCGTGAACACAACCCACGAGTCTCTTCGGCACTCAAATCCCAGTGTAAAAATCCATCACAATCTGGTCGCTGTGACTTATGTTCACGAAATGTAAAATTCCACATCTCAGCATTGCGTCGAATATGAATAGAACGATATGAGTCACTCTCCCTTTCCCACACTGTTGGGTTCTTTTTTGTAACTGGACCCTTCTTTTTTTACTGTGGTCAACCTGAAATCAAAAGGGAACATATTCTGCACCTTTGGTTTTCTTGAAATACTTGTTATTCATTTGGTCCATATATACATTTTGAATTGTGTTACACCCCCCCCCCTCAATTATGTTAATCGTGTAGTCTTTCCTTGGGTTAAAACTATGCTTTTATGCTACTAGTTAGTCAAAACACTAAATTTCATTAAAATTGCATTTTAATCTGGAGTTCAGCAAGGAGTGATTTCATGCGTTAACCCCTTTCATGCAAAACTATGTTTTTCAGTAATTATTATGCATTTCTTCAGAACTTTTAATAAATTTTTCACATTTTGATGTTGGAAAATTATTTCTACCATATCATACTTAATTTCAAGTGTCAACTACATTGATATGCATGAAAATTACCAGCATATGGGCTCGAAACTGATTTTGAAATTTTTTCATTATTTACACTCTGGGTGTTTAAGGGTTGATATCTTCTTTAAACACGTACTAGCATTACTATTGTTGGTGTCTGATAATCAAAACTAAATGTACCTTGCTTTTTCAGGTGCAGAATATCTTCCTTTTGACAATGGAGGTTGAGAGCATTTAGATCTTGTAACAACAGACGACTCTACATGTTCCTTCCCAGTCCGGCATTTGGAAATTGAAATGGCTTGCAGAGGGTTAACTTTCGGTAAACTATTTACACTGTTTCGAACATAACTTGTTCTCCGAACTTTATTTTTAGGAATATTTCCATGTTTCCATCCATCTGAATGACCACATTTGAACTGCCCATTTTTCGGACCATATGTGTATCTGGTATTCATATTTTTACTTCCACTCTTAACATTTATGTCCATGTTTGCAGTATTTTAAAATAGCACATAACCAGTATCAGCACAGAATTTGTTAGGAAAATAATCACTCTGATCACTGCAATTTACTTTCACAATATGACTGCCTGGACTGGGGAGGAACATTTATTTTAAATCTGTCAATGTCCTACCTGTCATCATGTTCTTGGATTCTGGTTCTGTTGTTTACATTCAAAGCATGCCTTATCAGCTGCTCGCACCTTTAATTGTGCATGAGTGCCACACACATATCTGGGCTGATGATATAAATTGTTTAATTTCCCTCAACCCATGCCATGTCCTAGCAGCCAGTGCAGATGAAGTCATCAGGGTATCCACCAGACTCAAAATCTGCTTATGGGGTGGGGTTAATGTTTGCAAAATTACACAAAAGGTATTGACTTCAAAGAAATGCCTGTTATAAAAATATATTACATGGTAAATGTAAATTTCTCATTTTTAATTTCAGTGACTCAGCTTCAGCCATAAACATTTTCTGCAAGGAAGAGTGTTGGCGTTACGGCAGA
Organism: Siphonodentalium dalli; assembly: GCA_032622095.1. Taxonomy (NCBI): domain Eukaryota; kingdom Metazoa; phylum Mollusca; class Scaphopoda; order Gadilida; family Siphonodentaliidae; genus Siphonodentalium; species Siphonodentalium dalli. The sequence continues at coordinate 153,482,946 of CP136063.1, forward strand.
TTTCCATCAAAATTGGCAGGGTTAACGTTTACTCCATGAAAACAGACTGGTCAACTTCTGTGTTATGGCGATGGACGGTGATGATATCATAAGGTGTGATTGATTTGAAAAAAATTAAAATTAATATGTATGACATAAACAATTCGCATTCAGAGACTCTTTATTATGTTGACCCCTCTAAACCAAAGGAATTATAATTTCAGAGAAATGAATATGGTGTGCCGCTTGGATATGCGAGTACATCTGAAGCGAGGGGAGTACATATACGAAACAACTTTTAATCAACACGTTATATTCATATGTACATTTTAATATCATGATATCAAACAAACAATAGGGTTTTGTGTCTTCTTAATTTAAGGTTAGAAGGAACTAAATAGGGTGGATTATGCCCCTTGTTAAATTTACAGGGTATCTCAAAGCAGCATAAAATACACCCTGTCTGCTGATTGGGTCATACTATGAGTAAGAAATTTATGGTGAAATAAAATATAGTTTATAGTCTATTGATTCATTTAAGCGAGGTTGATGAATCTGTCCATTCAGGTTGTCTGTAAAGCATTTATAAATTTGTTGTACCAGATATATTTTGGTAGTGAAATTTTCTGCGAATCTGACGGTAGTATTAAAAGCGCCGAGTTTTAAATGAAAAAGGCGTGGCTGGAAACAAATCCAATTGTGCATTAAGTTGTCTTAAGGACCAGTGGTTTTGATTTTTGCAAAGAAAGGTATGGGATCTCAATTATTTATCAACAATGTGGATAAATGTTAGCATTGTCGCCTATGGAAAACATTTAGTTCCTTCTAACCTAAATTAAGGTTAGAAGGAACTAAATAGGGTGGATTGTGCCCCTTGTTAAATTTACAGGGTATCTCAAAGCAGCATAAAATACACCCTGTCTGCTGATTGGGTCATACTATGAGTAAGAAATTTATGGTGAAATAAAATATAGTTTATAGTCTATTGATTCATTTAAGCGAGGTTGATGAATCTGTCCATTCAGGTTGTCTGTAAAGCATTTATAAATTTGTTGTACCAGATATATTTTGGTAGTGAAATTTTCTGCGAATCTGACGGTAGTATTAAAAGCGCCGAGTTTTAAATGAAAAAGGCGTGGCTGGAAACAAATCCAATTGTGCATTAAGTTGTCTTAAGGACCAGTGGTTTTGATTTTTGCAAAGAAAGGTATGGGATCTCAATTATTTATCAACAATGTGGATAAATGTTAGCATTGTCGCCTATGGAAAACATTTAGTTCCTTCTAACCTAAAGCACACTCAAACCAAAATGTACCTTATCCTTTCCAGACCCTATTTTAGAATTTCAGTCAAGCATACTCTCAAATTTTCTTTACTAATATCAAGATGGATGCTTTTTATAGAAATTATGTTAGAAAACTGAACAAAAAAAGTCGGTTCGGGGGGCCTTTTGGGACCTGCTTTGTATGGCACGGTACACAGGATGAGGGATATGGGGTGATATGGGTAAAATGGCCAGATGGCACGTACAGGCGAATGAAAACTCACAGACTAGCTCTAGTAATAAGGGATCGACTAACTCGCCAACAGATTCCACCATTCAGGGGCCCAGGTGCGCAGGAAGCGAGCCACCTCTGTGGAGTGAGAGCATGTATTAACCCCGCCCATCTGTGTTGGGAGAGCCACCAAGAGATTCAGGGGAGGATGACATGCAAATTGAATGAAGCTTGCTTGGGATGTATTCCCCCATGCATCATATAAAAACATATAATAACTTCAGGTATTAACTGACGGGTTATTTTTTTTTTATATTAACCCTTTTCCCCTTATAGTATTTTCCATAGGAATGTTCTACAGCCACTCTGTCGTCAATTTTGGAGGTACTTGTGGATGGCATGTTAGAGTTTTTTTTGTACTTAATCACCTCCTGGTGCTGCTCGTATAAGTCATATAACATTTTTCTTTTCTCTACACGAGTACGTTTCGCCTTCTTTGTTTTCTTGTGCGCACGTCGGCATTCAGTGTCTTTTTGGTCTTGATGCAATGATTTTTCAACTTTCGAACCATCTGCTATTTTACAGCCAAGATTATCACACAAGCTCTTGATTGAATTTGATGATCCACAATTTATTGAATGGCATACAGAATGTGCCCGGCCAAACACACTTCTTGAAAATGTCACATTCTTTGGGATTGCCGTTGTTAATGCTCGATTAAAACTTTCCACCTTTTGGGTGTTGGTGTTTGAACAAGTTTTATCAAGCATGGCAGGATTGAGGCGATGGTGTACAAGTTCGCGAATCACTTCTGTGGTCTGATGTGATTCCTTCAATTTGAAATCTTTTGGCAACAAGTGACTTTTGATAAGCCAGTTGTCCTTAATCCTGCCCTTGCAAACAAAAGAATGTTTTTTACATAGGCTGTGCCTGCCCT